>JAPMOR010078108.1:0-36989 GCA_026543865.1 Argiope aurantia
TTTTTTCATTAATTAAAAGTCCTTATAGTCTTTAAAAATCAGTTGGAGTTTCTACCGTAAACTTTCTTGCATGCTCTTTAATAATGGTGTTATCCTTCCTCAGTCCACATAAGATTTTAAACCATTGGTAAGGCTGTAAATATTTAACATGACATTGCAAATAATAGCTACGAAATATTGATCTTTGATGCGAATTTAACATTTTTACCGAATCTATCGTGAGGTTTTGCCGTAAAATCCTGGTATGATGTTAATAGTACCCGCAAATCAAATTTGTGTTTTAGATACTTTTTTTCTCAATCGATTTAAACTAAAATTTGACATAGAACTACAAATGTAATCATAAAATAACGTACCAAATTTGATAGATTTAAATCAGGACGTTTGTTAGTTATTGCATTTATATACTTTTGGAAATAGGGAATAATAGAAAATCAGCCTTAACGGATTTGTTCCACATTTGACTAGCTCTAATTTAGTTATTAAACATTTGTACCAAATTTAATACAGATAGCTCTCTTAGTTTTATTTAGTTATTGCTTTGACTTACATTCGGACAGATAGACTTCTTCTAAATGAATTTTGTTCAAAATTGATAGAAACCTACAAATATATTTTTAAAATGATATAATTTTTTTTATCGATCTAGCGTTCTTGAATTATCTTTGACAACAGATAAACTTATTGCCATAAATGTGTTTTCCCAACACCGGGATTTACAAAGCGTGGTGATTTTTCAAAATACCAAGTTATTTTTTTACTACTATAATACTTATACTTTTTTAATGAAAAAAATAAAAACAAATCCCTCCAAAAAAAAGAGCCAAAAATTAAGGTACATAGTAATTTTTTACAGCCTTTTGAATGCGAATCCAGAGCTTATGTTGTCAGTTTGTTTTTGCCATATAATTTATTTTTGCATCAATGGCAGAAAATAAAATATTTCCAATAAATATATAAAAATAAATCAATAAAAGAATCCGAACTCATTTAATATAATTATAAAAAATATATAGTCTCGCCGTTATTTTCTTTTTCCAAGTTATAAATATGTAGTTTTAACTCGCTTCAAATTCGAAAATTTCAGGAGAAAAAAACTATGATATGATTGAAAAATGAAATGCTTAACATCGTTTCTAATCAGACTCCTGCCTCAAGGCTAACCGGCTTGAATGATCCTGTTAAATAATAAAACATGATTTATGTAATTTTAAAACTACATCTGTTTATTTTAAATGGAGCTTGTAGTATATATTTTAGATACTAGATGGCAGCACTATTATATTTGTCCAAAAAAATTATCTACCCGTGCAAAGATTTTAAAAAGTTGGCATATATTTTTTCTATTGACAGATTCACACTTAATACATCATTAGAAACTTTCTAAATAAATAATAAATATCATGACCGGTCATATTCGGAAGATATTTAAAAAAATTTAAGAAATTCAGATTTCTAATCCAAAACAATGTATCACAAGAATAGGCTTAATTTACTGTCTCATCTTTACCTATCTTGATTATTTCAGTTATTGCATTTTGTGCAAAACGATTTAAACATCACGCAGTTTTAAGAAGAAATGCCAGCCTAAAATATTAATAAAAGAGAATGCAAAAATTCTTTTTCGATGTTAGTGTTCAAATTGAAACACTTTTTTGGCATATAGTGTTAACATTGGCCAAAGCCAGGGAGTGTAAGATTTATACTCAAAACAATTTGTTCATTGCAGTAATAAAATTATTGTGACAAATTTTCTTCAAAATTAATTGTAAAAAATTTATAAGGATGAAAGAAATGATCCGATAATAAAATTGCGATCAGAAAAAGTTTTTTTTTTTTTGAAATTTTATTATAATGCAGAGACAGTTTTCCGTTATAATATACTCCAAAATATTAGCACCAGATATTATTACGATATATTCATGATGTTATTTGATATTTTAAATACCATCTAATACCGTGAAGTACCGTAACAATACTCAAGAAATAACAATTTCTCTATTTTGGTAGCTATAGACGCAACTGCATTCAACTGTACAACAATTTGGATGATTTCCGTATCAATTTACAGATAGTAACCAACCTACTAATATTATTTTATCACAGTATTAACTATGACTGGCAATTTACAAGAACTTAATTTTATTGACAAAGACAAAAAGTAACGTTATTTAAATTTAATTAAAGCTGAAAAAAGATACCTTCAACAAGACGAAAAGAGTTAGAATTAGTTGAAGAATTTATTTTTCATTTAAAAATTAGAATATCAAGTATATTTTACTGAATATGAATCTTACATAATTTTTTCATAATTATATTTATTGACTGAAAAAAATTAAATATTGTTGAGAATAATATTTAAGAATGCAAATTAGCAAAATAAATCGATATTTTTAAAGGTAGAAGAAAAAAAAGGTATAAAGAGAAGAGCTAACTATATCATTTTTTAGTACAAGGTAAAATATAAAGGTCAAAAGAAGAAAAACACTTGCAAGTTTCTAGAAACTTCCGATCCTTCTCTTCACGATGTTGCCAACGAATATTACTGTTTCTTTATTTTGAATCATTATCTTTTTAGCTCAATGTGCGAGTACTTTTAAATCTCAGTGTACGAGTTCAATCATGTTTGAAATAAAAGAAAAATTATACCATTTATTTCATTAAAAATTTCATTTTTTTTCAATGTCTCAATATTAATATTTATGTCATTTAGAGTAATTTCTTAATGGAAAGTATATATTCTAATAATGTAGAAATTAGCTATTGAACCATTATTAGAGTAGAAGGGATGTAATATTCTTCAAGGAAGGGATGGTTTTAAAAACAATAGAAAACTTTTCACATAATGTTTTAAAGAAACGAATTTACAAAATAAAACTATAAAGGAGGTTAAATGTTTCTTAGAAACTGCAATTCAATGCAAAAAAGAAAATAAAAATCAATATGTATAGATACTTTCAGCATTGTGATACTCCCAATTAAACAGTTTCAAGAATTTCTTAATTCGGTATTTAATTTTGGATTGACGATCTAAAAGAAAATAAATTTATTTAAATTCCTGGATATGTCCCCAAGAATATTAATTTTTAAAGGTAATATCATAATGGTGAAGTTTTATACTTACTACCTTGGAATATAAAAATGTATATCTCAAAATGAGTTTTTAAAAATTTTAATTAAAATTATTTGAATATTAAACGAAATGTTGGTATTTTTGCACTACAATTTCTGCAATTATTATAGAATACGATTATATCATCTTAAAATTCAAAAGAGAGTTTAATAATACAATTTAATTGTAGTTTAAAATTTTTATACATTTTTAATTAATTTTGAAAAGTATTTTTAACGTCTTTAACAACAATATTTATTTCACTGTTTTAAGGAATCTCAAATCGGTTTCGTTGATGCTTCAAATATTTCAAACTGATTCTAGATTCAAATTGAATTATCCATATTTGCTCTGCTTACATCATAAGAGAATACTTTCAAATAACATTAGTGACATATTCTGCCCAATACGTCCATTATGGAGTAGATTAGTCATACATATTCAACCCTACATCTTCCTAATGGAGTAAAGTCCAGTGAAGTTATTTACACATGCCCAGACTTGCATTTTTATAATGAAATAATTTCAAGTAATGTTACTCATATATTTAGCCCTGTACTGCCGTAATGAAATAGATTCTAATGACGTTTACGCATTTTAAGCCCAGGGTCTTCCTAACAGAATAAATTGAAGTAACTTTAGATGTTCTGCTTATATCGTAGTAATGGAATAAAAATGGAATAAATTTAAATGACATTTACTTGAGCAAATTGGGTTCTACTTTTTCGCAATCGAGTAGTTTGAAGTAACGTCACTCATAATGTTTTTTCTATAATGGGGTATATATTTAAGTGATTTTATTCACACATGTTCTGTCCAGGACATCCGTTATGGAGAATAAATATTCAAGTGAAATTAATCGCATGTACTCAGCCCTGCTCCTTAATAATGGAATATATATAAGTTACGTCACACAGTGTTCGCCGTTATAACGGAGTAAATTTAAATGATTTTCTTCGCACATGTTCCGCTCTTTTTATATTTGTAATAGGGTACTTCCAAGTGACACTACTCTTGCACAAAACCCTAACTACGTAAGTATTCTAACACCTAACTACTCTCTTACGATGAGCAGCAATTTGATGCTATTTTTCCTTCTGGAAAACGTCCACTGGAATCGAAAAATAGATAGCCCCATTGCATTTTATGGTATGGTGTGATGTGGGGTTTTGGCACAAGGTCATGTTATGCATTTCATATGTATCTCGTGAATTTCTACACTTTATTGGTAATTTCAGAGTTGATGTAGCAGTGGCAATTATTACAATTCTTACCCAATAATGTGCTGTATGAATAAGAATAAAAATATGAGGAATGTAAGTAAAATCATTTAGCATCAGAATTATGCGATTGTTATCAAATGCTTTTCCTAAATTAATGTCTATATGAGGTTTCAATCACAGATTCAATAGAAAAGTATATACAACCAAAAAGAGTAAAAAATAAAATCAAAGTAATAAAACCATAGCAATTTTATACATCGAATTATATGATAAGAAAGTACAATGTTTAGAATTTTAAAAAAAACAACGATGTATTCTCTCTTTATTATTGCTACTTTTGAGAAAATGATACACCTAAGAATTCAATATTTTATAAAATTCGAAATGTCTAACCTTTGTTGTTTAAAAGCAGTTAAGTATATACATTTTGCTACTTTTTTTCTTAAATGCCGTCTAGACAATTTTCAACAGCAAATATAACAATTTTTTTATACAGTTTCATTTGAAATTTCTGAATAAATTTAAGAATTATTTACTTTTCTTAATATAAAAGTTGCAAAAAAAAAAAAAAAAAAAAAAAAGCTCAGATATAAATGCCCTTACCGAACCAATTATTATGAACAGATTTAATGGAATAGAAAAGTCACTAAAAGTTCAAACAAGACAACAATTTCACCGAAAACAACATTTTTAAGCTTACGATCATTCCACATCTATTTAATCATTAAAACAAAAACTAAAAAAATACTTTTAAAAGTTGAAACTAAAACGTTCCAATTAAGTTTACCCAGTAGGACCTCAATAATTTATTTTTTCCAAGCTATAGGAGGAGAGCCATAATGGCATTGTGAGCTTAAGTTGAAACGGAACATCTTTTCTTCTTTATGAGTCGGTTCAAACTGAAAATAGTAGTGATGTTCAAAACGTTTCCTCTCTTAAGCTTTTCTATTTCTTGACATCTAGTAACACCTATAATAGAAACTTAGATAGGCATTGCACAACTACCAGAAGCATCAGCAAAGGTAAGCGAAGAAACAGCAGGGATTTCGTTACCCAACGGACATCTTTAGGTATTTCAACTTCAATGGATTGAAATTCCAAAGGGAAAATTTTTTGAATCAGGTGAACAGTTATAGAGTTACAGTATCTAAATTTCAAAGTAGGAAACTTTCCCATCTCTACAGGGAATTAATTCTATAGTTGTGTCTAAGAGCTAATAAAGACTTTCCTTTGCCTCTTTAAACTTATCTTTTATTTCATCAACAACTTTGTTTATTGTCTTAAAAGGAAGTTACAGTCGTAAAATTCATAAAATATTAAATAACTCTTGAATTATGAATGAATATCAATAAAAAATAAAATATCCTTTGAAAATTGATCTTTTATTGAAACTGATCTTTCTTTTTAATTTACTTACCAAGAGAATATCTAAGTATATCCTTATCAAATTCCCTATTACCCCTAACATATTAATGCTATCCTTAGAAATAAATTCCCTTTTTTTACATTTCTTTCGTGTTCTTTTTCGTTGCCCTTTCCCACCATTGTGAGTTATAACTTTATATGAACTTTCAGCATTTTATAAAGGAAATTCCTCATTTTTTACTTTAATTACTATTTCGGAGCAATGTTCGGCCATTTTAGCAGTTTTAATAAATATTTCTGTGAGACATGAGGTGGCTGGGCTGGTTCAATTTCTTGTGCATCCAAAATCCCAATTCTAGCTATCTATTTGAAGATTCTTTGAACTTTTGTTTACCTTTTTCTTATACAAAAATTTGGATAGTTAATGAGCATAAGAGCAAGTCACAATAGTTCCTGTTTATACGGCTTAGTTCTGTGGTAACAGGATTACTAGCTGTAATATTGTCACGTAGATACTCTAGTATAGAACTCAATGACACATACAAGAGGAAAGAGCTAAACCAATTTATTAACTGAACTCAGGACTGAGAATACAGTAACTGACAAATCTTCTGCTTTTATTCAAGCAGAGAAAGTTCCAGAATACTCTTCTGGAGACGGTAAGAAAAGTCCAGAACACTTGTCTGGTAAACTAAAGAAATGTCCAGTATCTTCTGGAACATGAAATAAAGGAAAACAAAATCAAGGAATTAAGTATTTACATATACTATTCAACGCATTGTCATTTCCGGGATTCGATCCCAGGTCTCTTGATCATGAGATCAGTGCCATGACCATTCGGCCATGGAGATTCGACTGCCTTTCTTCAATGCGGCAATATATATATTAGTTATCTATAAAGAAAGAATCCCGAAGCCTTGAAACGTAATCTATATATTCTGCTGGAATGCTATCTAGCAAAAGAGTGATAGCCAAAGATAACAAAATTGGCAAGAACATATTCCAAACACTAGACAGCAACGCCAAGACTCTTCTTTGCTTGCATATAAGCGAAAACCCCTTAAAATATCGATTGGGGCAACATTTATTTATAGAAAGGACATCTCTCTATTAGTTGACAAACCAATAGGATACATTCGAAATCTAAAATGCCTGGCATTATCATAATTAGATTAGATCCTCCATGCAAGCAATCCTTACGCGAGTAATTATTGCTTTCCCAACTGATGCATCAAAAAAAGGACTTCTGTTGTCACAGAAGATATAAACACAAGTCAATGAGGGGCATAATAAGCATCTTTCATAATTTCAACCTTAGCATCTCCCAATTACTTTTTATTACATTCGCTCATCAAAAACAAATATTCCTTCAAATGATTTTCTTACCTATATTTTTACACATCTTTTCTAGGGCAATCTATAAGTTGTTGTAACAAAGGTAAATTGTAACAAGCATTTAAGCAGGGATTTTTAAAATTCTTAATTAGAATTTTTTCTAATTATGATTCTTATGAGAAGTCCTATTATATCAGCATAGTTAATACCCGACTGAATCGGGACGTGAGAGGTTGTACTCCAATTTAGTTGGCTATTAAGAAAAAATATTTCATTAATTTTAAAATTAGCAGTTAATTTTTTTAAAAATATTTTAATTTTGCATTACAGTTTTAAGGAACTGTTTTAATTTTTTTCTAATTGCAGGTTTTTTTTATTAATCAAAAAAAATATTGGAAACTATTGAATGAGGCAAGGTGCTACAAAATCTCGGAGTAACTTGCAATATATTATAAATTGCGATATTCATCATGATTTATGTTTTATTCATGTAATTCGACTTTCTACTTTAAATATTAGCATCCATCCTCAAAAAGGAGATAACTTCCTAAGGATTGACTTTGGAAGATTCAAACAAAAGATCACTTTAAAAAAGCTTCTTTTCTAACTGACCCATTTGAAAAAATCTATGAAAAATATATAGCGAAGAAATGAAAATAAGGGAAAAGGTCAATAGAAAATAAAGGTTTCAGAGAAAGAAGTCCAAAGGCGGGTAAACGGGGGGGCGGGCATTGAAGGGGATTTTGGATTCTAAAGATTTATATAGATTCAAAAAAAGAAAAGTACTTTTGCCCTATCTTGCAAAACAGCAGTAACTTTGCTTAAATATTGTAGAAAAATACATTACACTGAAATTCAGTTTCGAAGCAACGTTAAAATTATTTTCGGAAACCATGCAATTATGAACAAAGTTCAGATTGCAAGGATAGCGCGTGAGTTGGTATCCTGTTCTTAAATTTTCATGCTACACCTGTCGGAATATGTTTGACTCGATCGATTTGGCATGCACCAAATGAGCTAACACAACGGATTTACTGTGAAGTTAGATCTCAAACCAAGGATACTCCTCCGAATTCAAGACAGGAAAAAAGTATCACCACTGTCCACGATTATCATGAAAGAAAACGGGTTCAATGCTTTATCTCCAAAACTTGCATTCTAAGAAGCAATCTATCATTTATTTCCCTTAAATGCAATTCTGATGTATGTTGACTTTAATGTTGATTGACTAAAAATTGTTTCCCATATTTTACTGTAATTCATTTGATAACCATTATTATCACTATAATAAGTAATAATAACTACCAAATGCCTTTATGATTATTTATTAAAATACTCGAGAGAAAATGTTAACAACTTGCCCTATTTGGGGGCAAGTTTTAACAGACGACCAGTTTAGTGCTAAATTGCAAGTTTTTTGCCAATATCAACAAAATTGTTTAATGTGTTTTTGAAGCCCATTATGAACGAAAAGTTAAACTAAGAAAGTAATTGTAACCAAAAAACCGCAAATGCATTAAAAATATACGCATTTTTCCCAAAAGAGTGACAACTACCCCCGGGCTCCTACTTCTTAAAAGCTAAACAATTTCTCTTGCAGAATCATACAAGTGGAGATCAAGCATTCCTTTTTTAGTATATCCAATAAAACCAGCAAATCTTTATATCTTAACAAATATCCACACATTTTACTTTTTGTGAGGGCTTTATTTAACAAGAAAAACCGTCATTTATACTCAATCATAACATCGTATAAGAAATGTTTTTTTTATCTCTCTATCCAAACAAATCACGAACAATGCTTATATTGCTAACGGTTTTAATCGAAAATTATCAACTAGGTAAAAATTCGAAGAACCATTGTTTAGAAAACAGTACAAAACCATCTCTGTTACCACATAATTTTAAAATCGTTTTTCTTAAACACACATTACTTATTATAGAAAAGTAAATTATAAAGTATATTACTAATGCTAGCTTCAAAATCTAATTGTTTTTCAATTCAAAAATTTTACCTTTCGAAGCATAACTTTTTCCATTACAGTTTATACATTTTATAAATTTTGATCTATAATTGCTAGCATTTTGAATCTTATTTAATCATTTGATTCGTAATTAAGATGTTCTTTTTATCATTTAATGACAATCACTTAACAACGACAACTATAATAGCACCAAAGTTTAGATTCAGAACAAAATAAATATATTTTTTACTTACCCGATTCCTCTTCTATCGTATTGATGAGAACAGCACTTATGGCCAAAGACGGCTCCTCCGTCACGAATTCCAGTTTTTGTGTTATCGGACACCTAATTCAGTGCGAACTGTTGTATCATTTTCTTCATTTTGATTTCTTTCTCGAAGAATATCATTAATTCTCAAGAAAGAATCTGTTATTTTCATCCACTGATGATCAAAGCACCGGCATATATTCCAAGTGCGTATATTGGACGGATTCCAGCATGCATGATTCCAATTTTACCTGTGCCTTGTCCAAAGATTCAAAATATCACAGTTCACTTGCCTCATTAGATTTCAATGGTAAATTTAATTTTACCATTCATATTTTACATAACCATTGCGAGAAAGGTTCCGATATAAATTTGCACGAGAAAATCTTTTATAGGTGGAAAATATTTATCGATATAAACATTTATTTATCCAGGGACACAGCTATGAATTAAATAATACATTTTATGCTCATTTGGAATGTCAAAATCACTGTACACTTTGGAATCGTGGATAAAAATTAAGAAAATTTTTAGTACATCAGCAAATTTTGTCAGTTGAAACTGCCGCATCTTATTTCCGAAAATAGTTTCACTGAGCTGCATATTTTCTTTTTTTTATAACATATTCCAGTTCTACACAAATTTGTTTAATTTATCTTGATACTCTCGTTTAAAGTCATCATCGCAATTTCCACGCATTCCTTCATCGTCCAGAAACAGTACAGAAATTTCCACCAGGACGATATCCGATACTGCGAAAATATCCATCAATTTTTCTTGGAGAAAATATAAATTTGCTAACAAAGGGATTCGCTATCGCTTTTTCTTAAGCAATGCAATACATGTTGAAACTTGTTCATAACGACTTTCCCTTTACATTCAGATATCTATTTGTTATGCTTTATAAGCCACGGAGGTTAGAAAATATATACCGTAAGCAGGCTTTAGACATAAATGATTTTGCAAAGACTTCTACTATAAGCAGATTCAATTGGATTGAGCAGTCACTAAAAGTCCAAACAAAGTAACAAATTCTCCAAAAACAGTCATTTAACGTAAGCACTTCACAATTACACAGTCATAAAAACCATAACTGCAAAACACAGCGTAAAAATTTTGAAACTAAGACGTTCGGTTAAGTCATCCTCTTACCTGAATTATTTATTTATTTATTTGAGCTGTAGGAGAAGAGTCACAATGGCATGGTGGATGATGAAAGGTTGGGTTGAAACACATCTGTGAACATTTTATGTTGGGTCGTAATGAAAATAAAAACATTTACAGGTATGTATTCGTTAAAAGCCCTTTTTAACACGAATCTTAACCATTTAACTGTTTTATTTTCTTTATTATCTAATAAGATGACACCTTCTATTTTGGGAACATTTTCTTATTTCGATTCAAATGGAAATCCATTGAATACTTGACTTATCTAGGTATTCGAAGTAATTTTAATATTGAATTATAATCGTATTGAATGGTTTATTTTTTGCTTACAACTATTAAAATTCGGTAAATCGCTACACTTATGGCATTCGAGTAAAACAGTTAAGCGGTTAACAACTTGAAGGATTTTTATTGCGGTGTCGTTTTAAGGTGGAAGGAATGAAGGATTCGTATCTGCTCTTTGTAAAGGAAACATTAAAGGAGCACGCACTTTGAACGGATCCTATTTGTTGATTGTTACAAAAAAGATCCATCCAGTGGGTGCATGTCGATAAAAAAAACCCAGTAAGCTCAATAAAGGAAAATGACATCTTATTCTTCACTAAAAACGAATATAGATAATAAATTTCAGTTGAAGTGCATGCAGAAAGAAAACTTGTAGAAATTAACAACACACAGGCAGTAGATCGTTATTAAACAGCTTTAACAATGCATAGAACAGTGAGAAACACTTTGGAAATCACACTCTAAAGAAAGACTTTGCTCCATTACTCTTTCTCCCGAATCGACTAATACTGACTGATATATAGTGCTACTAGTTATAATTCCCATGTCAAAACATTGAATATTCCCGAAAAAACACTGAAAGTTCAAATAGAGATATCACCGAAATTCTCGAATATTCGAGATCCTTTATTTTTGTTGCCAAAGTCGCTGAGCTGCTGAAAGGTTGATAGGTTCATCTCCAAGGTCTAGTGTGTTGACCCTGGATCCATTTAGAATCTGTTAGAGTTTTCTGTAAAACACCCTTTCATGTTGTTGTGTTGCTTCTTATGGCACTTGCCATAGACAAGCCCGCTGTTAGAAGACAGCCGATTTAAGTCAGAGGGGGAGCGTCTCTTGCTTCTATAGTAGCGCCATCTAGGGCCAAGAGAACGACTTAGCTACATGCACACACGTCACAACCCTTTTTATGGGGCGGACTTCATTCACGCATTACATTCACAGATCGTAATTTAGACCTGAATCAGAGAACGATCACCCCTGATCCAGTACCCCTAGTGGTATTACTCTCGACATGGAGGACTTTGTGACCACGACAGATTTAACGCGTGTCAGTCACCAAGCACGCGGACATCCTTTCATGAAATCATTTATCAGAGAGGCAATATTATGGATTCATAATATTAAGCTATCACAGCAATTTGAAGCAATTTAATTTTTTTCAACACGTATAAATATTATCATGTCAGAAAATATGAACTGTGTAGAGTTCTGATCTCATAGAAACTTCTGAGAAAAAGCGGAACCTTCGAATGCGATGTGTTTGTTTTTGGCGTTCTAGAGGATAAAACGTTTGATTTAGAGTTTTCTAGTTTTACTCATATATGATTTGGAGAATGGTAATATATACATTTCTGAGGAAAGATTATAATAATTAAATTGCTTATAATTAAACATAAAACGAAATTCGGCGTTTATCTGCAATATTTCCAAAACATTTGCAGCGCAAAACTAACTTTTATACCAATTTAAAATTCAAAAAATTATCTTTCTACCAATAACAGTGACCTTTTTCTCAATTTTGGCATTTTTGTACGGATTTGAAAAACCCATTTTGCAAACTTATGCAAAATGTTTTTTACGCAAATTTTGAATACAATTTTCATTATTGCAATGAAATTAAAATTGTTTTGTTTAATACGTAATCTTATGAATTTCCCCCATTGTTGAAACCCGAGGAAAAAAGATTTTGTTTATTAGCATCAGCGACAAAATTAAAATCACAAAATATTTATTAAAAATTGAAAACAAATTTGGATTGAACTGAACAAGAAATCGCATCTCTCATTATGAAGCCACTGTTTTATCAATTTTTCGAAAGTGAATTTTTTACAAAAGTAATTGATTTTTTCGGTTTTCAAAAAATTATGATTGCACTAATATAACTCGCCCGCTTAACTGCTAATATCAGCCTTATTAGAGTGGCAATGACATAAATAACACTTTGTAAACGAAGCATAACATTGATTTCGGTCGATTATTTTTCTTCGTGATAAAATTATCGATAATCTTCAAATAATAAAAATTAAAAAAAATGAAGAAAAAAATGAAGACGCTCAAAAAAATGAAATAGGGAAAAAGAAATGAGAAAGCTTGCATCAAACAATGCAGTTAGAATTTAAATTATATAAAAATAATTTTTAGGATTTCCGGTTTTCTAATTTGACACTTTGCCAATTCAGCGGAAAACAAAACCTTTAACCCGATGGCTCAAGTTTTCTGTCTTAGATAATCTACAGGGTGTTCCAAAACTCATAGACAAAAATTTAAGGAGTGGCAGAAAATATCTAAACCAGCAATTTTTACCGCACAATACATGGGCAGAGAGCTAAGGGTTAACGGTTAAATGGCGCTGTAATGAAAAACATAAAGCGCGTGTTTTCTTATACATCGTCATTTCTACAATGGATTTCGGAAGGTATGGCGACGTACAGTAATCAGGAAAAGGCGGATATGCATTTTATGTATGATCTGGCGAGAGGGAATGCTTTTGAAGCCGCAAGTCTGTACAGGCAGCGTTTCCCGAGAAGACACGTTGGAAGGATTAATCTGAGTGGGTCCACACCTTAGCCGGCAAGTTCACCCGATTTCTCCTGCCTTTTTCCTGTGTTGCTATTTGAAAAGTCTCGTCTACGAAAGCCCTATCGTCTCCGACGAGGACCTAGTTTCCAGGATTTCTGTTGCTGCCGGCGCTGACCGAGAAATGCCGGATGTGTTCGAAAAAGTGCGTCCCTCACTACGTGCCAGGTGTAACGCTTGCATTACAGCTGGCGATTTCTGTAATTTTGCCATACAAGTTGTTAATAAAATTATTCCGTACCTCCCTATCTGTTTGGTGTTTCGTTCTTTCATGTGGCATTAACGGATACTTCCTAGCGGTTCATTGCTTGCTCTTCGTCCATGCATTATATGGTGAAAATGGCTTGTTTAGATGTTTCCTATCACCCCTTAAATGTTTGTCTATTAGTTTTGAAACACCCTTCATATATTTAAAATAATAAGAAAAATCTTGTGACAGAGTTCGCTGTTAACTAAGCCACTGAATCGATTTGATGAGTTGGGCTTCATATGAAAAAATAAGTACTTCATACTAAAAATAAGTACATGATCTAAGAAAATCATCTAAAATGATACAAAATGTTAAAAGAAATTTGTATATGAAATTTTAAATTTTAGGCTTCAATGTGCTTTGAATCTTTTTTACGACTCCCTTCATGTCAAATTTTTGAGCTATGAGTGAGATAGATTTGTTTGGACACAGCAGAGAAGTATCTGAATATTTCCTTTTTTACGTATAGATATTTTTTGTTGCTTTTCACTGACATAAATAGGATATCGTTTTTTCCCCCTTAGAATGTGTGACAATGATTTGTTGATGTTTTAAAGTAATTTCTTTCGACCTATAATTGCAATTAAATGGAGTTGGGGGGGGAGGTCAGTAAGAGAATATCCAATTTCTAAAGTTATTAATATTTTGCCAGTTCTAAACTTATTGAAAACATAAAATCAGCAGGAAAGGTCACCACAAAACTTTCTCGCACACTCTCTAATAAATGGGTTACCTCAGAGAATGTCTTGCATGGCATTGGCGTACAATAGTTAAGAAATAGTAACCTTTGGCGTGACATAAGCAATTTAAAAAAAAATCTATCGTATGATATTTGGCGAGAGTTTTGGCGATTAATCCATGGCGTGAGGGTAATAGTAACCCAAAAATAGAATTAGTGTTTTAAACACGCTTCTTTATGATTGATTCAAACAAACAAACAAAAAGAACAAAGAACTACACTTGTAGCTACAAAATCACATACCAAATGTGCATTTTTGAAATCGCACGATTGCATGTTTCTGAAGGTACAGACCTCCAGATTGTTAACACCTCATTGGATTTGGCTCAAACCTTGGTCGATATCTACATTGTAGATTTAAAATATGTGTACTGAATATTATCTGTCGATATGTGTAATGAATATTACCTAGTTATCTTTGTTTTGTTGTTACCTTGTTAACTTATATTAGAAAAATCGATCAGACAGGTTTGTTCTGAAGGGTTTTTGTACGAAATTAGATAAATATCTGCAAATTAAATGCAAAGAGCATATAACAAATTTCACCTATCTAGCTGAAAACGTTTTTGAGTCATCTATGTCATAGATGGACAGACAAACATTTTCTACAAAATGTGTTTTTCACACATAGAGAAGACTAATACAAGATTCGTCAAAATCTTGAGGTAGATTTTTCATAATTACAATATTTTCTCTATACTTCGTATACGATAAAGAAAAAAAGTTTGAAATATTATGTTAAGCACAATAAAATGCTGTTTTAAAACTGTTTTTATACACCCAATCTTTGTATCTCATTACCGATTTGTTTTTAATTCTGTCTTTCTGACGTACAATTCCTATTCAAATTCCTTCCATATATCACTAGAGCGTCATCTGGTAATCATTTCGAAAATTAAAGTTTTGAGTACTAGAATTTAAAATTAGAAAAAAAAATTACTTTGGGAAAAATAAAAGTTGTTTAAACTTAAAACAAAGGAACTATCGACATTTTAAAATCATCCATATTTCTTTATGCGAATTTTCAGTTGGATTCTTAACGAAAGAAAAATTAATTAATAATTGATATTGCTTAACGAATTTAAATATAAAAGTAATGTTTATGATTTTAGTATCTAAAAACAATATTTTCTTATTCTATATTTTTTCTAAAATAGTATATAGTGCCAGAATTATTAAAACTTTAGAGAAAATATTTCGTTTTTCTTTTTTATTATTGTTTAAGGAGAAGTAACTATTTAAAACTAAAGGTAAACCGAATATGAAAGTTATAAGAAATATATAAACATAAAGGTATAAGAGTACAATTTCAGCAAACTGAAACTTTTAGAAGCGTATTCCTATAAAAAATTAAAAATATTCCCTTACTGTTTTCGTTGTTTTCTTTCTATCAATGCATTCTATAATTATAAAGCATTTCTTGTCAGAATTTTAACCATCCATGCAATTTTAATTTAATTGCAAATTTTATTTCTTAGATTATTTTTATTTGTTAAATTAGCTATTTTTCCATATTTTTCTCAAATCTTTGCTTATAGTTTAATCTTTAAATATCAATAACATGAGTATAAAATTTGTCTTTTTCTATAAGATGAAAATCTGGTAGATAGCAGCTAATTTTTAATATGTCATGATTTCACTTTATATATGCAATTGAATGTTTTTTTAATTATTTGAGGAATACATGGTGCAGTTTTATTTATAATTAAGAAAATGGGAAATCTTGAAATTAGCAAAAAAAAAAAGCATCTGCAAAATAAATATTTGCATATAAATAAAATAAAAACATAACGTTAACTATTAAATTAAATGAATAATGTAACTAATTTCTTGGTCTCTAATTTATAAGAATCAGTGTCAATATTCAATAAGTTACTTTCATTTCCATTGTCATTATTTTGATCGTAGTTTGTAATCTATGCTTTTCTCGCCTAAACAATTCCTCTTTCCTCTTTCTTCTGCACTCTTTCATTCCTTTTTTCCAGCAAAATTCTATTTAATTTAGCATTAAGTCTTTTTCTTTCCTTTTCAATTTTATCTTAAGTTTTCCCTTTTATTATTATTTATATAAATAACTATCTCATAAACATCTCCTTATAATTTATACATTTTAAAATTGTATAATTTATTTTTATAATTTTACCACTGATAATAAGGCGCAATTCTATCAGTAATCCGAGTAAATATGCTTTTCATCCTTCAGCAATATACGTTATTTTAAAAATATAAGAAATTATAACTTAAAGTTGCACCTTACAAACAAAATTTCCAACCCAAGGATTTTCACCTTTAGTAAGGACTGGTTGAATTTTCAACTTAACAAAGTTTTGCTATTCTTCGAGACTATTTTCAAGTCATGTATTGTGCCTAGATTGGAGAGCTAATTTTATAATAAAAAGAATAATTTTAATATTTACACATAATTACAAACATATTATCCTAAACATATTACAATCAATACCAACTTCGTATCTTTTACTTATTCCATTATATTTTTATATACATTGCCATCAGATACATTTCAAACACAATAAAAAAATTTTTTAATTAGTTCAGGCGACATTGTTTCTATCGACAGCATCTCTAATTTCCTATTTTTATTTAAAATAGTATATTTATTTAATTCGGAGACAATAGCGATATTTAAATCTCCATAACTCGGTCAGTTTCTGTTACAGAAGAGTGAATTTTCTTTAAAAATATTAATGCTTCAAAAAAAGTTTTATTAATAATGGCTAACAGAACAGAGAAAAAGTATGCAAATATAGATTTCTTAATGTTTTCAGAAGTATATTTGTTGATTGAAATATTATATATTCGACCCTATTAGCGAAAAATATCTTATACATTATGACGATATCTTTACGACATTATCCGGTATTTAGAATATTAAACGTTTATCAAATGTTATCGAAAATCAAACAAAAACATTTTTACTGAATCTTCAATAGGAAGTTTTCAGATAATTCAATAATTTTTTTTGTTTGATTTATTTCATGTATACACCACTTTCTTCATCTGATGGTCGATAACCAGTCGACGGCTTTTCATAGCCTTTTAAAGTGGAAGATGGCACTTATTTAATAGCCAGTGATAGTGTGAAACAGTTTCACCTTCGATAGTAACTGCCAACTGCCAACAAATTCCCCTGCACCACACTTCACTAAGCATTTATATATCCACTAAGCCAAACATTTAATGAAAATCGAGCCTGTTATTTATAATTTGTATGTAGAACTACGACTAATTCATCACTAGTCACTCTCGGTTATTCAGAATCAGGAATGGACTTGTTCAGTACAGTATGTAAGTAGACGCTCTTTTCGTCCTTAGCCTATATGTGGCCACCTTTGAACTAATGAGTTTTTGATTAATGCTTCACTGTGGTAAAAGATTGAACTTGTGTTTTGGTGAAAATTTATATTCAGTTTTAACTCTTGGTACATTTCCAGACCTAAAATACCTTTATACCTTAAAGACCTTCTCTGGTCCAAGTGAAGACTGGTGTAGATATGTTTACTTTGCTATAGACCAAATCAAATATGGCAAGACTGGAACTTCTTTTGGTGCAGATAAACAAATGGTGCTATCAATCAGTTGGAAAGCTCGTGAAACCTATAGTCAACTTACAGACAATTGGAATAAAGCTGCAGACACTTATTAACTTACCCTATAATGGTATTCAACTTTGTGAAAAAGCATTTATTTTTCAAACTGGAAGTATTTGCTCTCTTTGACGGTTAAGAAATTAGTTATTTAACTATGATTACGATGAATATGTATACAGAATTTCATGATTTTAAATAAATTATTTACAAAAATAAAAAAGCTCGAAGAGAGTCTTACATGTTTTAAATAAGAATAAAATTAGTTTAAAATTTGAAACGAGGGGTTGTTGCTGTTTCTTATGGCATTTAGACAATCCCGCTGTTACGAAGACAGTGATTTTAAGCCGATAGGGTGTGCGTCTCTTGTTTTAGTAGCACCAAATAGGGCCAAGAGTACGATTTTGCCACTCACGCATCACTCACTCGCTTGCACAACCCCTTTTTACAGGAGGGCACATTCACACAACTCACAGGTAGAACAGAGGAAGAACAACCATGCCCGAACCGGGATTCGAATCCAGGACACCCAAAACAAAAAGTGTCATCTTTAACAGGATTATTTAATGAAGGTATACTGATCTTACTCACTAAGTCTGCAATAACTAAAAACGGTGATTATTGCAAATTATAAATATAAAAAAATCATTATAAATTATAGCATGGCATTGACTGGTTCCATTAACCAGAACAATGTTTGGCTGGGCTTAAGCTATTTGTATCGAAATTTTATGCCATTAAAATGTCTAGTTTATATCTGGGGAAGATGAAGATAATCCGAGAGCTTTTGTTTTTGTGGTGTGAAAGTATGGGAAAGGAAAGAGTGTTGGAAAAGTGTGGATCACATTATTTGAAAACGATTCAAAATTACGATGTCGATTTTCAGAATCCCTTTGTGATATTTCAAATTATGACATTAATATAAATTAAATTAAAAAATCCTGAAAAAAATCGCAAAAAGTTATCTTTCCGAATCAATTTGAAATACACGTTATAAAAGTGTTATCTTCCTTCCTTTGCATAAAAATAGTTAACTTTTAGTCAAGGCTGGGAATTTGATAAGGGCTCATATATTTATTTTCCATGTAAGAGCTTTCTGCTTCATAATATAATAAATAAAATAGAATATGCATCTTGGGAATGATTTTTGGACCGATTGGAGCCTAAATTTGACACAAAAGTACAGTTTTAATTAAAAAGTCACGCGCTAAATTTCATTTATTTAATTCTCTATGATTTCGAATAATTGCTTTAGATGCATGGAAATGCGAAAAATAAAAGATGGCCAACCCCTTGATGGAATTGGCCTGGATTTTATTAAGGACCTATATTTTATATGCTAAAATCGTTTTCTAACTTTTATTCGTTTAGCTCTTTACATTTTGTAGTTATTGCATCCAGGCAACAAATCGTTCTTCCTATAAATAAATTTCTTTCAAATTCAATATTAATTTGCAAATTAATATGAAGATCACATACCAAATTTCATCAATTAGGCTCAAAACCTTTTTGGGTCATCTTGTTTATAAACAGACGTAATTCTAAATATGTTTTCGGATTCAAAGATATTTGAAATGTAGAAATTCATCGAAATCTCAAGCACTGATTTTTTAAAATTATTATAATATTTTTTTCTTTATTGTCTTTCGTAATAGAGAAAATAAAAATAATAAAACTTTTAGATGCAATTTTTTTTTAGCTTTTCAATTTGAAGAATCAACAAATCATTAAATCTTATCCTTAGTATTTAAATAATAATATAAATCTCTATAAAACAGCATTTGAAAATGTCTTGTTAGTATGTACAATGAAATCCACCTCCAAAGATGATATTAAATCTTCTTTATTTGGCTCTCAAATAATAATTCTTTAAGGAGGAAAAACACGAAATCAAATTACTTGTCAAGAATAAAAAATAGTTAGTTCAAATTAAAAAAAAGATATAAATATTTTTATATACAGTTGCAATTCAAGAATTAACATATTTTAACATGATAATTCCATATTGCATACTTTCAGTAACTTTCATAAAAATTGTTACTTGTGTGTTTTTGACTAACTTAAAGCTACAAAAAAATATTGTTTCCTTTCAACGTTAATTATGAAACAGAATTTTCACTTTATAAAATAATAATATTTTCAAACCATTCTTTCTGTAAATTGTGTGATGCTAACATTTAGCGCACAGACAGTAATGGCTGATGCAATCAAGCAAGATGGTCTAAAGACGTCTAAAACATTAGTGTGATGCTTCAAACTAGAATTCCACTCTTTTTCTTTTTGCCTAATTTTTTTTCATATTTCTATATATTCAGTATTATTGAAATGTATTTCATCTGCCAAAAATATTTTCTTAGAACAGCAGAAGATCTATTATTATATTCTTTATTATACACTTCAATGGCTGTGGAACTCTTTTCTCCTATGGCTGTCCCCATTTCCAATGATATTTTCCCCAATTAACTCTAATACACTAAAAATTGTTGTAAGAAAATGAAAAAAATAATTAGTACTGATATATTGTTTATCGTTATCTTTTTTAAAAGATTATGCAATTTTACCTTTCTAATAGAATTTAATTAAAGTTTATGCATTGTAACGAGTAAAATTGGTGTTTTTTTTATTTATAGCTTTTATATTTGCCGTCAAAAGGTAAAGAAACAATTATTTGAAAGATTTTTTTTATCTTTAATAAATTTAAAATATTATCCTTTCATCATTTTTAAAATTAAGTTTATACTGATAAAAATATTGAATATATTTTTTACCGTAAAAGACCACAATTCGAGAATAAGATTCTTTGACACATTTCAAATCTGTCGACGGAAGAACAAATACTTAGGTAAAATTTTATATATTTGAATCATTGCTGGTATATATTAGCCAGCACGAGAAAATTATGTTGAGAAGTGAAGCATTAAGTGAAGTGACTTAACCAAAGGCGACCATATAATTATTAAAATTGTTGCAATAAATAAGATTATCTAATGTTAAACATATAAAACTATATAAAAGAATCGTTTATTAAGCATATGTATTATTGACATTATTTTCTATTCAAGTTTAGAATCTACTGTTCATTTTAGGCTCTACAGATCATTTACATGCTCCTAATTTGATTCCTATATTATATTATATTTTATTAATAATGATATTAAAAGTAGCAATTTTGTCTTAACATAACAAAAACATTCTTATTAAACATTCACCATTAGTGCATGCTGAATGTCGATTTTTATGGGTTTAAATGCACAATAATGAATGTTTAGCAAACATTTCGAAACGCATATCAAGGATAAAAGAAGAATGTTAACATTCTTTGGAGATAATTGACATTTGCCAGATATCAATGTTCCACTATTCATTGTCATCAGATCAGCACAAATTTTAGAAATATAAATAATTTCGAGCTTTTTTTTATGTTTTAATTTTAAAACACATCCAAAGTTTGAAATTTTTTGTAAAGAATATTGGAAACTCATATTTGTGGAATTTAAAATAACTTCAAAATAAAATATTACAACATAATATAAAATATTTTGGTTTATATATTACTTAAGCTATTTTATGAAGAAAGAGAAAAAAATGATTGCCTTTTTATTTTACTCTAAATATTAAAACATTTCTTATTATTCTTCATGCAATATAACATAATTTGTCAGACGCATGTAATCAGAGGCAGAATTTAAAATTTTGTAGTCATAATCAATCTTGATCAGTTTAAATAACTGATCAATATAGTTTCATATTTTTAACTATCAAGTATAATTTGATGGGCGTTTTTAATTTAAAGAAAATATTAATGATTTATTTTAGTTTAATTTTTATTTTTGTGAGTGGAAATCTATTTATTGTTTATTTTAGTAGAAATAATTATAATGGAAAGTATAATTACCTCTATAATCAATCTAATTATAGTAAAAATCTTCAGATTTATTTGTTTTTTAAGGTACGTAATAGAATAAAATAACTAAAAAAATTTGGAAAAATAATTCAAAATTATATATTCTTTCATTACAATAGAAACATTTAATTACCATAATAGATTGTAAGGAAATAATAAACTAATATAACACTAAAAATTATTATTTTACTCTTTATAGTAAATGAAATGTATACTTAACCAGTAAAATTAATTCCATTATATTATAAATTAGATTTCCCTTTAATTCCATTAATATTCATTTTAATACTAATATAAACACAGATTATGGTCCTAGTATCTTATAATTTACAAAATGTGCATTTGTTTTTCAAATTTATTTATTTTCCAATTAGGCTAGCAACATTTTTTTAATTGACCTGCCTGTACAAACCCAATCAACCCGACGGCCTCAGGCAGTTTTGCCTAGACCTTGTTTAACTTGGAAATCCGCCACTTCGTGTATTACGTAAAATGGCTGGAATAGCCAAAAGGGATAATCACGGTATCGTTTACAACATCCTTTGCCGAATCCGCGGGAAATGTGCTAATCGACCGCGCTGTACTGTTTAATAGAAATAAATTAAAAGATGAGCTATGTTTTGAGTTACTAAACAACTTTTTACTTTTCCAAACTTGTATGGATCGAGACGAGTTCCTGACATACTTGTGGTCAATCGGTGTCCAGGTCTGATTGGCCGATCAACCCGTTTCGTCAGGCGATTAAGGGGTGATTTCGGATATAAAATGAAGATCCGATGGAATTTTTCCAGCATCATCTTCGAGCATCTTTCTCCTCGGGCAACAGGTGAGAAACTACTTTCTCTCCCTTTCTCTTTTAGGATTACGTGTAAACTTTGGAAATTTCTCTCTCTCTCTCTGTCTTGATCTTCTTGGATTGTATGTCAGCAATGGATATTTACTTTCTCTCTCTTGTGTGTATATGTGTCTTATTTTCCTTTCGCTGCAACTTCGATTGGAATTCGTCAATACTTGAAACTAAATTCGAATTTTCTTGAAAAAAAAATTCTCTCAAAGTGTAATTTTAAAATTATTTTGAGTCATTTAGTAAGATACTGAAACACTTTGAAATTTCTTTGACGTGTTTGTCTTAAGAGGTGTTTCTATTCTATGCAATCTTATAATTTATTGAATCTTATTGAACTCGTAGTATATTTTATTTTGCGGTAAAACTATGTAATATTTCATGTGCAATATGTTCAAGAAAGTATTTATAAATCTGAAAGTCGATGAGAAAAATATTTCAATGCCTTATCACATTAATTCATGTCATAATTAGAGCGATTAGATTAACAAGGCATTTATGATAACAAAATATGTAAGGATGCATGTATGTAGAATATCGTAATAGGGCATTTTGAGTAAAAAGGAATTATAACTTGTTTTATGATAAATGATAACTGTTGTTTTCAATTATTTTGTGGATAAGATTTTCAAGGAATAATTTAGTTATAATGTAATGAGTGAGTTCGATGCGTATAGCTTATCCTAATGAAGTTTTCTTGAACAATACAGATGAAAACTATTGATTTCAATAACTTAATTTAATTACATATGCAAATATGTAATAATTGAGCTCAATGCATGTAGCTTATCCCAATGTTTTAAAGCAATAGAAATGATAATTGTTGTTTTAATAAATTAATTACATATGCAAATATTCAATATGTCGGCTCGGTGCGTGTAGCTTTTATGATTTAGGAAATTTTAATGACTATTTCCGAAAGAAATGTGTGAATAATCTATAATGAAGTGTTATAGTTAAAGCAATTCAGGGTATAATTAAAATTCATTTTCTGTTATTATCATTATTTACAGGTTCAAGAAAGTAGTTTCCCTTCAAGATGAAGCTGACAATTGCATTAGTTTGTAAGTTTACTTTTAAAATGTCATTTAAAAATGAAATAAAATATGCATTTTTATTATGTAAAAACTATAATTTATAACAAATAATTATACATTTGACATAAAAAGTGAATTTAACTAAAAGAGTTTGTTTGATGTTTTAAATAAAAATGCATCATTTTGAAAAAATAAAAATAAATGATTAATAATTCTTATTTGTTTATAAACATGAAAGTACTTATATAATTATCATCTTTTGTTAAATGAATCTTAATTTTTGTATTATCCTATAAGTATTTAGTTCGTTAACTATTCTGTTGGCACACATACAATATTGAAGAAAATATCTATTTAGAATTTTTATTTAACGAATTATTTTCGTTTTATATTTATTAATTTACCTATCTAATGAATATAAGTTGAGATAAAATTTTATAATTATAGGGCAAAACAATCTAGTTCCAAAAGTTATTTTATAGCACAATAGTTACTGTCACTGTTTAGCATCATGAAATAAATGTTCAATATGTAACTTAAAATTATTTTAAATGACAGTTATACTATTTTTTCTTATTCATTACATAAAAGACGTCCCTTCCTTATATTAAAGGTTTCTAAAATAACTTTTCAACTAAAGGACTTTCACATTGGAAGAGAAATTCAGTAAGAATTCAATATGCACTATGTGTTTGCTTTAAAATTTATATTTATTTTTTCACCAAAACATTTTTATAATAATATTACCAACATTTTCTATTTAATACGAGTTAATTTCTTTAATGCATATTTTTACAAAAATATTTAAACGTTTTAGTAAATTTTTAATTTGGGTAAATTTGAATGAATGTAATTTTTGTTTTTATTTTCAGTTTTGTCCGGATTAGTCCTTACACTAGCTGCATCTAGAGTGAGTATAATGTGCAGAGCAGTTTATTCAAATGTTTTCCATAAAATTAAGTGCATCATTATTAAAATGCTAAAAAATGTTGTAAATCTGTTTAATTTTAGATTTAATACCTTTCTATTAAATTGATTAGACTGGCTTCAAAATTTAACAGATTTCTGCTAAATTGATTAGAGAGATTTTAGATTTTAGTTAAATAGAAATATATGATTATAAATATCCAAATAAAATCTATTATTCTATTTTCATTGTAAACCAAAGAATAGATATCCCTATCATTTCCCTGGGATTTATTTAAGTATGTTTGATTTGTTGTCATTTTGCAAACTTATGATTTAAATCGCTTTTTCAAAATGTTTCAAGTGTAATAATAAATTTTCTTTCCATAGATAAATAATAATTTCTTCAAATTTATTTACAGTTTTTTTTTCATTTTTTGTGATTTCTTTTTGCATCAAAATTAATTTCAGAAAAATTTCTCAGGTCTTTACAGAAGCTATGATCAATTTACTATACACAAAATGTTACAGAAGAGTACGCAATTTTTTTAAGAGTTGGATATTTAAAAACAAAGGAATAACCGAAACTTAGAATAATATTTAATCTAACAATACAGATTTTTTTATAGATTAATTATATCAACTACTTGATTTTAACTATTTTAATGTAATGGTGTTACATTAAAGAATAGAGTTATACTATAAAATTTACTTTGGAAGATTTGAGTTTATATGTAAATGTGTATCGTATTTAAAGATTTTTAATTGAAAAGGCAACAGTATATTATTGGAATCTAATAAATTATGTGAATTTAAATTAGTTTTTTTTTCTTGACAGTCCAAACGTGCAGCTTACGAACTCCCTGATGGAGCAGAACTCATTGTTGGAACTGTGAGAACCTCTTTTGCTTGCAGCAACGACGGATACTATGCTGACATCGAGAACAACTGCCAGATCTTCCACGTCTGCCACACTGCTGTCCATGCTGACGGCAAGACCGAGATGCAACAATGGTCATTCCTGTGCGGCAACCAAACCGTCTTCAACCAATTCTCATTCTCTTGCTCTAGCTATGAAGATGCCATTCCTTGCGGAAGCTCTGGAGATTTCTTTTATTTGAATGCTAATCTGAACGCTGGACCCGATGTTCCTTTCCACAAGGAAGATGACGTTGCTCGAGCAAATGCAGTTACTCCTGGAAGGCCAGCCCAAGGTCAGCCACCTGTAGCACGTCCCCCAACAGGAGCTAGACCACCACCCAGAGGATAAGCGAAATTTCAAACAAGGTTTTTTCATAGAGCTATTCGGTATGTTAATTCTAACTTCCTAGTTACTTTCTGACTTCCAGAATCCTTATTAAAATATAAGTAGATAAGTCTTATAGGTATTTTCGTAAAATAAAAAGAAATTATTTCATCTTATGGCTTTCCTTTAGACATAAATGAAGCAATAAAATTATTTTTTCCCACATATTAAAAGATCTTCAAATAAATGAAACTCCTAATTGTGATACACAAATCTGCTTCATGGAACGAATTATCATAGTTTTTAAACTTATAATTAGCATTAAGTCATTCATATACGTTATAACTCGATATAAAATAACTATAAATATTAATTGAATCTACTGCGAGATTCCACAGCAGAAAGTATGATTGATCTAAATTGTTAAAATATCGCTATTAAGTTGTTTGAATAGAAAATATTCAATAGTATATGAACTATTTTTTTTCTAACCATCACCTCTTCAGAATAAAGTGTCCTGATAAAATGATTTTTGCAGATAAATTGGAGGCTCTAAACATTAAATTACAACTTGGACCGTCTTGTCTTCAGTAATTAATGAAAACATTTGGTATAAAATATATATAAACACATAACATTTGGTATATAACATTTCTAATAATCCAAAATACTATTGACGAGTATAAGAAATCTGTTATATAGTCTAACAGAGAGTAATGAGACTATTCTGTTCAATTCCTTTATATAACTTGTTACTTAATTAATATTTTCACTTAATGACTTAATATATTTTGACGATTGCAACGTAAATGCGTAAAAGTAAAAATTTGAATCAGAAATTTTCACTCTAATATCCTTTTGGTACCCATCACGTGACTTGTATCTCCAAATTCAGTTCTTGAATAATTCTGAATTTTATCACCTGGAATATTTGCAATTAACTGATAGTTTTTGCCACTTCCTAGACCATCAAGCAACGCTTCAATCTTAAATTTAATAACTTATATGGAATAATATTACATAGAAATAGTAAAATAGTATAATTTCATATGAAACATTTCTTCAACTGAAAGGATATATATTACACATAAAAACGCATTTCTTAATATTATTAAATGCATTTGTTGCCTGAAAACTGTGTACATATTTTATTAACGATCATGTTTTTAATACAGATTCAAAGAGGCCCTGGCTACAAGAAGTCTGTTGGCTGGATGAAAATGGTCTGCTTACATCGTTCTGATCTCAGTAAGACATCTGCTTCGCACTTGCAGTGTTTGTCTTAAGGTTGCTTGGGGTTGACGGAGGCTTTGTATATGGACAACGTAAAATACGCAGAATTGTTCGTTTGCAATTGTTTGTAAATATGAGCTTGTATATTATGTATAAAAATTATTACAGTTTGTTAATAAAAACAGCATTTCAAAGAGAATTGGATTTGTTTACCTTTTAATGTCCAATGGTTGCAACAGGGAGATAAGATTCCTACATATAAAGATTATGTGATTACATTCGAAATGAATGTTTTGAAAAACGCTATAAAATAGTTATATTTTTTAAAATTTTACATAAAAAAAGATTGAAAGAATACTTATGAAACCAAAATGTACCAGTTAAGTGACAAATGTTTATAAAAACTGGAGAAAAGAGTTTTATGAGCTAAAAAAGAGGTTTAAATCTAAAGTCCTTTAGTTTCAATGTTTATAAATGATTTGCTTAAAATTTTGCAGATAAAAATAGGAAGTATTTTACTTAGCTTCTGAGATGAAATAAAAAAAAACTATATTTCTATCCACTACTTAAATATTGTCGTTCAACTGATAAATAATTCCATATTTGTTTTTTCTAATTTTGAAGTATTAAAACAAAAGGTAATGCGACTACTTTTGGGATGAATTTTTGGGAAAACATTCGAGAACTGTTATATTTTGAATATTTGGATAAAAAGATTAAAAAAAAACATCTGTGAAACCAAAAATACTAGTAAAGTGCCAAAAATATTTTTTTTAATTAAAGAAAAGGACATTTATTTGGTTGAAAAGAGATTTAAGCAAAAATCTTCTATTTTAAATGTTTATCAAATTGCATGTATAAAATTTTGCAGATTGCTTAAGGAATAGATTGCTTAAGATATCACTGAATTAAAAATTAAGCTACATTTAAATCTATTCTCTAAATATTGGCGTATTACTGAAAAATAACACGAAATTTACAATTTTTTTAACATTGTAAAACACTAAAACAACCATAAAATATTTCTAAACGAATATATTACTTGTTCTGTAGTTTAGGAACTGCAAAACACATTGAGAGATTATAATACTAAATTTTAGCAAAAAATATGTATTAATTTATGAAGTTTTCTGTAAGAAAATTCTATCATATTCTGTGTTTGAAAAAGCAGCATCTAAAAATGTAAAAGAGTATTAAAACTTATGCAAATTCAAATATAAAAATCAGTGTAACTTCCCAAACAATAAATTTAGAAACAAAATTCTACCGTTTTTTTAAGCAGCCTGCTAGAACATTAAAGATATTAAATAAAAAATTCTTTTTTTTTTTCGAAAAAAAAATTGATTTTTTAACACTTAAACATTTTTAATCGAATGAACTACTTATTCTCTAATTCAAAAAATATAGAGAAATTATTAAATCAAATTTGAACAAAAATTATTCATTTGATTTTAATTTATGAGATTTTTACTTAGAAAAATTCTACCAAAGATCGAATTTGTGAAAATAGCATTTAAAGATGTAAAATAGCATTAACATTTATAGAAATACAAATATAAAAATCAATGTAACTTCCCAAAAATGGACTTTAAAGCAAAATTTAAGTGGTTTTATAAAGAAAACTATTCAAATATTAAGAATATTAAATGAAAAAAATTCCACTTTTTGTAAAAAATCATATTTTTAACTTAGTCACCTACTTTAAATGTAAAAATATAAGAATTTACAACAATATCAATAATTAAATTAAGAATAATGGATAGGCATCCATAGATGAATTTTTATAATTAAAGCACTTCAACTTCTTTACTAACCTGAATTAATTATTATTAACAATGGTTCATGCATTTGAATGACAATAAAAATCAAAACTCCAATAAATGATTGGATGAAATGAATTAACGAATATCTTTATTGTTGCTGTCTATGATTTTGATTGCACTTTCTAGTTGAAAGTAATTTTTTTAACCATACCTTTTGTTGATTATTTTTAACTAATATTGTTTTGATATTTCTCTTTCATATTCTACACTACAGTCAACATTCATCTCTGTTAATTTTCCTTTCTTTATTTAAATCAAAAGAAGATAACCAATGCAGAAATTTTTTACTTTCTAATTATATATATATTAATTATGAAATTTCTTTATTAAACATTTAACCATATGTTTATACAACATATATAATAATTGTATCCTTAATAATATTATGATTTTTGTATATTTAAAACTAAAATTAAAAAAGAGTGTTATAATTTTTTATATAATAAAATTAGCTTTAAATTAAATTGCTAAAGATACTTACAAATATTGTATTAGGAGAATGTGCATAATTTGATGCCCCTATTAAATGGAGATTGCTGAATTTCCGTAAACAAGATTTCATTTTCAGTTTTCCTAAAAATCTCTAACAGCTGTCTTAAATCTGTAATTTTTTTTAAAAATCGTTTGATAAGTCAAGTTGCCTAGTAATGAAAATTTAACTGATTAAATTTTAATTAAAAATTATAATTTCAAAAATTAAACTACTCTTTTTAAGGATTAAAATTTAATTTCGGATTTCTGATTATATTTGTGCTTATTGCTTCTTATAAATGTTATCAGAAAGGTGACATTTGCAAAAAACGAAAATCGAGAAATTTAAAAAAATTTACTGTTAAGTTTTAAAAACCTAATAAATCTTTTTTGTTGTTCTAATTGTTGTTATTTTCCTTTAATTGAAGGCTTCTGTGCAAATCATTTTTCTATATGTGATTAGATCGGAGATAAAATTTTGTTTGTTCTGATTTCCCTTTCTATATTCACAGTACTAAAATAACTTGTACTATTTTATCCTTATTTCTTTTCTTTGTATATCATTAAAACGCCAGTTTTTTTTCTTCTTCTTTAATTTTTTACATTTCTAGATTCTTCCTTTCATCAAATAGTAATTTTTTATAGGTATGAACGTATTATATCTAAAATGTATTTAAATTCAAGATCCACTGAAAAGAATTTTTCGAAAAATGTATTCTCTACAGAATGTTTTTCTGAATTAAATATATTATTCTTTAATGGCATATATTTTTTTATTTTACATTTGCCATTCTTTCGCAATTATAATAATTTTGCAAAGATTTATAATTTTGATAATATTATACATCGTAATAAAATTAATATATATAAATTCATAAAATTTCTTATGGATTTATATCTATTAATATACTTTGAAAATATCTGAAGAAATTAATGTAGAAATTTTTGGTAAGGAATTTGGCCATGAGATATGTTGAATACTGACTTTTCTTGAAAATAATAGCTGTTGTCGGAAATGCAATCTTTTTAACCAGCCGCCAAGGTTAAAAAGATGCTCTCTAAGATTATTGTTAAGATTAGAAAAAACTCGTTGCCATTATTTTTATGATTAATGACGTTCTATAAGTTAAAAGTTGTTCCTTTAAAACTACTAGTTAAACTTGCTTCTAAAGATTATTGACTTTTTAGGATGTTTAACTTTTAATATGGAATGTATTTTTAAAATAATACATTCCATATTTGTTATTCGGGAAGAATGAAAAACACGAATTTAATAGAATCTTTGCAGAAGCAGAATGAAAAGTATATATGCTACAAAATAAAAGTGGAAGAGGAAATCCTACTTCGAAATTAATGCCCAAAGAAAGCTTTTTTTAAAATTTCTTTCACTTAATACTATATTCACTTTTGATTTAGCCTTTTTTTTATGCCTATTTCTGTCCTGTTCTTTCCTTTCTTTAAAAGGGTGTTTCGTTAACTCATCGATCCATCTTTCGGGCATTTCTAATAATAATTTTCAATTCCATTCATTAATAAATTAAGCATGGAATAAAATGCAGTTGTTAAAATGTTCAGTTCGTTTCGGCACTTTGTACGAACGTTTGATCGATTCTTCCGATAATAAATAATAAGAACGATTTTTGTGCCACCTATCATACGTATGGATTATCCTATTACGAATGCAATGAAAATGAATAATAAAAGATAACTCAACTATTACGTTGAAAATAATTATGCTCAAATCATAAAAGGGTTCTTTTTCTTGTTAATTTGGCAAAAATCTGCTCTTATATTTTTATCTTTTACCTGATTTTATTCAGCAGATGACAATACAATGGGCATATATGAAAGCTCCCAACTGAAATCGAAAATACTTATTTCCTTAAAGTGGAATCAATATCAGAAATAAAATCCAGCAGTCGTAATATTTAATACAGAAAAGGAACCTTAAAGTTATTTTTAAGTCTTTAAAAATATTTCAGAAATATGCAGAATATCTAAAATTAATTTAAATATGTAAATTTAGATAAGAGTACGAGTAAGAATAAGATGATCAAAATTTCATCTTGTGATAAATTTAAAAAAATTAACGAATTCCTTATTCCTTATGAAAAATTTAAACGAGATTCAAACATGCATTACAAAATATTGTATTTATAATATCGTTTGGAATAATTGATTCGTCTGTTTTTAATATTCTTCTAGATTTTTTTCTTAATAATGTTGTAGTGACAATACTATATATACAAAACGAAATTCCAGGCATATTCTTGAAAAGAACGTAAATATAAATCGATGAAAAATATTGTTGTCAAATAAACTTCAAATATTTTTAAATATCAATTAAAATTAGAGAAAAAATTCAGATTAATAAACTTGCTAATTAAAAGCATATATTTTTTAAACTTTTAGTGTGATGTAAATATGGAGTTTGCGCAAAAATATATTGAGAAGTTATAGAGGAAAAACGTTAAAATTTTGAAATTTAATTAGTTTCTAATTAAAAATTTAATTGCATTTTGTAAATATCTCTGATAATAAGAGAATACTATTCTACAAATATCAGTATACCAAATCAGTTAGTTATGTTTGTTTAAATCAGTTAAATAATCACATGGTCTATGCTGTAAAGCAAGAATGATTTTTCCTTCATTTACTTTGCATCACATACGGTATACTTTTATAGATAGCATTCCATTCAATAAACATTTATCAATATGTTTTCAATGCTATTTCTACATTAATTCTGAAATTTGATTTAATTTGCTTAAATTGATTGCAGTTTATTTACTTAATATTTGATACGCTTTAAAGGCTATTTAAAAAAACAATATACTTTTAATAATAGCCTATTATTTAAACCAGGTAACTGAAAGATAAGTTTGAAAACAATTTAACGGAATCTTCTAACAATTTAAACATATTGAAAAAATATAATTTTATGATTCCTGTGTCCATTTTCTTTTTCAATAAAACATTTTAACTATAGAATCTGAATGAAATCAATAAAATCTTTACCTAAATGATGTTAGACATTTTTTTTAATAAATGCATGATGTAACCTTGGTTTTTGCTAATACGAAATGTGTAGATTATCTATTCAAATGTAATAAAATTTGATTTTATTCACACAAGTTTTCTTGTGTTAAAGCCTATTAATTAGAAAAAGCAATATGAAAACATTTCATGAAATATTGAAATTTTTTGTCACATTCATCATAAAAATAAGATTTAATTTACAAAATTTAACTTTGATACATTAAAATATCTGAAAAGAATTATTTTGGCGTACAAATTACTTCAAACAGCTTTAACATTTAATTAATTTTTTAATTCAATTCATTGGTGATATTATTTAATATGACTTTTCTGTATCTAATTGACAATAAATTACAATTTATTGATTCTAAATATTCACTTTATTAGTAATAAACTGAAAGTACATTTTGAAATATACAAAAATATAAGCTCATGCTTACAAATTATTACAAAGCTAAGGATTTTTATATGGACAAGAAACATTCATGGAAACTCTAGAATAGTTTCTTACAAAAGCAGATGGCTTATTGAGATGGAAACAATAGATTATTTATTGGATAGCTTATTCCTATATCTATATTAAAAATGAAAATAAAAATGCACTTTTATATACCTAAACCATGTTAAATATAATTCCCATATAATAAAATAAATTTGTTAGAATATTCAAATTCAATATTTAATAATATTTTTAGTGATTTGCATGAAACATTATTCTTTCAATCTAAGGCAATAAATACTCTGGGTTCTCAATCGATGAGGCATTTCTTTTATCATCCTAGGCCTTCATAGAAATATATAGATTCTCAGATTCACACCTGATATCTTAGTTCAAGTGAGATTGGACCCATCAACAAAGAAACAAATCTTATTCAAACAATAAACAGAAATTTCCAACTCATAAATGCATGTTTTTATGAATAAGTTTGAGCTAAACATATTTAAGATTAGGCAAAATCTTTTACATCTTAACGTTAATATATTTTTCGAAAGTCTACACATAGGGAGTACACAAATAAAGGAAGTTCTATGAATCACACTCATCCTCTAAATGGTGGTCTAACTCCCACAGGGGGACGTGCTGCAGGTGGCAAATTAGGCTGAGCTGATCTTCCAGGTATAAGAGAAGCTGCTTTGGCAACATCTTGTTCATTATGGAAAAGCACACCAGGTCCCGCATTCAGATTTCCATTCAAATAGAAAAATTCTCCGGAACTTCCGCAAGGCACAGCTTCGTCATAGTTGGAGCAGGTGAATGAGAATTGGTTGAAGACGGTCTGGTTGCCACACAAGAAGGACCAGTGTTGCATTTGAGACCTGCCACCAGCATGGTAAGCTATATGGCAGATGTGGAAGATCTGGCAGTTGTTCTCAATATCAGCATAGTAACCCTCATTAGTACAGACAAAAGAGGTTCTCACTGGGCCTACGATGAGGTCCGCTCCATCAGGGAGTTCATAGGCAGCTCTTTTGGACTGTAATGGAAAATGTTATCAGTTGATTAGGAATATCTTTGATTGTAATGACCAAAATAGAATTAAAATAATTTTACATTCAAAATTCAAAAAGAAAAAGAAAGATAAAATGAATCCGGCCCGAAGAAATGTGTAAATTTAATATTAAAGAAAACTTTGTTTTTAATGGAGTTAATTTCTATAAACAAATAAAGGGGATTCCAATGGGAACAGCCTTATCAAGCGCGTTAGCCCATATTTTCCTACATTATTATGAAAAAGAAATAATTAAACACAACTTAGTAATAGGCTGGAGATACATTGATGACTTAATTTTGTTAAATTTGGATAATCCTAGTGATGTTATTAATTGTTACCCAAAGGATTTAGTTTTGACACAAACGAACGAAAATCAACTTAGAGCTAATTATTTAGATTTAAATATTGAAATTAATAATGGAAAAACTTTAATAGGTATTTTTGATAAAAGGGATGATTTTAACTTTAAAATAATAAAATTTAGTGACTACAATTCTAATTTACACTCTAAAATTTTCAAAAATTTGATTTTTTCACAATTTAACAGGATTAAAAAAATATGCAATAATAAAAGTTCGTATATTTTAGCAACAAACAATCTCATTGAGAATTTAACTATTAACGAATTCCCAAAAAGCTTTTGCAATATAGAAGTTTTGATAAGAGAAGGACTGTCTGATTTCTGACTTCCTCCGGTTTGTTGGCTTCGAGTTATGACACAACAGAGGGCGCTTCAACTTGGATGACGTTACATTATGACAAAACATAGTAAGCATATACAGCTGTAAACGTGGAAAATTTAATTTTGGTTCAATTTGACGAAGTGCATTTGCTCTAACAAGTTTATACCTCACATTATCTTTTGGAATTATACTTTCAATTAGTAAGTACTTAGCTTTCTGGTTTAAATGTTTTCGGGTTTTTTCTTGGTATTTTGTGGCGTGATTTGCTGTGTTTTTTCTGGATTGTTTTTTGAAAATGTTTTTATTCTTGTGATACTAATTTTTGTCTCCAAAACCTCAATTTTCTGGGATTTTCGGGTCACGAAGGGTCGGTTGGTTGGACGAGAGTCAGACCCTTCACAGAAAAAATCCCTGGTTTGAATCCTTGCCTGAGGGTGACCCTTGAAAAAGTCTTCGGGCCGGATTCATTTTATCTTTCTTTTTCTTTTTGAATTTTGAATGTAAAATTATTTTAATTCTATTTTGGTTAAGCTCATTTGTGTTTTAGTTGTAGCAGCATTTGCGCTCTCTAAATACAATGTATATTTTATTATATAGATTCAGGAAATTTTATATAGTTAATTTTCATATTGTTTATTTCGGAATTGATAGTTACTTTTGATTGTAATGAATTATTTAAATGATACAAAATTTAAATGCCATATTTTTGTACTTAATAAAGAATATTTAATGATGAATTTGTTAAATTACTGCTATTGTTTTATTAAGTAACAACAATGAATTGAAAATAAAAATCAAAATTATATAAATGTCATATTCGTAATGTAATTTTGTAAAATAATCGTTAGAAAAATTGTTCCTACTCAGTTTAACCTCATAGTTGATGCAGCAAAGTCACTTAAATCATTCTACAAACACTGAATCTTTATGTTTGTAAGAACAGAAAAATGGAAAGATAAATAAATTCTTTTAAAAGTTTAAAATGTTACTGTTTTTTAAAGTTACTCTTGTAAGACACTAAAGGGATTTTAAATCATTGGAATTTTTTCCAGAAATACAGCAAAGCGTAATCGGATTACTTCTATGTAAATATCATTTTTAATTTGCTTTTGATAATTTTAAATCTATTAGAATAAAAGCAAAATTTACATATGTATGTATTCAGCTTATAAAATTATTTTAATTTCTTTTAAAAATTAACCAATTTAGAAAATATAAATAATTAAAATATCTATATTTGATTATTAAAAGAAAATTTTCTGAGCACTTTTTACTTGTACGAAAATATATTCTGATATAGGACAACATAATAAGATATGAATAATTTGCTGTTCATATTTGGTTGAAAATTAAAATATTAAATATTTTTTCCTTTAAATTTTTTTATCTTGGCATGGCTTAACAGATTTTCCGTAACATACAGTGTACGGTATATTTTAATCCTTTTGACAGAAAGAAAGTATACTCACTCTAGGCAAAGATAATGTAAGGGCCAAAACAGACAAAACTGAAAATTAAAGCAAATGGGTATCAGTTTTAATGATAAGTAAAGCTAATTGGGCAAGAATTATTTTCAATTATTGTTGTTGCAAAAATTCATTAACAAATTTCTATCATTTTAATAAAGCAATGAAAGAAACAAAATTTTAATGCCAATGTTTTAAGTAGGTAATATAATAAATATGTAATAAATAATATGTAATAAATTTATCTTATTATTTTTAATCCATATAATATTTTAAAAAATGTTTCACTACAGCTTTCTAAACTAAAACTCCCACAAATTTTAATTAACAGTCATTTTGGAAACTTTTGGCAAAATAACATATTGGCTTTTCAAAGATTAATAAAACAGCAGACAAATAAGTATTTATTTAAAAAATCTTACCTTATAATAAAAATACAAAACAAAAGTGAGTGTTTGTTTTTATTCCTGAAATGTATAAAAGAGCTACTTTTTATTTTAACAATATATTTTAGATAAAAACAATGTAATTAATCTTAACACAATATTGAAAAAATTATGAAAATTCCCATTTATAAAGTGTTTGGAAGCAGATGCTTTCCATCGTATTAAGAATATCATTTAAGTTATTGTGTAGTCCCATTAATCATTGTCTTCTACAAATTACTTACAAGTGAGCTTAAAAATAATAATAATTTTGCTTCCTTAAATTGAAGGGAATCGAAAAATCTAACTTATTTCTATTTAATCATTTGCTTTATTTCACATACATTAAAATTACTTCAAGATCACCAATAACCACTATTGAGAGTTAGTAAAGACATGTATTAGATAACAACAAAGATTATTCCTCTGAGAGCAGGGAAAATAAAATGGAAAATTAGAATGCAAAAATAAACAATCAAGTGAAGCAAAATAAACAATAAGCAATTAATTCTGGGAGATCTATTTAAAA
>JAPMOR010078130.1:0-30125 GCA_026543865.1 Argiope aurantia
AAAAACATACTTCATGAGGCATAAATAGTCCAGGAAAATAAAATTTTGTAGAGGCATCCATACAGAAATATGATAATTAGTTTTACTTTTCAGTAAATGAAAAGCTCTTTTGCAAATTATGAAATAAGAACTCTTTATAATTTTTTAAAACTACGAGGGGGAATCATTCCACATTCATATAGGTATTATTTAAAAAGTCTTTTTTTTTAAGTCCTAAGATGGCATAAAAATCATTTTTGTAAGATATAGCATCGGAAAATATTACAGAAAAATGACAAATGTTTACTTCTTGATATTTTAATCAATTTTGGAATTTGAAAAGTTGAGTGATTTTTGTCTTGCATTGAAGAATAGTGTAAAATTGTATCAAGATTGGACAAAAATTGAGGATTATGTAATAAATGAACACATGCTCAAAGAATTTGTATATCAGTCTGTACGAATGGATACCTAATTGAGATGATTTGCTTATTATGATAACTTTTTTTTCTGTTGGAATTACTTTCTGAAATCATTTAATCAGAGCCACATGAATTCTCCTCAACTAAGACAATATAGCCTAGACTAACAGCAATAACTTTAAGAGAATATAGCATATTTTTTTTGGTTTTACTCATAAGTCTTCATACCTCAAATAAACAGCAAAGGGTGCCAAGACAGGTGGCAGTGCCACTGAAACTGCACCAAAGTCTGCAAATTAAAGCACTTATATCTCCAATATGGAATATTGTGCTTCATAATAAAATGAAGAAATCTGAATATGCATTTTGATCACAAGTCACCTACAAAATCTCATTTAATTAAGGTGATTTTTAAATTAACAAATATACAAATGAATAGGCATTATTAAATAACATTGATGAATTAAATTCAAAATCTGATACAAGATCTACAACTCTGATGATAGAGCTTCAAACCAAATTTTATCCATGTATTTTTAGTAACCAAGTACAAAACCAACATATCATCGAAAATGAGTGTGTTTATTTTTCTATTAAGTACAAGACAAGGAACGAGCAAATTCATGATAAATATGAAATATTTTGACGATTATATTTTCTCTTTGTAAACTTTACAAGGAGAAGCTAGAAATAATCTCTTTAGTAAAGACCAATAATACAACTTAAAAATATATTCATGATGACACTTTATTATGACATAAATTGTAAAACAGTTTACATCACAATGATTGATGATATAATCTTCTGCAGCAGTTCTGACAATGTTGATTGACCTGAAATAAAAAGAAAAATATCCCAGATAAAAAATTTTTTATAGATACTAGCAAGAAATATTACATATTGCTTACATCTTCAGCTGTTTCAGCTTTTTTAATCTGACTTTAGGCATCTTATTAGAAATCACATTAGTAATATTATCTTCTATAATCTATCAAATGCATCGTTCTAATTCTTTCAAAATTAGAGAAGGAAAGGCAGAGGAACAAAGATTCCTATTTCCAGAAAATAGAATTAACTTTTTGCAACTTATTGACAGATTTTTTTTTTCATGTACAAGAAGTTAAAGGACATTTAGTTTACATTAGCTATAAATTTTTTTAAATGGATTTAGAAATTAACTATTCTGAAAGTATTTTTCAAAAAAGGTAAAATCAAAGTTATAATCAATACTGATTGATTTGTGATTAATAAAACAAATTTTATCATAATTAATAAGATTGTTCATTTAACTTTTCGGTAATTTTTGAAGTTCCCTTTTTCTATATATCTATATAAATAATTCATTTAATGTTATGGCGGAAAACTAATTTTTCCAAAGTTCTTACTCATGCATTCATAAAGAGGGGGGGGGGGAATGAAAGCAATTGATTTTGTAAGGATTCAAAATAATAATGAAAAAAATTTGTAATCAAAGAAACAATTGAATTAAAATTTCTTCTCAATAAACTAAAATCATGCTTGACAATGTGACAGAAAAGGACCAAATCCTAATCTTCTAAGGAAAATAAAATAATTGTATTTAAAAAATTATTTTGCATCCAGAAATTTATAAAAATGACTGAAGGAGGTTTGTTTTCTTAATTCATCTTTCAGTGTTGATTTGCATCATAAGCTAAAATGAAATTATTTCAATGCTATTTTCTATTATTAAGACTTTGAAATAATACTATAAAAAATAAAACTTTAAATGTGAAATTATAATTGGAGACATTTAATTTGACAGTTACCTTAGACATGTACCATTATTGGAGATAAATTTAAATGACAAAAAGAATTATATTTCCTATTATTTGAGCCTAGCAATGGAATGATAGGAATGTAATACACCTCTGATTTTATTAATCATGTTCGATAATTTGTTCTTGACACAAATTTGAAGGGGAGATGCTCATCTGCAATCAAAATTGCCCACATCCTGAATCCCTGTGTGTGCAGTTAAAGTGCCTAAAGTTGTCTCAAGCAGAGATAGTTAAAACTTTAAATCTTGATCAATTTCAGTCATAGAAAGTGGATTTTTTAAAAATTTAAATTGCTAGTGTCAGAAATACTTTATAAAATATTATTAATAGTAAAAAAACACCATCAGATTGTTTTAACAATATGCCTTTTGACACACCATAAAATACTATCTTTTTTTTTTTTTACTTCATTCAAAACATTTTTCTAATGCCAGTTTTTAAAAATATAAAAATCAGCTATTGAACAGCAATTAGTAGACCTCCTATATATGTATGTAACCTAATTTTGGCAGATGCATGGCCAAAACTAATGGCATTTTGAAATAAAATTCAATTTATTTCGCCAAGGGAAGCATGTTTTGTAAACGGAGAAAGCAATGATAAAAAAATGTGTCTTGTTTTATAGAGTTATAATGATAAAGTTATAATGATAAAAAATGTGTTTGTTTAATTGTGTCGCAACACAAAAGCAAAACTGTTTTAAATGTTTATCATCAGTGATCTGACTAAGATATTTCTTTGATTCATGTCAATTTAGGAAATTGAATTTTGGATACCTTTAAAACTATGCCATAGACATTAGTTGTTTTTTTTTTAAATCAAAAAGTCAACAATTTTTTTAGAGTGCAGGTTAGAAATCATTCAATAAAAAGGTGGGATTTGGATCAGGAAATAAGAGATATGTGCGAGTGAGAGATCATTACATATGTCCACTTATACATATATATACAACCCATTCTGGAGATATAATTTATAATAGAAATATGCAATTGCAGATTTCATCCAAGGTTAACATTTAAAAAAATAATTTTGAATAATTTAAATAATAGAAAAATAATTATTTTCCACTAGATTTAGAAAGTTTTACTTTCTCATATTGTAGTATAGAAAAATTATTGTAAATTAAAAAAAAAATGCTAACTCAAGAATTTTACTAATATCCTCATATAAGATCTTCTTGAAATTGATTTTTTTTTTTTTTAGTATTTTATTTTTTCTGTCTGTGAACATAAGACAAAAATGCTTTGAATTACAAAGATGAAATTTGGTATATGGATTTTTAGACCAAATTCCTGGATTTCTATCAAAATTTGAATAAAATCCATTTAGAGGAAGTCTGGTTGTCCACCTATCTGAATATAAGTTAATACGATAATTGCAAGACAAATAGATATATTGGAAAAAATTTGTTACATAGATTATATATTTAAAGGAAAGATACTTATGAAACTTGAAATTAAATCTGTCAAACAGTTGACTGTGTCTCTTGGTCTATATTTTAGATCGCAATAACTCATAAACGCAACAAATTAAATTTAAAAAAATAAATCGGTATATGATCTTGTGACTGGTTCTGAGTCATATTTTGTGAATAGTGTATCCAAAACACATATTTGCATGATAGCTTCAGTTAAAATACTAAATTCACAATAACAATACTAAGGTCTACATTTGTTGTTGTTTGTTCACCAATTCAAAGCCAGCCATTTACAGTTTTACTAAAGGTTCACAATTTTGGAAGCAGGAGGATAAGAGCTCTCTTAAAAAGCATGCAAGAAAATTCCACTGATTAATAAAAATATTTTAATTTGACTTCTAAATAAATTTTCCCCAGTTATTATCTCTTAGTCTGGTCTATGACGATGCAACAGATTTTCAGAAATCCAATTCTGCATTGATCAGGTCTTTCTTGTAGTCTGATAATTTCAGAAAAGTGGATGAGGAATGTAAAAGAAAAGACATCACTTCATATGGTTGCCACTGACAAATAAAATTTGCTATTAAAATTCACTTTTTTAAAAGTGAGCTATTACTGATTGTGAGCATCCACTAATCTAGCAATCTTTTGATATGATATCTGCTAGATTATTGAGTCTATCCTATATAGAATTGAAACAAAAATTAAAAGAATATGATATGCAATGTTAAAGCCTTTACTAATTTAAAAAAATATTTTTGTATTGATTTAAATTTGAAAAACATTAAAGAACAAATAAAATTGAAATAAAGTTTTTATAAATTATTAATTAACAACCACCTTCTCATTTACTGTCACATTTTGAATTCATAGAAATTTCTTCCAATAGGAGAAAAAGGATCAAACCCTTTATCTACCAACTCTGTTACAGAAGAAAGTTGCATTAAACTTCAAAAATATTTTTTATTATAGAAAAAGTGGATGAGTACTGCTGTTTATTTTCTGTATAATAATTGAAAGTAAATTTATTTTCGATTATTAATGGCTTAAATAATTGCAAGCAGAATGAAGTAGTAATGAAATTAGTAATGAATAATATGTTATATTATATATATATATATTGAAATGCTGCAGTCAGTACTGCAAAAAACAATTTATTTCTTGCAGACAAATTAAATATCATAGTATTTATTACCTGGATTCTTTTGGAGGTATTGACAGCATCTGGCGTAATGATAACATTCTGAATTCAGAATTTGTTGAAAAAGCTACCATGCTGGAAAATAGAAGAATATTTGAATTATATTCAAAATAGAAAATATTTGTAAACAAATAAAAATATTAAAATTATAAAATAAAACAAGATAAGCACATGAAAATAAAAAGAATAACTGATAGAAATCATTGAGATCTATATCCAACTGATGAAATATTTGTAACACCTTCATTAAACTCTCCCTAGAAAGTTTTAAATTTTATCATTTATTACAAAGTGCCCAGGGTCTTATTCTTACTAAGTTTTACATTTTTTATATGAGTTATATTACTGCTAAAATCGAAAAATATAAAACATAAGGAGTGTTATCCTTTCCACTCTGGTGCATATTACCACAATATACAGTGTTTTATGAAGAACACTAAACATGAATTGTGTGTCTTCCTTTCCATCAAGAGAGAGAGAGAGATAGTCGAGTCTTTGAAGGATTACCTCCAAAATTTGAAAGACATCTGCAGTGACTAATGATAATTGTAAATGCTTAGTTTCATTTTTCTAGTTAAAGTTCTTTTTATCATTTTCATATTTGTATACATTTTAATAGACTACAATAACTCACAAATTTCCTTTTGACTAAGAAATGTGGAAATTGATAAAAGTTTAGAGGTGGAATTGTCTGATGAGTGCAATACTTTTTCTTTGTATATTTTTTATGTGAGAATATTTCCTACAGTCTTTGGAAACAGTTGAAAATATTAAACCTTATACAAAATAAATAAAGGCAAAATTAACAGAAAGAGTCCAAATGCAGCAATTCATAACAACATCACATAAATAACTACTATTATGCAATAGTAAGATGTTACATTCAAAATATAATTGATATATTTCAATGTAAAATATTTTATTTTAAAATTCCACTCACTAAATGACACTAAATTCAATTCAAGGTACTGAGACACACAATTTTTAAATGAACACTGCTAAGAATTTTTTTTTAATTGTCCGTCTTATATTCCAGTTGCAAAATTTTTAATTGAAAAATGGCTTATACAATGACAGAGGTTATGGAAAAATATTTGTGATAATACTAATAGCAAATAAAAAAACTATTTTATGAATGCAGTAAAAATTTTTTACATTATATAACAAACATTTTATTAACAGGAATTCAGAACATTAAAACAAATGAAAAACTGACAGAGCAATACCAAAGAAAGGAAAAAAAAAAAAATCATACTTTCTTTTTTTTTCTGTTCAATTCTTTTTCTGTTGGCCAGAGCAAATATTCTTAACTTGCATCCACTCCAGTTAACAGAATATGAGGAATCAGCATCACAAATCTTGTGGCCTGGAATTATGAGATTTTCAATGAAATAAATTTATTGAAAGGAATTAAATCAAGTTCCAAAAACAAAATTAATGCTTTTCAAAATAAGATATTGAAATTCAAGGTAATATAAGTATTGATGAAATATTCTAAAATACTTTATAAATAAGAGACAACAAACTGGAAAAACAGATAAATCAGTCTTTCCAGGTTCTAAAAGTTTAAAATTAACAGAACCAATTGTTTCAAATTTTAAATTTAGTTTAATGATCTTAAGCCCTTATATTAAAAGACTAGATGACTGATCTTGTAATTTTGAACAAGCCATTTTTTTAAAAATATTGTAACAAATTTTGTTTCTTTAAATTTATTGCTTAATTAATTTTTTATATTTTCTACAATATTCAGGATTAATATATGCAGATTTGTCAGATCAATTTCTTAATTTTATTTTCTTTATAATGGGTTTTGTGTGACAGATAAAGGAAGTATTTATCAATGATCCTAGCTGCATAGAGAAACTTTTTTTTTATGCATTCTAGTTCCATCATACCCTCCCCCCTTTTGATCGAATTAACACCTTGATTTACATAGGGAGTATATAATTACATTAAATTCAGTTATCATATTTCAAATCGTGTGGCAGTTCAATGTGTTGATATCTTACTTCAAATCATCATTTAGAGCCATAAGTAAAGTTATAATAAATAAAAATAAACACTTTTAACAAACAAACAAAAATAAAAAATATATTACAATGCACAGATTAGTCTAGTTATTACTTAAGGAATAATTGATAAGAATAAATAAATAAATAATTTTTATAAAGTGGAGATTTAATCACACAAATAATGATTAATAAATCAGATAAAGAAAATTACTTACTAAACTTATTAAATACAATGGGTAGCATACAGAATAAATATTAATTTTAATCTGCAATTCACAACAAATCCATTCATAATTTCATTGTGATTTAGTTAATTGGCTAATTTACATATGATAGTAAAATGAGTAAGGATATAAATCATTCTTTAACCCTCTAGCTGCATAATTCTTTTACTAAAATAGGTTCAAAAATTGCAAAACATTTCCTGCCAGATGTATTTTAGCTTTGAAAAGAGCCCGCAAAACATGCTTATATTTCATAGAACCATCGTCAAGTAAAGCTATCTGTTAACCCAGATTGAAGCAAAATCAGCAAAGCCGAAATGAAACCATGAACGGGAAAAGAGCTGGTTGCACAGCTAAATAGACAGAAATAAGCATCCCGGTGGAAATCGTGGGTTGCACAAATTTTGTTACTTCTCCATTGCACATGCAAATCACAGGATAAACAGCGAGAGGGTTATATTAGATTACAAACATTTTTCTGTCATTTTGAATTTGAAAAAGATCTTTATGTAGATGTATGGGAACTGGTAAACAATTTACGTATAATTTTCAAACCACAACCAAGATTTAGGTACAATTTAAATAAATATTGTAATATTTGTATTATTGAGATCCTGAATTGTGAATCTTGATGAATTTTGGTTCCATTAATCCTATAAAGATATATTTAAGTCTTTGCAACATTAAAAAAATTGTTTTCAAAAATTCAGTTTCAGTTTTTCAAATAAACTTCACTTTATTTTATCACTGAAAGCGTAATGGAGACAAAGGCGAGATGCTTAGTTTACACCAGAAGATAAGAGCAAAAGTATCAATAATTTTTCCCTTCAGTAGTTATATTACAAGATTCTGATAATGGCTTCATTTGACACATGGGATCAAAGAATTAGAAAAGGAAATCTTAGGTATCTTGAAAACATTTGAGTAGACAACAGGAACTTTACTCTCGCCATGAGCAAAGGGATAAAAAAAAAAATTAGAATGTATGTTGGCAATAATTAAATAAGAAATGGAATTTGATTCAGGAAATAAGAGAAAATCTTAGAATGAAGTTAGCATGTGTTAATTTAAGATTTAAAAAAATAAGAAATTAATGAGTAGTTAAATTAAATTAAGAGTTCTCATTATATATATATTTTACATATGTAAATGTGCATACAAATTACATATAAGACATATATGGTTCAAGTTCTTTAGGATAATGAATCTTGTCTTAAAAGAAATAATGGCACTAATGATTAAGACGGGAACTATGTAATAAGGGCTAGCTATCTGCAAGTACACATAGAATTAAAGCACCCATCCTTGTCTAGGATTGGTGTGTGTGTGAAATGAACACACACACAGCAAAATAATATATATGTAAATAATATATATAATATATGTAGATTTAGTTTATTTTTTAGCACTTTTCGTTTGCAAAATCAATCTCTGCAACACAACCTAATTTATCTGTGTCATTTGCAACTCCATCAGGCTGGTTTTCGCATAACTAATATTTCTTTGTTAATTATGAAAAAGAAATATTTCAAACAAGAAATAAAAAAAAAAACATTTATTGATTCCATTCTGTTATTATTACCTGTTTAATTTTAATAAGAGGGATTCCTTTGAAAGGTATCTTATATAATAGGCATAAAAAGCATTTAACTTGAAACTAAACCTTTAAAGACTTTTCTTCTTTCTTATCATAGTAAATAAATAAATATCTTTTTTTATTCAGATATATTTAAAGAAAAAGAAATTCACTCAACTTATTATATAAAATAGTTTGATTTGTAAATTTGATATGATGATTGATTAAAAATTAGCCAACAAATCAACACATTTTATTATGACTTAAAATAAACACACTAGGTATGATTTTTTGACACAAAGATGAATTCAGGACAAGCTGCACCCTTCTCTGAGATTTTTAAACAGCCCCAGTATTTAAAAAAATGTATAAATAAAACAAGGATGCATTGATAAACTTGGAATCTAGGATTGCTTCATATATATATATATGTAATGAAATTTTAGTTTTAGGAGCTGCCACAATATTATCTCAAAATATTAAACATGATGCTTAAATGGATATCTAAAATTATAAGATCAGTAAAACTTTTGTGGTTTCTTAATCTATCTATCTATCTATCTATATATATATAAAGGCAATTATGAGCAGAAATGGTAAACCATGGAGCAGAGACAGTAGAAATTTATAAATTTAATAATAAGTATACTTCTTACAGCTTTAAAAAAAGATTCATTAAGTATAGGTTACTTGAATTTACAAATGTCTGTAATATTCAATAAGAAACAGTAGAACAAATAAATAGCATGCACATTAGATAAAAATAATAAAGCAGTAACAATTTTACCTTTGTTTCCCAATCTGTTCCCACAATAGTAATTCCAAGTACAACTACAGATGTTATGGAGCTGATGATTCAGATACTACTTTTCAGATTCTGAAATACAAATATATTCATACATATATATATATATATGATGCAAACAAGAACATGTTTCATAATAAACAAAAAAAAAATCTCATTATTACAGTGACAAAAGGTATTTCCGTCAAAAAGCAAATACTATCAGTACACACAGAAAAAAATTCATACAGTAGTAACTTTTGTAGAACTGAGAAAGAATGAAAACATGTTGTTACTTTATGCAACAGATTTTTTTAATTCTTTCCTTTCATCTAAAAGTATTCAATTTTTACTCTAGCAACATTTAAAAATATAAACAATTTATGCATCTTTTATAAAAATGTAATGATATATAAATCCATTAAAAAAATGAAATTACTGCAACCACAGCTTACCAATATTGGATACTAAAAATTTCATTTCACTCTAACAAATAATCAAAAGAATACTATCTACTTCGGAAAGTAGACAACTTAAGAATATTAAATGCTGCAAAGGATTTCATATTCTTTTTTGCCTTTTTAATTTTTTACTTCTTTTAATATTCTTTTCTGCCTTATTAATTTTTCATGTTCGTTTTGATACAAGTTGGGATTGAAATAAAAATTTGTCGATGGCGATTCTTAAACAACATAATTATATCATTAGTAAATATTTTGGCTGATTAAAATTTTGAAGAGATTAATATTTAAGTCTCCTTATCTAAATAATTTACACAGTTAATAAAATATTGCAATAATTTTTCCTTGGAAAAATTACTGCAATAGAAAAATTACAGTTTAGGAAAAATAATAAAACAATGCTAAATTTGAAATTATAATATATAAATCATTGTCAGTGACAAATACAAATTCTTTTTCAAAAAATTATGTTACCATCTATGATTCAACAAAGAATCTTTCAAAATACATGTAAAATGTTTCAAGTACAGAAGATGTCAGAAGGAAACCTATAAGATCTCAATACATATGACCAGTGGCTCTCAATCTATACTACATAGCATTATGGAGGGGGGGGGGGGGAATCACAGAAAAAAAATTGAAGGAATGTAAGATTGCATCCTATAAATGAGTTTGCTACAACATCTATTATTCAGATACACACACATTATATTATATATATATATACAGTGGTGGCCAAAAGTGTGGACATTTTTTGAAAGTTTCATGTTTTTCAACTTTGCGTGCTTGTAGAATATATTAATTTTCATTTAAATACAAATGTTTATATATCAATTGAAGGTAATTTAATGTAAAATTTAATAACAAAAACAGTATTACAATATCTGTATTACAAAAAAAGTTACGCTCATTTTAGTAAGATCTATCTTAGATTTGCATTTTTTTAAAGTGATACTTATGTAATCAATATTTAGTAAGATAACCCTTATTTTTTAAGACAGCTTCACAGCGTCTTTTCATCGAGTGAACGAGTGTTTGGAGTTCATCTTTCGTAATCACATGATGCCAAGAATCAATTATAGATTCAATAAGTTGGATAAGTTCAATAAGTTTATTGGATGGACGTGTTTTTCATACGAGAATACCACAAATACCACAAATTTTCAATTGGATTGAGATCAGGGCTGTTTCCTGGCCATGGTATACATCTAAGCCTTTATTTTGAAACCATGCTTTGCATACTTTTTCTGTGTGGCATGGAGCTGAATCCTGCTGAAAAATAAATGGTTCTTTGTTGGGGAAGAAATCCCTGATGGAAAGTATCAATTTTGGTTCCAGGACAATTTCGATGTATTTTTTGCTATTCAGGATGCCATCAATCACTTGAATTCGGCCCACACCATCTGCAGACATACATGCCCAAATCATGGCATTTGTTGTTTTTATAGTTGCTTCAACGCAATCAGGATGAAGCGCTTCACCTACTCTACGTCTCACGTATTTTCTACCATCACCACCAAAGAGCGATATTTTAGTCTCATCGCTCCAGATTACTTGCTTCCATTGATTTTCTGACCATTTAATGTGTTCTTTTGCCCACTTAACTCATTTTTCGAGTTGCTTTTGATTTAAATATGGGTTTTTTCTTGGAATACTAGCTTGTAGTCCAAATCCTGATAACCTTCTTTTTTTTTTCCTTGAACTTACTGCAATACCCGCTGCATTCATTTCACATCTAATGGCATCTGATGAAATTTTTCTACCTTGAAGGCATAGCCGTTTAATTTTTCTATCGGCAGTAGCAGTTGTGTATTTTTTTCTGCCTGATTAGGCCCATTTTCCACTGATTTCGTTTTTTCATAACGTAAACAGAACTTTCGTACACCAGAACAAGTCACTGAACCACCAACTTGTCTTGCAATTTCAGCATAAGAGAGGCCATTTTCTCTCAATATGACAATTTGGCTTCTTTTTGTAGATGTCCAATCTGTTTTTCTTGTTGATGTTGTTTTTTTAAAATTAGTTTAATTAAAAAAAAAAAAAGGTCTTAAAATATTCAAAAACAGCAATACTCTATTTAATTGTACTAGTATGCATCATTCCGCAAAATATTTCCACAACAATAACTCTTTTACCATCCAAATAACCTAAATTATAGTTACAGACATTTGATGGGTCCTCAGAACAGTGTTTGTGATTGGCTAGTACGCTTTTATTACAAAGCACGTCATTATTCAAAACGATTTGTGTTTTGATTCATGTTTTTTGTTCTACTAAAATGAGCGTAACTTTTTTTGTAATACGGATATTGTAATAGTGTTTTTGTTATTAAATTTTACATTGAATTAACTTCAATTTGATATCTAAACATTTGCATTTAAGTGAAAATTAATATATTCTACAAGCACGCAAAGTTGAAAAACACACACACACATATTATATATATATATATAACTTTAATTGGTGACTAAGGCAACATGAAGGATTATAGAATGTTATTTGTAGTAGATAGCATTTCAAATGACAGAAATTACATGAAGGAATTCAAAATAATAATTCATGAAATTTTCATTTGAAAAGAATTAATGATTCTTTTTTCTTCAATAAAGTGGGAAAGATTTTAATATTTCCTGGGACCATATATTTTGAAAATCATATTTTCCTTCATAGTTTAAATTAAATATAAAAAAAAGGGTTAAGTTTTGAACCTGAATTATGCTTGAAAAAAATGAAGATAGTTATAGTCAAAAGTTTTATAATGCAGTTAATATTAGTCACAAAAGAGTGGAATATTTTTTTATAAACTATAGTACCTCGAGAATAGTTTACTAAATATAATTCATAAAATTGAGGAATTACAAAAAAATTTTTAGAAGTATATATATTCCCTCAAACAAAATAATTCTTTAATTGAGGCATTATTTATCTTTTTTAAATTGGTATGAAGACATTTTCAAAAACCTTGAGATTCAAAATAAAAGGTTTTGAAATCATACTTGTATTAATATATTAAAAGTCTTTTTTTTAAAATTTTAGTTAGTTTTAAAATTTATAATTCACTATTAAAATATTATAAAAATTTCAAATAAATTTGTTATAAAATTCACAATTAAATGGTGCCAATAATATGAAATTAAAATTATTCAACTAATTAACTATTATAAAGATATTAAAACAATAAAAAAATCACAAAAACCAAGCAAGTTTAAAAAAAAAAATATTATTTTTTAGTAGTTTTTAATAAATTAATTTCACAAATTTTACTTTTAGTTGTAATGTTTTTGGACATTCTTTTATTTATATTTTGTTGACAAAAAAAAAAAAAAAACACTTTGCTGCTAAATGTGTTTTATTAATTTCATTAATTTTTTTAAAAATATTGTTATAATTACAGGAATATTATTTAATAGATATGAACCCAATCTTTCACACTTGATATAGTGTTAAATTTATCTAAATCCATTATAATAAATTTAAATCATATAAATTCCCTTAAATTAATTAACCATTAGGCTAATAACATTTTTTTAAATGACTTGCTGCAGCCCCACAATACTCTTAAGTTTAAACTAAAATCTAAACTACAGTTCTGATTTCTGACAAAGGAAACTTCTTAGTTAGAAATTGACAGTTGAAAGCAGGCAAGTTTACAAACAAGCAAAGAAATATCCCAAGAGTCAGATGCAAAATTTATTTTTTCAAATATAAAACAAATTAATAGAAATAGGTAAAAATGATGAGAAAAAGAAATTCAGTACAACACAATCAGCAAAATTCAGATGTATCTTAAGAACAACACTGTTTCTTAACATTTTTAATAACTTTTTAAAAATCAGTTTATGATATCAATCAATGAATTTCCAAATTTAAAAATAAGAAAAATGTTAAAATTCTAGTTCCAAACAATGTAGCATGAAAATTATTTAAGCTGGCTTTGTGTACCCTTATATTGATTTTTAAGCTTATTTTTAATTACATAATAGAATATACAGGCATATAGAATAATTGTGCTTAATATTGCCAAATGTGCAAGAATATAATTCCTGAATTTAAAAGTTAAAAAGGATTAATTAAAATAAAGTGAAAAATGTACAGAAATCAAATTATTATCACTAAAAAAGCTTATTTTTTGATTAAAACAAATATTGGAAGATTTTGCAGAATGATATACTTTGATACACAATGATTGAGAAAAAAAATGTACATCTTTATTCATTTTTAATGAAAATTCTAATAACAATTTTCAAAAGCTCCTTATTACTGAGCACTTATTAATCAAGAAGCAAATATATGTACAATTTGGCGACTCTTAAGTCTAATAGTCTGTCTTATAAAGTATACTTTGAACTATTTTTTTTTTCATTATGCAAAGCACAAATTATATACTAAACAATAAACATTATTAAGTTTATAATAATGTTATAAATATAATAATATAAAATATAATTAAAATATCTGGTAACATTATCATATTATACTAGTTGTCCACAGGGTTTATCAACATTTTAGACATATAAGTGAAAAATTATTACAAATATCTGATAACATTATGATAGTACACTACTTATCCACAAAGTCTATCAACATTTTAGACATATATGTAAAAATTATTACAAATTAAAGATTTTTCTACTATCATTAAATCCTTTTTCATATGGACTCCATAAAATGAAAACTAAAAATATTTTTTTGAAAAATGTTTTTATATATGAAGCAAATTAAAAGAAATTTCAATTCTTACCATACTCTACATATTATAGTCTCATTATGAACAATATACATAATAACATCTTTAGGTGCTCTTTTTGATTCTTAATATAGCAGAACCACCTTTTTTTCACATTTTAAATGCAGTTAAAAAAGATATTTAAAAAACTTTTGTAATGAATACTCTCTCTCAAAGAAGTAATTATCTACCAAATTAAGTTCCTTTAGTTTAGACAGTTTCCCCAGTACAGCATTTTGAACAATTTTATCATAATGAATGCCTCATTTTAAGCCAATAAAAAAATATTATATTAAGAGAAACTTTAGAATAGTTCACATGTATGTATGGTATGTTTATGAGCATATTAGTACACAAAGTAATTAATTATATTAAATAAGAACTCACCAATTCGAGCTTAACCAACCACCAAAGATAGAAAAAGAAAAAGCACAATACCCCCTATGACTGGAAGATATCTGATCTAAAATACAATATATCATTAAATATCATCACCATATAATAAAAAAATTACATTAAAATTTTTCTTTTTATACATAAGGGCAATGAAAAATTTGGGATCTTCCAGATTAAAATCAACTCATTAAGAGATTCAATATAAGTTATAATAAATCTTTGGGATAAACGACTGTATATATAATTATTATAAACTTTCACTGAACTTTGTTCACATTTATAAAGATAGCATTTATTAAAATGCTATCTTTATCGATTTTTTCAAGCATATTTTGAAGGATTGGCAATTCAAATGTTGTAAATTTTCTTATTTTTGATGAAAATTCATTTTGATACTTTCAAATTAATTATCAACTAAATGATTGATTTAGTTAAAAATTGATTTGTTACAAATAGTGCTACTGGTAGTGAAATTGAGAGGGAAAAATAATTCAATAAAAAGTTATATTTTAGTGCACTGACAGATTTTACTTAACAAAGGCTTTAACTTTCAACTTAATTAAAGCAATAAATAATTTTAAGAAATTTATATTAAATTATGCTAAAAAACACTTAAAATAACTGTCAAGTAAAATTAAATCCCCCAAATAATTACATTTTTACTATTATTAAAAATTGAAAAGTTTACTGAATGTCCAAATGTAATTTTATAAATTATTCTTAAAACATATGGTTATATAATATCAAAGATATTGTTTGTGAAACTGTTTCCTTTTAATATTGCACAAAAAATTGGTATTTGAAAATTTCTTAAAATATTATACAGTACTCCATATTAAATAAAACAAAACTGCACATAATTTTCTCTTTTACATTTAACATTTTAAATAAAATATAGCAAATTCTTTCCTTTATGCATTCCAAAATGTATTTTAAAATGGGTACAAAATAAAAAAAATCATTCAATTAAAGGTCACAAAACAAACGAAAATAATTTTGCAATTCTTTAATACAAATAGAACAATAAAATCTTTATTTCCTATTTAAAAAACAGAAGCTATGGGTACTGGTATATGAGCACAAAACTGATTGTCCAAAAACTTCTGCATTTTTATTCCGTTAGTACTAACAATCATTGCTACAATATGGGATTTTGTACGAGGCACTATTAATAAAATTATACCAGTTTTTAATGGCATTTTCTATGCTCTATAAATGTTTCATACATTTCATTTGCCATATTTGAATTGAAATTTGAAGACTCCATAAATACTTTTTTCATTTGTAAATGGTAACTGAATATGGTTATTATGTATTTGTAAAATGACATTATTACAGATAAGATAAACTAACTTATGCCACTATTAGAGGAAACATTTTCACATCTTTTTTTAATAAAAAAACTACAATTGTCACAAAACTTACACCCAAACCAGCTCCGAAAAGAATTTTAAGAAATATTACACAATAATTTGAATTTTTTGTAACAAATAACTGTTTCTAAAGTTTCCCTTTTACTTATATTAATTGAGTAACAACTTAAAAGAGAAAGAGAGAGAGAGAGAGAATTCAATTTTTGCTGACTTCATTTCTTTCAATAAGATCCTTCTTTAATTAACTCTCAAAGGTTCTTCTAATGAAAAATATATATATATATATATATATTTACACTTTCACAATCTTTAAAAATAATATGTATAACATAAAAGAAAAAATATTTATTATCCAAATTATCTTTTTAATATTTACATATAATGAAAATGTAATTAATACTAAAATTGAAGATCTTATGATAATATGAAGATTAATTTTAATAAATAAAACATAAGAAACATTAAAAAGTTTAAAAATTCATATAGTCTTATGTAAGTAAAAAAGCTATTAACTTGATTTTTATACTTTTGTATCAGTTCATCTGTGTTTTAGAAGTAGCTGCATTTGTGCTCTCTAAATACTATGAAGTTTTTTCAGTTCCATTTTTAGTTTTAGTTTGAATAGGAAATAATTTTTAGTTGCGATTTCGAAACTGTTTTGTTTTCGTTTTCATTTTAGTTTCGTTTTCAAACTATTTCTTACTTTAGATTGGTTACTTATATATATATATATATATATATATATATATATATATATAATATGAATTTAAAAAGGAATTCTACAACATTTCAACTCTGCATAATATAACCTTACACGTTTGTTACATACTAGTACTAATGTTATACACCAATTCTTTGTCTAGGATATACAAAACAAATCCATAAACTCATTTCAATCAAAGTTACAAACACTATTTACAGGACAGGATTACACTATTCTATAAAATTTCAATACAGTTTCTCAAAACAGATGGCACTGATTTTTAGCAGATGGATTTGAATTTCATTTAAAATAAAATTGATAAAGATGCTCATATAAAAACATTATAAAAAATTAAAAATTATTTACACATTAGGGGTTTAATCCTTGCTTGCATCATTCACTAAGGATCATGTTGCAAATTTTTTCCTCTTTGTCAATCCTATGTGATTTCAGCTTGCTTGCCATTCATTTCTCCTAGTAATAAGAAATTAAAAATACATTCATTATTAAACAGTGAAGTTAATTTACCTGAGTTGCTAATATTAATTTTACATTAATTACTAAAACATAATTTTTAAAATTAGAATTTTCTGGTAATAGATATATGTAAATATTAAATATAAAAAATATATGATTCTAAGATATTTATAAAGATGTATTTACTTCTTTTTCCTTATTTTAATAAGGTGCATTTCATCAAAATTGGTTAAAATAATGTTAATAGCATTGAAATAATTGCTGGAGACAGCAAATGTTTATGATTAGTTTAGTCATCAATAAACTTCAAAAATATATTATTATTTTTATCATATTTGAAATATAATTATAAAAATATTTCGAATTTTCTTCTGATTGGTCAGACACACTTTAATGTGAAAAAATTATTTCAAAATGAAAACCGGTGATGCTTCTGTAATTTAGAAGCCTCACTCCAAATATATATCTCCTTAAAAATAATTCTTTCATTTGCCCCAATTTCACATTTTCGACAGTTTGCATTCATAATTGAAATTGCTTAGCTTAAATTCATTTAAAAATTCAAAACATGAGTTATTACCAAAATCAATTAACATACTGGGCATATATATATATATACTACCTAGAAAATATATTTGTGTAGGGCAGCAAAAAGCAAAGCAACTGTTTCAATATATTTCAAACTTAGAATTTATGCAACATTTTGCACATTCTCTTTTCCATTTCATTATTAATATTTTGAAAAGATACTAAATATTTTTAAGTGAAAAATACTATCAAAATACTTCATTTTTTAAAAAGTTAAGTTATAAAGGATATTAGAAAGGCATTTAAAAACATACTTTCAAGAACACCTTGAATCCAGGGAAATAATAGTTGCTAGTTTTTCAACCAAAGCTTTTAAAAATTATTGATTGAAATACTGAAAAAGGGAAATAAACAAGATTACACACAGATTCAAAAATACAAATTAGTAGGAAAGCATTATAAATACCAGGTTTAAATATTTAATACTTTTGCACTTTAGTTCTTACATATAGGTTGCTACCTTTTTGAAGGCAAATACTAAAATAACTCAAACAAAACAAATGTATTGAAAGTAATTTCCTACATTATAAACAATTATATTGAATTATCTTAAAATGAAATATATATATCATTTGGAATATTTTATAACAAATCAGATTGCAGATTTTATTTAAAAACTTAACATTTCACTGTAATAAAAAAAATGTAAAATGTTTTCTTAATTTCAACTTATTTTGTAGGTGAAAATTGGTATTCTGCAAAATGCGGACAAAATGAAATTTTAAATTAATGATGAAAAATATGAAAATTTATTTTAAAAAATCAGAAATTCAAGAAATTTCTGGAAATATTGTCACATGCAAAATTTATTCTGTAGTCAAATCATATACCATATAAATAAATTTTAGAAATGAGAATCAAAACCTCTGCATTTCAGACACTTGATAAATTTCAAAACAATATTGAATTACAAAAATAATGATACAAAATAATACATTACAAAAATTTTGATACATTATTACAAAAATAATGATACATTGGAATAAAATATTATTGATATTTAAGGAATTCTATAAAATTCTACCTTTACGAACCAAAGTTATTTCGAATAATAATATTCCATTACGTTCATTGGGAAAAAAAACTATGGAAACAATTTTTTTTTCTTTTAAGAAACTCTTTGCTTTTTTAATTTTAGGTACAACAGAATTGATAATAAGAGAAAAAAAATTACTATGACGTTTAAATAAACACAATCAAAAACTTCTTTTAAAATACCGCGAAGACGTTGTATAGTATTTTTGCTTTTTACTGGTTTATGTTAAAATATCCAGGCTTTGCCAGTGAAACCCCGAAAAAAAAAAACAGTTTAAAATAAATTGGGGGTTTAGTAAAAATGAAAATTTATAACAGCCAAACAGGTTTTTTTGTTGGATGATGAAATAACACATATCTAGATGTATTGAAAAACACCAATAATCAATGATGTTCAGAGTTTATATCTGTCCTTGTCAAATAAGATCTTGTCCTCTGATCTTATTTGATTATTAGTAGAGAAATTCTCTACTAATAAGATCTTGTCCTCTGATCTTATTAGTACAGAAAGTGATTGTTAGAATCCACTTCCCCAAATCGGTGGCATATTAGTCCATACATTTCAGATCCAAACTAATTTTGAAAGGATACCTTGATGGGTAAGGATCTGTACGTAAACATATAAGGTGGATATCCTTCCTTCGGGATAGCTGTAGTTTCACGTTATTTTGGGAAAATTAATGAAGGAATGGAAATATTTTGAACATTCTAATTGAGGACGAGGCGACCTTCTTGCTCTCAGATAATAAATTTCTGGAGATCCCCCGTAGAGATATTGGGATATATATTTGAGTTTCAGAAGTGCGTAACTTTTGCTGCTTCGTTTGCTTGTTTGTTAATAGAAATTCTTATATATTCTGATACCAAACAGTTTTATAGCCTTGCATCTATGAAAGACCCAGGATATTAGCAGGTCCTATCCATACTATTGAGGAATTCAAGTGATTTTAGGACTGAGCCCAAGTAGCATGGAATATTTAATAATATTGAAAGATTTGGTAAAACAATTTTCTATAATATATTTTTCCCGATATTCACCAAATTAGTTCCCAATGCTATAAATATTCTTAAAATTTATTATAATTACCATTTCGTGGAAGAAAAAAAACCCATATTTCATTTTCTATGTGGTCGTTTCTTCATTCTTCCAGAGTCTATCTCAGAACCATTTATAATTCGCCAGCGAACTGAGACAACGAGGGCCAAAGATCGATCGATCGGGCTATTGTGAATTTTTATATTATCGACTTTAAAGTTCCGAGTTAAGAGTGTGATTTGAAGTAAAAAAGGAAGTGATTCCGCCTATAACTACAATTTCATATTAGAATCGATTATGGAATATGGGGAAATAAAAAAAATTAAACTATTTTCCTAGCTTATTTACCGTTTTTTAGTCTATGAAAACAAAAGTTTAATGTTCAGAAAAGGATAAGATAAGGTTTTCTGTAAAACAATGCTTGATCTCCAAAGTTCTTGATAGTTTGTTTAAGCATAATAATTTTATCAATTTCTATTTATATTATAAGTAAGATGAAGAATATTTCAAAATTTTTTTAATACTTAATTAATTATTTTTATTTTACGTCTTTTAATTTCTTTTATTTTTTATCATTAATTTATTCAATAAATAAATAAATAAATCCAAATAAAATATATAATGTATCCATCCTGTCTGATCAATTCACATGAAACTCATAAAATGAATAATAAACTGTTATATAATATTAGAATAGTTTACAGTAGTATTAATATAACGTTGATCAATTTATATAAATGTAGAATTTAGAAAATAGTTTTCCCAATATTGTTTAAAGATATTCAAAACATAATTCTCAATATTCTTTGACAGTACTGTACAATATTATATTATACTGTACAATAATGTTCCTCATTTAATGAAAAATTATTCTAGTTAATATTTTGGAATAAAATTAAACATTAAATGAATTATTAAACAATAATTATAATTTTTGTATCATTGTTTCGAAAAATTTCAGTTCCTTTCAAATATTGTTACATACTTTATAATATTATTTATATGGTATTCGATATAACTCAGTATCCACAAAATTGTTCAATATTCCCAAACACTGAATAATAATTTGGTGCTACTGGAAAAGTCGAGCTTGAATTGTTGACCCTTTCCCCCACAGTGAAAATTTATTTGGTGCAGTTACAATAAGCTATTTAGTTTATTTACTTGAAAGTGTAAAGACATAAAGAGAGTCATTGATTTGCTGTAATATCGCATGCACTGTTTCTCTGTCTCTGTATGGCATCTGTGTTGACCCTTAAATGGTCTGCTTCCTCCTCAGGTACCAAAGAATTATATCATTCTTGTTTTTCGTGCATGTGGGACAGCAGAATTCGTGAGAAGCATTAGGTGCAGTAGAATTTGTCGTCAAGATCTGATCTGAAAATTTCATTTCCAAATAATCTACATAAGGCACTTGCAGACAGAACGAAAATTTTATTTCCACCTCAAAATATAAAACTGGGTTTCTCTAAGTAATTTGTTAAAGCTTTATCAATTAAAATAAAACTGTTCCAAGTCTCGTTTCGACATTTCCTAATCTGTCATTTAAAAAAAAAATAACGACCTATATTTTTGATGATCCACCACTTTGGCAACTCGTTGAAGATGAACATTTATCGGTATAATGGCAGAACTTGAATGACTGGTTATCCTTTAAATAATTTCTTGGAAATACACGAGTATATAATTACTTTGAAATTGGCCAGCAACTCTCGGGGAGTTACAAAATGCTTGGTTGCATCTGAGCATGAAGTCACATTTTTTTTCTTAATAACATCCTAATTCCCCTATAATTTAAAGGTCATGGAAGCATGGTATCAAGGTATATATGATGGTTGACTATTGTTGAAGTATAAAGCGAGAACGTTTACAGATTAACCGTTTAAATTTCTCCGCTCTTCGAAATGCAGTTCTTTTAAAATCCAAAACGGCGAAAGTAAAGACGATAAAAAAATAAATATTTCCTTTACACTTCTTGCAATTGAGTGTTTTTTCGCGTCTTGGGGGATTCTTTACTGTAATGTTTATAGCATTCTGACTATTTTTGATTAAGGAGGTGTTTATAATTTCTAGAAGTTTCATTTTGTACCTCGATATATGATTATAACGTTAATTAACGAAAGACATAAAGTAAGTATTACAAAGTCACTTTTTGCTTAGTTGATATTCTTTGCTTTTGATATGAAGAAATGATATTAACACATACAGTCTATAGATAAATTGATTTTTCTGCTCAACATAAAATGAGTTACAGAGGTTTAAACGGGAAGCAATACCACGTTCTACATTTGTTGTTACTTACGGCACTTTACAAACCCGACGATTATCTGTCAGCGATTTAAGCCAAGTAGCCAGTAGCTTCTGAGGCTAAGGACCCCTGAACGCCCGCGGGCAGAAGTCTGATTTCTAGCTCATACGGCGATAACACACACATTTGCTTGTACAACAGCTTTTTACAGAGGGGCTCTTTCGCACACAACACACAGATAGAACACAGCTAAAGAACAACCATGTTTGAACCAGAACTCGAACCCAAGAAAAACCGAGATCAAGGGGAAAACGCGCTACCCCTAGGCCAGTTTGCTGGCTGTACTACGTTTAACCATTATGATGTGTTGCATGATTGACCAGTTCAAAGGTACAGCACTTTATATTTATAGTAAAATGGAATACTGGATTCAAAAAAGAATTTCTCAAATTATGCAATAATTTGTGCATGCCATCTCTACTGAATTTTTGACCGTATAGTTTACTGCAAGAGATTTTCATTCCAATCTGAAAAAAAATCATTGTAGTAATGAGTAAGTGTACACATTTGGGAATCCGAAGTAAATTGTCCTGATATCTTTGCGAATTACATATTTATTATTTGAAGGAATAATGAATTAAAATATTCCTGAGTTTTAAGAATATTTTAGTCTGTAATTTAATATATGAAATTTTACATCTTAATACTAAGTAGTTTACTCATCAGATTTTTAGAAAAAGTCAGTTTGGGGAAACTTGAACCTACTTAAAACTTTCAAAAAGCAAGAATTTATATTAGTAGACACCCTTTAGTATTTTAAGCTACTGCTTCTACAATGCGTTTAGTTCATGACGCCGATGGCAATGAAAAACATCAGCAAGAATGGTTTCCCGAAACTTTTTATATACACTAAAATACGGGAACTATTCCCCTTACTTCTGTATAAAAAGTTTAGAATTTAAGCAATGTCGCAACTGTCACTAGTACAAATTTTTTATTTTATGAATCTGAAACACGAGTGTTTTATACTTCATAGTGGAGTGAAGGAAAACGAAAAAGTGTTTTAGTAATTTTTTGTTTCCTTGATCGAAACTTAAATTTCCCACGACTTTATTAGCAAAGCATGCCGTATTTCTTTTATTAGCTTTTGAGTTATCGCGTTAATGCATGCGAATAGACCGATAGACAATAAACCCGATAAATATCAAATTTATTGTCTACTGAAAATGATGGGATCAAAAATGGATGCAAATCTATACTTTAGATATCAAAATTATCTACCGAATCTATGTATTACGTAAAACCATGCACCGAATCTATGTACTATGTAAAACTATGTGCTGAATCTATGTTCTGCATAAAACTATGCACTATTTAAAACTATGTACTGAATCTATGTACTATGTAAAACTATGTACCGAATCTATGTTCTGTATAAAACTATGCACTATGTAAAACCATGCACCGAATCTATGTACTATGTAAAACTAAGTACAGATCTATGTACTATGTAAAACTATGCACGAATCTATGTACTATGTAAAACTTTGTACAGAATCTATGTACTATGTAAAAATATGTGCCGAAGCTATGCACTATATGAAACTATATATTGAATCTATGTGCTATGTAAAACAATGTATCGAAAACTATTCACTTATTTGTGTTCTGTAAATATCATTTTCAGTTGCTTTCTAACAGACAGAAAAAATTCCTATGAATGGGTCTCATTCAACATTTAAAAGAAAATCTTCACATTTGTTGCTAAGACCTTATATCAAATTTCATTCATTTAACTGTTAGCATTTTAAAGTTATCGTGTTCATAGATAGAATTTTAAAAATGTTATTTTTATATTCAGGAAGATCTGAAACTTAGTGACACGTCAGAATCTAGAGCTCGAACTTTGACGAACACGGAACTCTTTCTTTGTATACGAGAAATTAAAAAGATAATTTTTTCTTAAATTAACAATAAAAGTGCAAAGAAAGAGTCACTAAGAGTCTTATGTTTATCATGTCATTGGTAGGGGGAGGGGAGAAACCCCAGCTGTTTGATGTACCCCCCCCCCCAAATTATCATACAGGAATAACTGTATTCCTTCAGAGTTTCACACCAGAAATAAATTGTGGGATGAGTTATCGTTTCGATGTCTTTTCTAATTCTGTAAGGGCTCACATTGAACACTTATAACTTTGTTGAATTTCAACTTTCAATTGTTCTTGTTTTTCTTCGACGACCACTTTACTTTGTTTTGATTTCTTTCAACAGATCAGTAAAGTTGGGATATTCATTTATAAACACCCTGCATTTTAAAAAGAACGTGTTTATTATAAAGAACACATTATGCATTGTTCTCTTATTGTTTAAAAATATTAAAAATTATTTTTCCATGCATATATATCCTCCAGGTCAAAGGTACAACATTATATTATATCATTAACCACTACGTCTGTAACCACTGAGTTTCTTAAAAATAATAATTAAAAATATTTAAATTGAAATTTTTAACAATTCATAATAACGGCGCAATTAACCTCAAAATCGAAATTTCAAAATTTAATGTAGAAAAGTATTTATTTAATGTTTTGTGTTATTTTGAAAGAATTTTAAAAAGTAATGACTGAAGATAATAACTGTACAAAAGTTCTAATAACTGTAGAAAACAAAATGAATGCCCCGTTCAAGAGAACAAGCAATTACCATTCTTAAAAAATGTTTTGCATATCTTGCATCTACTACCCTCTATCGATGATGAGACGTATTTCCCACCGGAAGGGTTGCATCTTAGCCGGTGATGGCCCTTAGAAATCAATTTTAGTTTCCACAAATACTGTTGCGGCGGTCCTGTTATTCAGATTTTATTCGTGTACCTCAGTTCGGGTCGGAGCAGTCAATGTGTGATATCTTGCATCAAACGTAAATTACTAAATTTTGAAATTTTTTTCAAATTTAGTCTGTTTCTTCCAAATTTGTTTAAATCGAACTAATATTTCTCCATCCGACTTTCTAAATTGGTAATTTCTTTTATGAAAAATTTGAAATGATTATTCAAACAATTATCTTCAATTTAAAGCAAAAATAACCATAATGTTTTCATTCATTGATTTTTATATAATTTAAATTCTTTAATGAATTCTAAGGTGGTCTTCGTTGTTTCACGGAGAAACTTAACTTTTTCACTGATTTGAAAAAGAGAAAAGATTTTTCTTTAATGATCCGCCGACAGAAGTTTTACCTCGTCACTGATTTGGCAACGAACCAAACACATGACAAATTTTCCAGTTAATTGTTTGGATTTTTTGTTGTCAATAGTTCAACAGGAGCAAATTAAATAGTATTTTTCTTTGTTTGCGCCTGTTGAACTGTAGGCAAATGCGTAAAATCGGTATTGCATTTTTTTCTCTCGTTTTAATGGCTTTATTTTATTGGGTTGTTCGGAAAGTAATTTCGTTTTTTCCCGACAGAGGATTTAATTGTATTTTTTTTGCACCCAACTTGACATTTAAGCCGTATAATTTTTATATGCTTTGGGAGCTCATATAGCAAGGCTTGTGTGTGAAAAATTCCAATTAATTCTACACAGTAGTTTTTGTTTGGTGACCTTTTAAATATGGAGAGCGATAAGCAGCATTTTCGACATATCTTACTGTTTTACTACAGAAAGGGTAAAAATGCTGTTCAAGCCAGAAAGAAATGGACGGATGTGTATGGAGAAGGTGTGTTGACAGTACGCCAGTGCCAGAACTGGTTCGCTCAATTTTTTAGACGGTAAAACCTTCACCTCAAATGAGGAGGTCAAAAACCACCTCGATCCGTTTTTTGGCAGCAAAGACCAAACATTTTATGAGCGTGGAATGAGGCTACTACCAGAAAGATGTAAAAGGTGTTGGACCAGAACGGCCAATATATAATTTAATAAAGTATTTGTTTATTATACAAAAACTGTCTTTCATTTCCACAAAAAAAAAAAAAAAAAAAAAAAAAAAACACGAAATTACTTTCCGAACAACCCAATATGTTATCATAGTTTTGGTTTCGCTAAAATTCGTCATGTCATGGTTAGTTTTGCTAGTGAAATAATATTCAGTAAAGACAGAATTGTGTATATTATGCATACAGGTTTTTCATAGGATGAAAGGACATTTTTTTCCCCAGACTTAACATACATTTTTATTCACAATTCCGTTCACCAGCATTTCAACAATTCCTGCGGTTTAATGCCTTCCAGGAGGCGTCCTTTGAAACTACTCGGGCCATGACATTCTGCATGCAGATACTTTTTGCTGTTGTCCTCCATCGTCAGCCATGCTATTCGGCAGTCGCAGGATAGTTGGGTAGCTATAGGGGAAGAAAAAATGCAGCTTTAGAAAAGACCTATATGTAGAATGTTATTAGGAAAACTTCATCATAGAATCAGTAAGGGTTACATGCTTTCACACTTTAACTGTATTACCACTGCAATGTTGCCTTTTATGACCATTTCCAGGTGAAACTTTAATTATAACCACCCTATATTTGATTTTCATAGTACTGAACTTCGGTTTCAGAATTTATGGTTTAAAACAATTTAGGAAAGGCTCATTTTAAAATGGCATGTAATAATCCACAATTATATTTTAAATATTGATGATGAAAAAGTGATTAAGGATTTTAAATATGAATTAAACTTTTTAATCCACCTTTTTTCCCCCCAATAGTAATGAGAAAATTAATCAAAAACTGATATTTGTAAATGCTGCATTATCTTGGTGGAAGGGAAAGTAAAATTTTTGTAGCTACTTAATCTATTTATCATGCTAACCGTAAAAAGTATTCTTGTTCGGTAGTATTTATAATACCATAGCTTTAAAATACAATGCTGCATCGTGTATAGTCTTTCACTTGGAAAAGAAATTGTTAGGAAATGCAAATAATGACATGAGTTTTTCGAATTAAAATAATTTAATCCATGAGCAAGTTTTAATTTTTTTTTTAAATCACAAATTTAAATGCATATAGGAAAATGATAATGTAACTCAAAATTCAATCTCCTTAGAGACGAACTGCAGATACACACACACACACATAACAACAACAACAACAAAATCACATGGTTCATTAGATTTCGTTGTGTTGAATAACTCGGTGAACTCTAAAACTAAATTTAATAGAAATGATCCGCCTTTTATAGTCTGACAAGGTGAAGAATAAAATTTTCAGCAAATTTCCTTGTTTCTCGAAAACTAATCTTTGCCGAGTCTCGATACTCCGCATTTTCCAAACACATATTTCACGCTAAATTCAATCACCTGGTCTTCTAAACCAACTACTACATTATTACTTTTTCGTACATGTAGTACAGTAAAAGTATTGTAATCGTCAAAAAATTTTAACTCCAGATTTTGACGAATCTCCAAGCTTTCAAACTTCCTGAGTTCGCAAAACACATTTTTGGAAAATGTTTTGTATGTCTGGGACAAGCATAACACATAAACGCTTTCAGCTAGAAAATTGAAAGTTGGTATATTGTCTTCTCATCAAATTTGTAGATTTCTTTCAAATTTTGGGCAAAATCCGTTCAGAGGAAATCTAAAATTTATCTATCTGGCTATTCGAATACAAATTGACACAATGAATACAAAACAAACAGAGCTAGATAGATGAAATTTGTACATAGATTTAAAATGCAATGTGTAAACGTCTGTCAAATTTTGAGACAATTCAACTAGGAATATATATTAAAGCGATAGCTTAAAAACTCAGTAATTTAATTGTATCAAAGTTGGTATAGGATTTTTTGACTGTAAGTATAATTTTGTATTAAAATTTTATTTTATTCGGTTGGTAAAAAAGTTGTTCGAAACACAACTTCTATTCTCTGATACAATTAATCCCATACCAAAGATTAATAAACAAAACATTTGCAAAGGATTACACGATAGATTCAATAAAAATGCTTATTTCATGCTAAAAGTTAATGTATCGTAACTATTGCACAACAATGCCATGCAAGGCATTTTCTGGGATAATGCCTTTATTAAAAAGTATACGAAGATATTTTGGGTGATCATTCCCGCTGGTATTATATTATAATATCACAACGCATATACACTCCTACTTTCAAAATACATAACCATAATACACTCACCGTAAAAAAGAAAAAGTCGCAGACTTTTCCAGACAGGTCTGAAGACTCTTTCGTTAATTGTCACGAGGGGATTTCCAGTCAGATAGAGAGACTTCAAGACTGGCATGTTGGTGAATAGGTCCTCGGGTAAGTCCTGTAAATGATTGTAGCTGGAAAAGAAATTATCAATATAAAAGGAGTATGCATGTGTTCTGCAATGTCTTCACAAATCTAGCATACTTACAGAGCATGACATCTATTGCACATGTAGTTAAAAGTGATGATTCGATATACTTCGGAACTTGAATTGAGAAATTTAATGTAGAAAAAAAATTATTTATCATTTTGTGTTGTTTTGAATGAAGTTTTGTGCGATTTTGCTCATGTTATCGTTTCTAATGATTGCAGAAAGAAAATAAGTACACCATTGAAGAAAATAAACAATTACCATTCTAAAGAAATTTGATTTGAACTTTCAGAATTTTTTAAATGATAATCCATTCCCTCCCACCCCATTTTTTTTTTTTTGTGAAGACATTATTTGAAAATTTCTCTCTAATTTAAAACAGGAATGCTCATAATTTATTCGTTGAATGATTTTTATTCATTGTTTTTCAATTGCACCAATTCTATTCTATTGATTTTTCGATGGTTTTCGTATGAATTAAAAAAAATTTTCTTCGTCAATTTATCCAAAGAACCAAATTTGGAAATAAGAATCACAAATTATTTTTATATAATATAAAGTTTAACTCCCTTGATTCTTTATTTTTTTAACGCTATTTCATTTTCAATTACTTGTTTCGTTCTTTATTTTTAAAATAAACTAGATGATAGATAACATTGTCGCGAAGACAAAAATGCAAAATCAATGTTCTTTTTTTATTTTGCTTTCATGTCGTTATTTTATGTCATTGTTATTTTTTATTTCGCTGAAATTCTTTATGTTGCGAGTAATGCCATGTGAGTTCCATTAATGCTAAAACTTACATGAAAATTCTATAAATTTATTGTTGTGTTGGGACTTGTGGCACTTTACAAGCCTGCGGTCACGTCAACGATTTAAGCCGAGTGAGCGTCTCTTGTTTTTTCAGTAACGCCAACTAGGATCAAAAGTTCGGCTTATGTTTTCATTCGCTTGAACATCCCCTTTTTACAGGGGGGCATATTCACACACCTCACAGATAGAACACAGAAGAAGAACAATTTTGCCCGAACCGGGACTCGAAAACGGGACCCCAGATCAAGGAGAAGGTAAGCCACCATGCCGGCATTCTACAAATTTTGTTCTATTTATTATTTTCTACCATAAAAATAATCAAAAAGGAGGTCAAAGAACCTATTTCGAGATTTGGATGAATTTTCTCTTTTTATAAGCCTCTAAATTGTGATTACTTAGTTGAATACTTCTCCACTGTCTCAGATCTTTTCCTTTAAATCTGTTCCTTGTCTTTGATTTAAATTCCGAATAAATGGATCCTGAAACCTCCAATGAAAAAAGTTGGAGTCAAATTATGACAAAAGTGCTCTTTCAAACACTTTTACTTATTAAAAGA
>JAPMOR010078137.1:0-83792 GCA_026543865.1 Argiope aurantia
TGTGTTCCCTGCTTAAAAATCTTATATAAAGATAATTTTTAAATTAAGGTTGTTTTTCTGAAATTCTTATTCCATTATAGACTTCATACATAGGAAATTTTATTTTGCATAAAAAAAGTATTTTAACACAATTCTGTAGGTTAATCCTTTCACAACTATTTTAGTCATAACTTCAGGGTTAAGTTTATTAAAATATTTGATGTATTTAAATTACATGCTTATACTTTATTTACAATATATATGCACATGTGATATTCTGCATTACCCATTTTACTTACAATCTGATTTAACCCTATGAGCCCTGACAGCCCGATATCGCCCCATTCGACAGGGCGCTTTGGGGCAGTAAAATGAGTGTTAAGGGGTGAAAGGTATTTCTCGACGAGTGCTGCTTTAAACTCATTTAACCGTCCCAAAGAGCCTGAAGCAGGCGCTTATCGAACAGGGCGATATAGGGCTTATAGGGTGAAATATCTCTTTGGAATCCATATTCAAAAATTTTAACTTGTACATAATAAAAAAAAACAATGAAATATGTAATTAGCTGACATCAAATTATCAGTATCAATTAGATGACATCAAATTATCAGTATCAATTAGATGACATCAAATTATCAGTATCAATTAGGTGGCATCAAATTATAGGTATTACCAAACCGACATTTATATAATTAAAAGGATTCTTGGTTCATGTATTCAACAATTTATTTTAAATACTTATACAGTATCTATTTCCAATTGCATTGTAAAGTGATTAACTCGTCCATAAATTCCTCTCATTCTTTATAGCAGATATCAAACTCATATTATCATCCTTATTATCTAACTTAGGTTAAAATTTATCTCTAAATCTTGTCGATGAACTATCTTTCTTGGTCAATCTGAATGCGTTTCTGCAATCGCATTGTCACTTTTAGACAGACTTCATAATTCCAGATCTGCTAGTCTTCATTTATTTAGCAATATCAGAAACTTTAATTATTTAATTCTTTCAGCGCCAAAATGGTTACGGTTGATGGAGATAGAAAATTCATTTTTTTTATTTGATGGATATGAAAGCGATTCTTTTCATAGTTATTTCGTACTACTAATCTCCCAGTTTAATGTTACGTTATGTCTTCTAAATATGTTATAAGACTAAAGTCAATCCCTTCAAATAATTTCGGTGTATTTTAAATGCGACGGTCACTGCGCAGGTCTTATTTGTTTGAGCGGAATAATTTATTTCTGAAGAAATACTGAATAAATTATTGAAGTATATAAAAGTCTTGCTAAAATATCACTACGTAAAAAGTAAATGAAAAAAGATGTTTCTTTAAATGTTACAGGAAAAAAAATTTAAAATATAGAAAAATAGTTTTATTTAAATACCGGGATCGAACCTCAGATAACTGAATGACAGTCCGTTGGTCCGCCCGCACTCGTCTAATATATCACTTTAAAGTTGTTTTATTTTCGATATGTTATATATAGTAAAGTGCATCCCTACATGAAAGTATTATGTATATTAAAAGGATTCTGTTTGTTTGAATATAGTATTTTATTTCTGAAGGGATATAAAATAAATTATCTAAATTTATAAAAGTCTTAATAAACTATCACTAGAAAAACCGCAAATAGAAAAATAAGTTTCTTTAAATGTTGCAGCAAAAAAAAAAAAAAAAAAAAAAAAAGATTGAATTAAGAGGAGAGATCGAACCTCAGGCAACTGAATGGCGGACCCATGATTTGCCTCATCTCTAACACATCGAATTTAAAGTCACTTGTCTCTTTTTCCAAATACATTTTATACAAAATGCATCCCTAAATTAAAGCACTGTGTATATTAAATGTGATCGCTGTGCATGTCTGCAAGAATTCATTTGAGTATAATATTTTATTCGCTTCATTTATTTCACTTCTGATGCGATCTTAAATAAATTATTGAAATTTATTAAAGTCATGCTAAACTATCACTATAAAAAACAAATGAAAACATAAAATATTATAAGAAAAAAAATAAAAATTAGAAGAAAATTTAGAAGAACGAGCCTCAGACAAACGAATAGAAGTTAGTGGTCTGCCGTCGTCTCTATCCATAAAGCTATAAAAGCCCATTTTAAATTCACTTGCCTACTTTTCATAATGTATTATATAGTAAAGAGCATCCCTTCATGAAAGCACTATGTATATTTAATGGAGGATTACTCCGTATATCTGCAAGAATTCTTTTGACTGTAATATTTCGTTCCATTTATTTTTTTAAAATTTCTGGTGGGATTTTAAATAAATTATTGAAAGATACAGGTCTTGCTAAAATATCTCTAGAAAAAAAAAGTAAATAAAAAAATATTTATTTAAATGTTACAAGGAAAAGAATAAAAAAATAGAAAAATTGACTGAAGGATTGAGGGTGATCGAACGTCAGATAATTGAGTGGAACCCCCGTGCTCTGTCTTCATCCCTGTTCACAAGGTTGTTAATTGTTCAATTTATAGTCATTTGTCTCTTCTTGTAAGTAATTTTTATATACCAAAGTGTATCTGTAATAAAAATGCTCTGAATATTAAATGCGAAGATCACTGCGCATTTCTGCAAGAATTCGTTTGAGTGTAGTATTTTATTCCCTTCATAATACAGATACTTTATAATATTTTAAAATATTTATTCCTTTAAGCATAAAATACTCAACAACACTTTTACGATAACTTCATAATATTGGGCGGTATTCAGAAAATCGAAGAACATCATAGATATTTTGTACAATATTTTTTGCTGGTAACGTATGTTTAAGTACATATTTTTAGCTCTCTAATGTGAACCTTCATTGGAAGTATTCGGTCCAGTCAGCTAAAGTACGGCTTTAAGAGTAAAAAAGTTATTGACTAGCTACAAAATACTCTTCTTGTAAAAACTGCAGCAATGAAACAAAAAGTGACATCACATCTTATTCTCCCTTGGCATGTCTTCTGGGAGCAATAAATCTGAATAAACATGATAGACTTGGCCTTGCACAGAAAAAGTTGTGTGTTTGTAACTTTAAACTATTTGCTTTGTTGTTTATTTGGATGAGAAAAAAGCACCAGAAATTTGTTCGGCAAGTTTTTTCATTCTCGCCTTTCACATACATATCCTGGGTTTCACACTGTTTTAAGGGAACAAGCTGGCAACTTGGCCAGTACGTTACTAATCGAGATAAATATATTTCACTCGAAAATGGATAGTTCAATTAAATCTAGTGCGCATTATATTGTTCTTACAGGCGAGGGGACACTTCTTCCGTTTTGAGGCTTTCTTATCCATGGGAGATGATTACTTTACAGAACCAGAATTGGTAGACTGATTTCTCTTAAGATGGAAATGGTGCAAAAGATGTAACTTTATCCATTTTTTTAGCCCTAGCGAGATTTAACATATGAACCAAGGTTAGATTGTTGAAAAGAGCTCTATAATGATTTAGCGTCGATAACAGCTATATGGTCTCCCTGTATTTAGTGAATATTTATCACAAATTTCCAAAATGTACGAAAATATTGCTGGTAGTTTTTCCCAAGAGCTCTCATATATTTTATAATTTTTAAAAATACTTAAAAAGTATTATGAAATAAATAATCGTTCTCCATTTGAAATTTTATCCTAATTTTTTTAAAGAGTTATATTTTAATTCTAACTGCTCTTTGAAACGAAACTTATGAAACGTTGTTGTTTCGAGCGCCCTCTTTATTTTGTTTCAAAATTTTCCATATGACTCGTCATTCATGCCGATGTTAGACGTGGCTTTTTAAATAAATCGTAAGTTTCTTCAGCCGGCTGTTTTGTTTTGGGGATTGAGGTTTGTGGACATATTTAACTGAGAATATTTCTCCGAAATTTACGTTAATAATGTGTATAGTATTGGAAATCATCAAAACAGTTTTTTTAAAAATTAAAGCATAAACATGTATCTTTATCAAACAGTTATACTATTCTAATAATTTACAATTCCTTATTCATTAACAGCCTTTATTATTAAATTTTGCATAATATTATAGATTCTACTCTATGGAAATTGTTTTGTATACCGTTTGCAAATACTTATACAATAATTGAATAAAATATCTATGCTTATCACGGTTTTTTAAGCTCTGTATTCCAAGAATAATTTATCATGAGGATTTGTTGTATAATATTAGTTATACTTTGTGCATTTATAATAAATTTTTCAAGTTATTTAGTATTACAATTAGTATTATTAAGTTCAATTTTAAAATTTGTAAATCAAGATATAATATAAAGATTTCTAATTGGTAAATACAGCGTCATTAAAACACTAAGAAAAAGAAATCATAATTTGAAATGTGTTGTTGACTTTTTCAGAATTTTTTTTAAAAAGCTGTTTTCAATAATAAGTAGCTATTTACTTTTTATTTATATAAGTGATGTTTCTGAAATTATATGCTAGTTTATAGTCATTATAAGTGACAGTACATTTTCTATATAACAATTCTTAAATATTTTCAAAATATAAAATCCAGCTAATCAGTATTCTACAAAATAAAGTATGGTCTCTGAATATGAAGAAAATGACTGGTGAATATGAAGAAAGACACTGATGGTGAATTGTAATAATAAATGAGTATGCTGATATGTAAAAAAAAATTTTTAAATTATCGTTAAACATATTTTGAAAAAAAAAATCAATCTAAAGTGTATTTGGTACTTGTTTATTATTGTCTGCCAGTGCTTAATTGCCAAAAAAAAAGAGTTGTCAAAATAACATATTAATAGATTTTTTTCGTAATTAAATTTGATTATGTTCTCTAGTAGCTTACAGTTAATATATAATAGTATCTACTGGCCTTAAAAAAGTTATTAAAAAATGGATACTTAAGTTATGTTAGAAAGGAATTTTTAAGGTATTGCTGTTTTTTAGAGTTTCCATGACATAGTTACCTTCATTCTCTTCCTGCTTGGTTAATGAACTTGAATCGATTTAGTTTATTTATATCTTAAACTTTTTTAGCCTGTCTGGTACTTTCTGTTCAATTTAGTGACTTAATTCAGCTTTAAAATGCAAATATATTATGAAATTATTTTCCAATATAGGGTATTACTGCATTATAATGAAAGGGATAGTCATAAATTCTACTATAACTCATTTTATATAGAGACAAAGGATTCTTTGTTCTATTGTCCATTAAATATGTTCTAAAAGAATAGTTTTATCTGCTCATATCTGCTGAAATATTATTTATATGCAATTCCTTATCAGTAAAATAAAAATTTATAAATATATATTTTTGTTTATATTACTTTTTTATTTAAATTTGACAAACATAATTTCAATTATTGAATTTGTCTAGAAATATTTTTTTCCATCTTCTCTGTAGTTGTTTTTAAATATTTTTTTATTAATGTTATATTTGCATCGCCTTGGAATCATTGGTTCTTGATTACCTTTTTACATTACAGATGGCAGCTTATCAAACATACCAAGACTTCATTCAGCAGAATGAAGATCGTGATGGCACTCGCTTCACATGGAATGTGTGGCCTTCAAGTCGGCTTGAAGCAACACGTCTTGTTGTGCCTTTAGCATGCTTATACACTCCTTTAAAAGAACGACCTGATCTGCCCTTTATACAGTATGATCCAGTTGTTTGTGGAAGACAGAATTGCCGTGCTGTTCTAAATCCTTTGTGGTGAGCTATATTTGTGAAATCTTATATTTTTGTCACTTTATTTGAACTTTTCCTCATTTCATATGCTTTTAATGATTGCAATTTCCTTTTTTTGCAAAATATTCAGCATTAATTTTAGACATTAACTCAGCATTAGTATGTTTATTGCTGAACTAATAACAAATTTGCACTATAAATGTTTCTGATGTCAAAAGCAATTATGAATTAAGTATTAAAATTATTGTTCTGGTTACATTTGAAGGCTACGTTCTCTTTACTCAGTTTGAAATGTTATTATGTTTTTTTCTTTAAAATGCAATATTATTTTAGGACATCTGAAATTTTTATATTTATATTTTCAAATGGAATATGGATTAAGAGATTTCGCAGTACTTTAGAAGTGGTGTTTAGTATTTTCAGGATCTAACTATTTAATTCAAGCATTACTTACTTTTAAATTTCTTGGAGAAAATTGCTATTTTCTTTATTTTTCATTGGAGTTTGTCTGGCAAGTGTTTTAATCAGTACTTCTCTATCAGTTTAAAGTACTGTTTTGCAATTTAATTCTTTTTTTTGTCTTTATATTGATATTTGTCAGCATTGTGGTTATTATTGAGGTTGTAATGAAACAGAATATGAAGTTATATAGATTGGTTTCCTTTTAGTCTTAGTTCAGCTATTGAAGTTACAATATTAAGCATAATAAAAATAAAGTTTTGAAGCTTTTTAATTCTTTAATTGGTCATTTTTTTTAGTCAAAAAATAGGAATTGTCTTTTTGATGCATATTAAACATCTAACTTAATAAAATAAGAAATAGGATTCTTTTAAAATGTTCTACTGAGCAAGCTTCACTATTTGTTGAAAAATATTGATGTTAAATAGTTTCTTTACAAGGATTAAAATTATCAGTCATAGAAGCAGTATTAAATTTAGAAGCAGTATTTTTAAATTAAGATATCGTTGAATTTTTGTAGTTCAAACAAGAACAAAAGGCAAAATTTTAGCTAAAGTCTGCCAAGTGTTTGTATGATGGCTATACATAGTATATGTTGCAAGACTATGTAGTTTTTGAAATTTGAAAAGCTTATTTTACTTTTTTCTAAAATGTACTAAATGTCTTATTTTTCTTGCTCATATTATATTATGTACAATTTGTTTTTGGATTACACTTAGGTGAATATTAATTGGATTGAAATGATAATTTTGATTGTGTGAGAGCTGGACAAGGATAAATGCAATTGCCATATAATAATATAGTTAAATTTTATTGCATATATTTTTAAAATAAAATATTACACATTATCATGCAGTTTTCAACTTAAATATTCCTTTAATTCTATTACAGTTTAAAAAAACCCAACTTAAGTATAAGTGCAGAAACTAATGAGTGTTTGAAGTATGATTAAGTTCCATATGTATTATATTTTGGTTTCCAGAGAAATTGACTTCATGCGATAACTATAAAGATGTCATTGATATTTTTCTGAATATATGTTTGAATTTTTTGTTCTAAATATATCGAGTAATTAGCAAACTTTCTGAACTCTTTGTCTTACAGCTGTTACCATCAAGCAGAAATGTTAATGTAAAATATCATTTAAAAAAAATTATGTATCACTCTAAAAATACAAAAACTTATTTTGGAGCAAATTCTTACAAATTCAAAAGTAGCAATTTAGCACTATTTCAATTGATGTCAGATTAATGGAAATGTATACCCCCCCCCGAATACCCCTTTATTTGCACATATGCATTTCATTATGTTATTTAGAGTTTGCTCTCTAGGTTCTTTGAATTCAAACTGATAATTTAGGATTTCCTATAGATTTAATCTATAATTTCTTCTCTCCTTAGTCAAGTGGATTACAGAGCTAAATTATGGGTTTGTAATTTCTGCTTTCAACGAAATCAGGTGAGATAAATTATTTATAAATTTAGTGACTTTTTCAATCAACTTAGCTTTAAAATTTTTCTTATTTTAATTAGCACAAATTTATTCATCTGTTTTAGTTTCCACCTCAGTATGCATCAATATCTGAACATCACCAGCCAGCTGAATTAATACCACAGTTTTCTACGATAGAATATACAATCACAGTATGTATTCTTTTTGATAAATCAAATATATTTAACACATTTATGTTCCTTGCAAAAGAAAGTATGTATGTGTCTGTTTGTAATATTCAGATAAATTTATCACACTTGCTGTTAATTATTTGACACATGTGTATTTATAATGATGACTCAGTGCATCATTATAAATACTAATTCTGAATTTGAATATTTAGTGTAGAAATTATTTTTTATTTTAATACTCTGTGCTGGGGGATACTTGATTTTTACCTATCTTGTTAAAATTGTGGCAAAAATTTAAAACCTGACTAAACATCTTCCTTGATCTTATTAACTAGGTTGAATTTTTTTGAAATTTTTGATGTAATATCATAGGATTTAATTTAATCATTTTGAGCAATTTTTTTGTGTATATTCCCATGTTATCTTTTCTGATAATTATAGAAAAATATTTTTGCAGCATCAACTAGAATTAAAATTGCATTCTAATGAAATTTGTTTTGGACATCGAATATAATTATACTGAATTTTGAGAAGTTTTTTTTCAAAAGAATTCTAATTAAAAATAAAGTTACTGCATTTGAAATTTTAATTCCATTATTTTTTCCAATTTTGTTTAGATTATTATTCAAATATTTCTCTTTATTTTAGGAAAAGAATAATCAAAATACCTTTTTAAACCGATTGTTTTCTGAGTGAATTCAAAGATTTTTGTTATAATTTTATAGATGCAGGGAAAATTTTGTTTTTCCTTTTGCAAAGTGTAAATGTTGGAGAGAAACTGAGTTGAGAGGGTAAATACTATTAAAGTTTGAATGGGAACCAATCCTGGTTTAATACTACTGAGGGAAATACAAGAAATGCTATCAATACTCCAAATCTGTATGAACAGTTTGAAGTATAATGACATAAAATAGTTTAAAATGCATGTTATACATGGGGAAGCGATAAATAGTTCTCTTACAAATTCAGGGTTGCCACACTATCGAGAGAACAAGGAAAACTGGAAAATCATAAGGAATTTAAAAATCATTAAAAAAAAACAGGAAAATGCAGAGGAATTTGAAATTTTTTTTTTTGAAAACCAGGAAAATACAAGGAATTTAAAGTTTCTTAGTTATTATTTTTTTTTTCCCATTCAAAAAATACCGATCCTTAAAGGGCAAGATTTCTGTAACTGGCATGAAAAAATGGAATATATTTCTCTGCAGAAGCAGTGCAGTGGTTTTTAGTCTATTGTACTTGAGTTTATTGAATGATTTGTTTATTATTTGAGGAACTGCAAGCTTATTCAAAGTACATTAGAGATTTTTAAAAAACTATGAACAGCTCAAAATCCTTATTTTTAATACAAATTGGATAAATAAAAAAATTAACTTTGAATTTGCTGAATGGGTTCAAAAAGTCCCATAAAACCTGTTGGTTGCATACTGCTTGCTTTGTAAAAAAATAATAAGCCTAACTAAGTTGGGAAAACAGGCACTTATTAGTCATGCCAAAAAGGGAAACGAAATTACATTTCAGTTTTTAAAAAGTCATAATTAATATTAGACTTTGTATCTAAAAGGAATGAAAGAGAAAGTGATATGCCAAGTCTAAAGCATCATCAAATTTAATGTCCAAAAATAAGCTGATTTTGAACTTTTTAGTTCAAGAACAATCATTTTAAGCTGAATTTTTATGGGAACCAAAACGTGCTGCATCACATTCGTCCTTTAACCCATTCAGATATATCAAATATTTTCGCAATATGTTCGTATGAAAATGAAATAGTTGAAAAATGTACATTAGACTGTACAAAAATGCAATACCTTATTTGTTAAGGATTAACTCCATTAAGCTGAAGTCTAAGAAATCTGTAGAAATTGATGCTCTTATTCCCCACTTAATATATGTATAGGTAAAAATGAAAAAATAATAAAAAAAAATCTTGCCTTGTAATGTTTTTTAATTATTAAATGATTTGTTTCATGATAATCATTAATGATTTATATCATGATAGAACTCAGGTGATTTATTTCACCTCAGTTCTTAATTTTGGGTGACTTAGAGTTGAGAAATAATATATCCCCCTTCCCCACTTATTATATAAATTTTGTCTTACCTTATTCTAGTTAATAAAGAGAAATTGTCTTTTTTTATGTAAATATAAACCTGTTTTTAATATGCTATTATTTTGTTTACTATTAAGTCATTGATTCCATTCTTTTCTTTTTCCTTTTTTAAAATTATATTGCATTAAGACTAACAGATGAATACTATTTTTGCATTTTCTCATATCTTGAATATGCATACAGAGAAACGGGGAATTTTTTTTTCCAGATTTGAGTGACAACCCTGCTACTATCAAGAATCATTCCAATTGTTGTACAGATTGCATTTTCTTTGTATTATTTATTGCTCTTTAATATACTTTAATATATTTTTTCTTTTGTATACTTCTTGTCTAAATGAATTTTATAAAGTCTAAGATGTAATCTTAAGGATTCTTAAGATACGAGTTATATTTTATTTGAACCATTTTTGAATTCTTTGGCTTTGAACTATATTAATAGCATCTTTTCTGTTTCCTTTTTATTTTTTTATTGAATAGTTTTAATCTGAAAGTTTTTTGCAATTCTTTTCAGTTTAGCTTTGTTTATATCAAGACTTCTGAAAATTTTTTCTCTTTTGGGACTTCTGTCTGAAATATTCATGAAATTTTACATGATTCTTCTGTCCATGTAGTGTTAGTGATATATAAAATTATTTAACCAAATTTTATTGGGATATTTAAAATATAGTGATTCCTCCCCCCTGATGAATATTAATGGATACTGAATTGTAAATGTTTTTGTGCTTTCAGAAATTCTGTATGATATTCTGCCTGGTATTGGAATCCTTGCCCTTAATTCTGGTTTATATTTAAAATATCTAATTCTGATTAAAATTTTTTCCATTGGTCACATTAATAAACCTGAATACTTTTATCTGATATTGATTACCGTAAATATACACTAAAAATTATATGAGAATTAGTATTGAAATTCTCTAGATAGCTTTTTGCATCACTTTCTTCCCACTTTAAAATATTTTTTAAATTCTTTTTAGAGACAACAGTGTTTACCACCTATATTCCTTTATGTTGTGGATACTTGTATAGATGAAGATGAATTGATGGAACTGAAGGTTTGTGTGCTTTTTTTTCACTGAAGCAATATTAATTTGTTTAGTGTAAATATTCATATATTGAAGAGAAAAATAAGTTTTTTTTTGTGCTAAATTGCAAACTAAAAAAAATAATAAGTATGAATGAATAGTAAAATCAATAATAATAATTTACATTTATAAGTATAATTGAGAACAAGGAATTTTGCAAATAGGAATTCAATAGCATGTGAAACAACCATTTCCAAGATTTTTTTGTATTGTATTCTCTGTATTTATAAAAATACTATATAGGTAATGTTGACCAAGTCTTAAAATCATATTCGGTATATTTTAAAATTTTATGGTTTGATTAAGATTAAAGCAAAATCTTTGAAACTTATTTTTTTATTATATGAATAATTTTGAAATAGCTCACCAATATAAAAATTTAGTAATGATTATGACAGCTGTATGTGGTGAAAAGTGCAATTTTTTCTTATGTTTGCTGTCTAAAGTTCATGTGCTTGACATTTTCCAATCATTTTATTGGCTGCTAATTTAATGCAATAGGGGATACTTGAATATTCTTGAAAACTTACTGTCATATATGGTGAATCAAGGGAAATACATTTTTAAAAGAATCATCACTATATTAAATTTTTATAAAATGTTTATTATACTGCATGCTATTTTCATGAATGTGTTTGCCCATCTTGAAACTGATACGATTCTATTATCAGTTTTTACAATTTGATGACATAAGTAGTTATTATTTCAATATACAAAGTTTTCTTTATGTAATTTTGAATTCAAGTGTCTCCAAAGATAAAAATTGTACATGTAAATATGAGGTTAGTCTAAGGGTCTATCGCCAAAAAGAAAAGTTACTAAATTGGATGATGCTCTTATAAAGATGTTGCAAGAAGCCATGACTCCATCTGTAGAAACTTTACACTCTTCTAGTTGAATTTTAAACTTTGGCTTGAAAATTTTTTTTAGAATATTTTTATCTAGTCAATTAATTTAATAGTTATTGTTATTATAAAAAAATACCCTTAAAATTCCTAGCTAATTTTGACTTGTTTAATGATCTCTAATGCAATCCATGAAAGGTTTCTAAGATTAAATTTCAGTACTCTGGTTTGTTATCATACTATTTCAAATCTGAATGGGATTTACTACTCGTACTGCTTATTTTTACTATTATGAAACATATGCTAAGATAATACAGTACTGCCAAGTTTACACACTCATGATTGGTACAAAATGGCATTGTGAGGGCAAATGGCATCAATAGATACCTCCATAGCAGAGTCCTTTTCAGTTGGTGAGAACTAAACATTCTGTAAACATGTTTTCAGTAGACTTTTATGCATATATATTTTACATATCCCTCCCATTTCCTTTTTTTATTACATGCACAGGCATTTTCTATTTTTAAAAATTAATTTTCAAGGAATGCTGAAAGAAGATTTAAAAAAATTATAATTAAATGAGCAGACAAAGATGTTTTTTAATGTAATGGTTAAAAGATTAGTTCAAGTTTGATTTTTGTATTGTGTTTTAGGAATCTTTGCAGATGTCACTGTCTTTGCTACCTCAGAGTGCTTTGATTGGCTTGATAACATTTGGGCGCATGGTACAAGTTCATGAACTAGGATGTGAAGGTATTTCCAAGAGTTATGTCTTCAGAGGAACAAAGGATTTAACAGGAAAACAAATACAGGTAGTTTCTATATGATAAATATCCATGTTCTATCTAAGGAATCTTTTTATTAATATTTGTTTATTTTAATATTGTATTTCATTATTGCCCTTTTTAGCTTTTTAATGCAATTTTTTTAAACTAGTGAATTAGTCACACTTGGGAAAAATTGAATTGTGTATTTTTATTTCTTCTTAATTTTGTACATTTCCTGTAGTATTTATTGAACTAAATCTATATTTGAGTGAGAAAGTTTGATTTTTTCTAATATTTATTTCATAAGTTTCATGTTAAAATATATAAGGTTTTATAATTTGTAATTAGGAATATTAAGTTTGTACCTTTTTAAATGCTAAATTGAGCAGCAGATTAACATCAAAGGTTCTTTCAGTTCATGAGGTGCTTTCAGTTTGAGAGTTTATGGGTATTCCCATCTTTCTGAAATACTGAAATTATTATTTGTGAATTTGTAATACAATATTTTAATACTATTTCCCATTACTCAAACATTGCTTTATGTGATAATGTTCTATTTAATTTTTTAAAAAATTGATGTATTGCAATATGTGTGCCCATTTAAGATTTTATTTTTAGGATATATTTCTTAACTTAAGAAAATTAGACTAATACTTTCTCATTTGTAATTACTAATGTAGGACATGTTAGGAATTGGGAAATATTCCCAAGTTCAACAACCAGGCATGGTGCAGCAGCCAAGAGGAGTCCCTCCTCAAACAGTGCCCCCAGCTAACAGGTACAAGCAGTATTTTTTAATGTATTTGAAATTTTCTTATTTGCATTTCTGAATTTTTTTATAATTGGACTGTGAGCTTTTGGTGATTCTCCAAGTTTCAGAAATTTAAGAATTTGAAAAACATTTATATTTTCCCATATATGAAGTATAGAGAAAGTATTGACTTTATGTCCATCTGTATGACAGATTATTCAAAAAATGGCTTTGAACTAGATGGATGAAATTCGGTACATGTTCTTTGCATCATACATGTGAATTTCTCTCTGATTCATGCAAAATTCATTCAGAGAAAATCTGTATCCAAATGTGAGTTAATGTTTTAACTGTAAAGTGAAGAGAGCTAGACCTATTGTTTGTCAGTACCATGCATTTGCAACCTTACCCAAGCCAATTTTATGTGGAGTGCGAGGGATGATTGACTATATAAGGAAATTTTGCGGTGACTATTCCTTCTACTTTGAATTACATCTGTCAATTTGTGAACATAAATAAAATTTGATATGTGTACTTGTCACTAACATTGTGGATTGGCTACTAAATTTCATACAAATCAGTGGAAAGAGATGCATTGAAAATTCCATAATTACCTATATTTATTCTAATAAAAAAGCATGCTGTATTGTGTTAGTATACAGGAAGAGTATTGTTTTTTGGTAATTGGATTCATTTGCTATCAGTTGTCACTTTTTTACATGACAGAATGTTAATTTTAAAAGGGTCTTAAATTTTTTGAATTTGCAGTTCCATCTCAGTAAGAAGAAACTAAAGTTTATAAAAGTCTTCATGGTTCCATTTTTAACCTAATTGAAAAAAAATAAAAATAAATAAAATTTAAATTAATGACAACTGAAAAATTCTATTTAAAATGGTAAAATCTTCACTATTTCACTCTACAATATTTACTTGTAATTGAATCTGGAAATGTTATCAATCCAGGTGTAGGCTCTCAATGAAAGTAACATATGTTCTCTAATAAAACTGGAAGAATGATATTTTTCATACAATATCCTATTTATTACCTTTAATGCTATCCTATGCATATGAATGATCAATTTTATATTTGCTTGAATTTTAATTATTTGCAAAAATTAAATTTTGTGTTAGTAACATTAGTGTTCTATTTTTTTATAATATAAATTATTTTTTCTTAATTTTAATGATGCAGAGTTTATTATGTTAAATAATTAGTATTGTTATTTATTTTAAATGAGCTGCATTTAGTGACATCTTATTCTTTTTATTGATTTCATTTTATCAGTTTTGAATGTTCTATAAATAGCTTGAAACTCAGAACTCTCTTAAGATAATTTTAATTTTCAAATTGTGATAATTTTAAACTTTTTTTTGTATCTTTTCAGAATCTATCTGAAATGTCATTAATAGAGTCTAATAACTTTACATATTAATTGTATGTAAAAATAAAAAAAAACTTTATTTTCTCATTCTTTGTACAAAATAAGCATTTCGTTTCAAGATTTAGGTAGCTTAGTACATTTTATGTTCAACAGCATGATTGCTGAATTAAAAGATGTCGGTAAATTAAAAAAAAAAATTGCAACCATAATCTTTAAGCTTAATGGATATATTAAATTCTTATTATCCTGAATAACTTTTTACATATTGGATAAAATAAAGTAAAATCCATTTTGTTGTTACCTGAGATTTTAACAATGCAAGAGAAATGCACAATGAAAATGGTTTGAATTTAGTGGCAACAATGAAAAGTATTGTAAATTATGTATAAAAATATTTAAAAAATTTAATAAGACAAGAAAAAAATTACCATTAATTTGGTAGAGTTTAAAGATTTTTTCTCTTTTTTTTCCAATTTTAAAGGTGCAAAAATATTTTTTAGGGTTTCTGAAAGTTATTGTTGATAAAATACTGAAGTTTAGCTTAAGTTTTAATTTATCAAAATTGCTTCCTGATCCAAAAAACCAACAATTTTGTTATTTTCAAACTTTAAAGTATATTTGTGCTAAATTTTGTATTTGTAGTTCTAACTTTCTTTGTAAACACTAACAAGCTCACACACTCACTTTTATTAGTGGTCAAGTTTTTTGTAATATATTTAAACATTGATTGTTTTGAAAATTATTTTGAGGTTTAAGAGTTATATTTTCTGAAGAGTACTGAATTAAAATTTTTTATTTAACTGTTAAAAAAATACTCCAAAAAACTTAATTTATATTTATAATTGCAGTCTGTTTCGTTCGGGCTGTTTTAAACAACCTATGAGAGGCTCTAAGTTATTTTTTGCTTTTCTGCAGGTTCTTGCAACCTGTGTCAAAATGTGACATGAGTTTGACTGACCTTTTGGAGGAACTTCAACGGGATCCATGGCCTGTGCCCCAAGGCAAGAGACCTCTCAGATCTACTGGTGTTGCTCTTTCTATTGCTGTGGGATTGTTGGAGGTTAGTTTAGTCGCTATTTATAGGATTCTAATTTTTAATGTAAGCTTATCCGAAAGTTTCCAAACATTTTTGGAGATTTTGATAAGATATTTTCTTATAAAAGCCTCTTTTCCACACTTTTGTATGCATAGTACAAATATTAATAATGAGCGAATCCTAATTAAAATTGCCTTTTATTAATTAGTGAGTTTCTGCTAAAATTGTAATGATGTTGTACAGTGGGGATCATAATATTTTCAAAGACCACATTTACTACTCAAAATGTCTGTTCTCCAATTGTCTTTTGCGGGACTATGCACTGTATAATATTTTCATCAGTCATCATTTTAACTCATGACTATGGAGACTTTTTTTTTCAAGAAATATACAGTATGGTGTACTATTGAGGTAATTTTTTAAACATAAATATACTTATTTGAAGGGGTTAAATAATCCCGATTCAGTTTCTTTTTTGTTGCAGATGTGATACTATTATTCAAACACTTTTGTTATTTGAATGTAAGGAGCTTTTGTAAAAATACAAGTGAGAGTTAAAAAGTAAAGGGATGTTTGAGAAAAGGAGTAGTTATTCTAATGATAAAAAAAATTGAAACATTCATTTTTTCCACTTAACTTCCCTGGACTTCAACACACTTTTCTAAACATCTCGCACGTTTTTTTTATTCCATTAGAAAAAAGTTTTGCGTTGTATGTGTAATAACCATCAGTGACTTCTTCATTGGTTGTAAATCTTTCCCTTAATATTTTCTTCAGTAGACCAAATGTATGAGAATTGCTTGGAGTTAGATTTGAACTATATGGCGTTTGTTCTAGCACTTTGAATCCCAAATCTTTTATTGTTTCAGCCATCTGTTGTACACAGTATGGCTAATCATTATCTTGCTGCAGGATAACTTGTTTTCACAGTTTTCCACAATGTTTGTTTGATCTGATTGCAGATTTCAATTTAGTTTGCAACACATCATAATAGTTCTCATGTTCACAGTTTTGCCACTTGTGAGGAAATGAATGGCTACTTCATCTTTCATGTCCTAGAATAGTGTTAGCATGATCTTACCAGTTGATGATTGACATTTGAATTTCTTAACTTCTGTTGATGATGAGTGTTGCATTTGGTGAATAATTTCCGCAGGTTTAACACAAATAAAAACAAAACTGTAAAGTAATTAAATAATTTGTTTTTTGCAAACAGAAAGCAAATTGCTGCTGTCATTTCCTCCTTGGTGCAGATCAACAATGGAGCTACCATATTTAAGTCTGCTGCATTCCAATGTATAATGCGGGAATAAGACTGAGTCCTTGTATAAAATTGCTGCTGACTACACTAATTCCTAGCTGGATGCTAGCAGTGTCACCAAACCCTGGGAAGGGAAATTTCAAAAGTCCTTATACTTTTTGTCTTACCCTTGTATTGCCTGAGCTGTTTAGGAGTCGGTTATCTTTTAAAGAATTATGATGAATTCCAACACTTTTAAGATTGTATATGTTCTAGAAAATGGTATTCCACATCTTGACTTGAATATTTTGTAGAAATTAGGAATTTGCAAAAAGTAGATTTCTTTCACTCTTTAATTGTTTTGTTGTCTTTACTTTCCGACAAGAGTACTCAGTTGAAGCTGCATTACAGATTTCCTAAAGCAAAGTTTATAGTATGTATATCATTTTTGTTTTGAATGGCTCATGAGTTATCTATTAATGGCTGATAAATTTGGAGTATGATAATTCGATGCAAACAATATAGATACAGCATTAAAGTGATTAAGATGTATGGTAGAAAACTAATTTTTTGTGATATTTATAATATAAGTGTAAAAATATTTCTGTTAAAATTTATCAGAAAAGATTTATGTGAATGTCCTTTGTACTGCTTGATTTGCAAAGATTGGGGCATATAAAATATGCTTAAAATTTTTGAAATTGTTTCTCTTAAAAATTATTGGCTCACATTTTCATTCCATTTTATACTTTGGGTTTTTAAATGAAAATGGCTAAGTTTATAGGCCATTAAATTAATCATCATGACACATTTTGCTATTATGGAAAGAGTATGTTGACTCATCTTCATCCTTGTCAATTTATCAAAACTCGGTTAACAGAAGTTTAATTTAAGAAAGTACTTTCTGAATTTCAAGAAAAATATATTTAACATAAGCAAATATATTAACATAGCACTTTTCTCATCATTTAAATCTCTCCCATAGATATTTTATACTGATGAATGTCTTTATTCTTCTGTATTGATCTTGCACAGTTATATGCTATAAGCTTTCGTAATTTTGTTTGAATATTAGCTATAGTGCCTGATGATTAACATTTTCTCTAGAAGTAACTCTTTTTAAGCTGTGAATAATGAATTTTCTCTTCTCTTTTGAGGTTTTCTTTGATATCACTTGCTTTAAAGATGTTAGTTTGGGGAAGCAAAACTATTGGTACTATTCCTGTGCTAATGGGTTCTTTTTTTAATTGATAAAGGAGATGGTAAAATCATTTTTTATCTTGATTTCCAATCAGTAAAGAAAAAAAAAATCCATGATTGTAACAAAATTATGTTGTTGGGACTAAGTAAAGTTTAAAAAAATAATATTGGAGTGATTCTGTTTTTCATATTTTTTCAGCATATATTGTAAAGAAAATTATGGTGATTAAAAAAAAGTACAAATAAAATTTACTATATCATAGTTGAAAACGTCTTTTACTCTTAACCTCTAATATCTACTTTTTAAAAATTCATTTTCCAATTTAGGCATTGAGACAAAATTTTCTGTTGAAAATGAGTTTCTGCTGAAAAAAAGTTGTGGTGAATTGTGAAAAGTAACAATGTGTGAAAATAGTGATTGAGGTTTTTAAATGAATAAATGATCTGGAAATTGAAATCTATTTTTTTCTCTCCTCTATTATGTTAAAATTTTTGTTATTTTTTACGGTGCTTAAGTTGTTATTTTCCATATATTGGGGATTTGTTTTCAAACTATTGAAATATAATATTCAATTTGAAGTATTAATTTTTTTTATTGTTTTTGAAATTTGTGGCTGTTTTTACTTTTTGTTTTCTGTTTCAGTGTACTTACCCTACTACAGGGGCCCGTATTATGTTATTTGTGGGTGGACCATGCACACAAGGTCCAGGTGCTGTTGTAGGTGATGAGCTAAAGTCTACTATTCGTTCTCATCACGATATAGAAAAAGATAATGCAAAGTACATGAAGAAAGCTATCAAAGTAAGTTGACCATAAATAAAATGTTGGTTGTTGATTTGTGAAATAAATTGATTGTTAAGATATAATTTTGAAATTCTTTTTGAACTGCTTGTGACATAATACTTATTTTCAATTGTCAAGGTATTGGTTATATTTTGTTTATATACTTATAAAAACTTATTGAATTATTTATCAATTCAGATAATTAAACGGCTTAAATTACTATTATTATATTAACCATGAACAATTAGTTTTTAATATTTTCATGTTTTAAAAACTTCAGTGATGTTTCATACTTAAATTTTTTTGAATATTTCTTGTATTTGTTGTAGATGTATGAAAACTTGGCCGCCCGAGCTGCTGCCAATGGACACATTATAGACGTATATTCTTGTGCTTTGGATCAAACTGGTCTACATGAGATGAAATACTGTCCAAACTTTACTGGGTTTGTGTTTATTCTAAATCAATTATAATACAGAAATTATATTCCTTTCATTCAAGCTTTAATTCAAATTATACAATTCATTGTTATTAATTCTGTTAGATTTTATCAATTAAATTTTAATAAATCAATATATATTTGTAGACATTCATTCTTTAGTATTTATTACAATAAGTAGTTTATACATAAAAAAGGGGAAATTTACCGAGTATGATTTGTGCTATGTATATTGTCTTAGAAGTATAACTTTATTAATAACTGAGTCAAGAAGTATATTGTATATAAAAATTTAGTGCTCACAGTGCACTAGATATTGAGAGAAAATCATATGACTGTTTTAAAATATGTATTAAATTTATCATACTTAAATATTTCATTAATTCATTATGCAGTATATTTCAAATAAGTGAGCATAACCTATTTCTAGAGAATCCATTTATAATGAATTTGAACATTTTTTTAAAGAGGGACATGTGTTTGATATACATGTAATATTTTTTAAATGTGATTTAAATCCTAATTTACCAATTTTTATCCTATATTAGCCCATGTTAATTCCATTCTAGAATTTTTTTTTTATTTCCTGTTCCAAATACCACTTTTTTTATTAAATTATTTCTAAATGCATTTTAGAAAACTAATAACTATTGTATTTTCTTATCCTCTGAGCTCAGGGATAAAAATCCCTAAAACCTAAAAGATACTTAAAAAATTTTTAAGATTATGCTTTTAAAAAAATACTTTTAATAAAGATATTTAAGATTCCCTTACTTAATAGCAAAGAAATCCCTATCAGAATCTCATAGTAAAATCACTGAAAGGAAATGTTTTCTGGGTTTTTGCTTTTGTATCATACTGTAAACACTTTTTTTATCATTGTTTCTCCCTTGTATAAATGACTCTGTATAAAATAAATTGAAGTTGATTTCAAAAGGTTCTTCTTTTTGACCATGTGCTTGAAAAATTGTTTTGTTATTTTTAGTTAATTTAAAAAAAATACTTTTAATCTCATTTTACAATATATTTCAGTGTTGTAAATAAATTAAAATGGTTTTCGTTGTTGCTACAAATGTTCTATTCTAGATTTTTCTTCAGGAATGATGATGGATTGATGGAAATAGGACTTATATTTTATGATGAATAGATTTTTATTTAAAATATGCTTTTAATAAACTTTTTGATATTTTGTTACTGAATATTACTCTTATTTTTGAAATGACAGTTAAGATTTGATTTTACAAATAAACACTTCTGAACAATTTTAAAAGTATGTTCATATATAATTGTTCCATCAAGAAAGTTTATGTAATAATTGATGTTTGAAATTTCTGATTTTCAAATTAAGGTTCAAATTTGATGAGATGCTAAAAATTTAAAGGTGAATTGTGCAGTGAATAAAATGTTATAAGATTTCTAAAATAATTAATATTTCATGACTATCAAAGTTTTAAGTTTAAAAATGTTTAGATGGGGAAATTATTAAGCCATTCAGGACCATGATCATATATACATGATTACGCAATTCTCCCTTCACAGACCACAGTATCATATACGAGACGAGCCTTTCCATCTCTACAGCCCACTATCACGGTGGTGTGATTTCTATTTGGTACATCTTATTTTAATTTTTAACAAGAGAGATGGTGATGCATTATAATTCTGAAGTATATCTTGCAGAGATTTTGACATTCAATATATGCTTTTGGTTCTGAGCTTTCTTAAAAAAATTTTTCTTCATGCAGTGTATTTTAATTTGTAAGCAATTGCATGTTTTTTGCTCTTTCAATTACATGTTTGCTGTTTGTGCATTTTCACTTGTTTTCCCTTTACGTACTGGGAAAAGACAGGAAATGTTTTCCCCAGATTTCAGTGGCAATCCTGCGATTACCCTAAAATGAAATTCGATGCTTTATAACTCTGATTTGATTACAAATGATTGAAATGCTAGATTATTAAGATTCTTTTGCTGAATATAATTCATAAGATGAAAGGAAATTAAAATTAATAAAATTTAGACTTCATAACTGTTTTCAGAAGTACATTTATTGACTGAAACAAAATAAAATATTTCTTGCATGATTTAAACCCTTGTGAAGGTAAAACTAAAAACTGAATTTTGTGAAGAATTAGAAGTTATGGAATAATTCTTTGAGATATTGCATAAATTATATAAAAAAATATTCTGTAGTATTTATTAGATTTCAATATGGATCTGATTTTCTGTACTCACATTAAAAAAATGGTTTGTGTGAATTTATTGAAGTTTTATCACTTTCATTTCAAATTCAAATTTTATAGTAGCTGAGCAAAAATTCACGAGATACGTACTACAGTGAATGAAAATTTTTACTGTATATTTTCTTCAATTAATGGTATATTTGCTTCTCACCATACATAATCTTATATTTGCTCTAAACTTTGATTTTCAGGAACAAGAGCCATTAGCCTCCAAAACTGTAAGCCCTTTAGAGTGAAGGTCATGAATTTGTTAAAGTTCAGCAAATGTTAAAAGATTTATAAATGCTCATTTGCATTTCTTTACAACCACTTTAGATCTTTTTGACATCTTTACTTTATATCAGAATAACCATTTGGGTATCTTTATTTGAATCTTATTTTGCCAATACTATTATTCATTTAATGGTTGTAGTTGTTTAATCTGTATGAACGAATTCTTGATGCATCTAGACTACTGTTTCCCAATTCATCTAAAATTTTATCCATGCTCTCAATCTGAATCATAATTTGAAAAGTCATAATATTCATTTGACCAATTATTAATTAATTCTATTTCTTTTTTAGTCGAATACCTTTTTTGAGACACTTTGAAATATAGATTTAGTATATACATAATAATCAGGTACACAATATAAATAAATTCAAGCAGTTTTGATTATTTCTTATCTATAATTAAAGTTACTTCTTCTTTTACACGTTTATCAAAAATTTATGCCTATTATTGCCAATTAGCAACATGCACAAAAATTTGCCTCCATTAAATATTTTACATCAAATATCCAATTATAAACATTGAATAAAGTGTTTTACTTCTTAAATAGCAACATTTTAAAATTCAGCATTGCAGAATTATATATCCAAGTTTACAAGCAAAACCAAAAGGACATCCAGCTATATATTTTTCATCAGTTATATTACAAATTTGTCTAATGACAAATGCAGTATGTATCCTATTGGCAGCAGGCAAGAAAGTCTCTTTTCATAATATTTTAGAAAACTAAATAGGGTATTTTTCTTTCTCACTTGGCATTTAAGGGTTAACAGAAGTGAATTTTAATTAATTTTTATAATAAATGATATATAAAAAAATTCTGAAGTAATGTTGAGTTATCAGCTGGTAAACAGTCTACAACATTTTGAATAAAACAATTGTATAATCCTTTTTGATAGCATTTTATATTATAGCTAAATGTATTCATTTTATTTTCTATATTTTTTTTATTGGATACATTATATGGCAGTAAAAATTTCAAAAGAAATAAAGGCCTTACATTATTCATTTATAATCATTAAGTATACTGTATGATTGTATTTGAACTAAGGAAAAGTTCATTAATAAATATTTTGTAGAACTTTTAGTTTTCATTTTGAATTTATTAAAATAAACTTGCGTTATGTTAGTAAGAAATTTGTGGATTAAAATAAAAATTTGATTTGCTGATGAATTTGAGTAAGCTGAATTACACTTTAATTAGTAGTTTCTCAAACATTATTACATTATTATAAATATTCCTTTTAGAATGAGATGTACAAATGTTTAAAAAATATACTCATTATTTTAGTGGACACATAGTTATGGGAGATTCATTCAATTCATCCTTGTTCAAACAGACCTTTCAACGTGTGTTTACTAAGGATCCTAAAGGCGAGTTTAAAATGGCTTTTGGAGCATCTCTTGAAGTGAAGGTAGATTTTCTTAAATTTAAATTCATTATTTAGTTTATATTTATACATTTATTTCAAGTAGTATTGATTAAATATTCATTCCATTACTAAGATTCGATTTTGTATCTTAGTTTAAAGTTATTTTTTGGAGGTAACATTTATTACTCTAGAATCATTTGCTGCTTGGAGGATTTAATTAAATCCTTCAAAATATAAATTGTGCTATACATGATTGACTATTTGCTCATAATGAACTAACATTGTTTTTGATTGCATGAAAATAAATCATTGAGATTTTCCTTTCTTGAAATTTTTATTTTACTTTCTAAAAGTCCATAAGTTAAAAATATAATTATGAGGGTTGTAAATGTAAAAAGTAACAATCATATAATTATTACTAATAATACATAGCTACTTCTTTAAAACATTTAAAAACCTTCAAAGTTATCATAGGCATTATGAACTGCTTGCAGTGTAGAAGTGATAGAATAACTTGAGCTATTAAAGTTCTGTTGATGGTTCAAATGAGCTGGTTAATCACTTCAAAAATTTCTTGAATAGTTTGATAGTAAAGTTATAAGCAGTTTTTATTATTTTTGAAATAAAATCATAATGGACTAATAATTTTTTTAACATTTGGTATCAATTCATCACCACAAGAGTTTAAATCTGAACTCGGTATACAGAGAGCAAATCAATCAGTCATGGTTTTACAATATGCGAGTAAGCATTGGCTTGAAGAATCGTAGGTGGATTTTGCTTGGAATGCCCCTCCTCCTCTTTTTTCATAATCTTGTTCACAAGTTGTGCTTTAAAAGAGTAGCAATTTTGTGCATTAATGACTTATTTTTAGAAAGTGTTTAATGCACTGAGATAACACCATTATAAGCAAGGCAAGATTTCAGGAAGTAGGAGAGAGTTCAAGGCTTAAATCATTGACTATCATTAAAGCTATTTACGAATTTTTTTGAAATCTCATCTAGCTTAAATTTTCTATAAAAGTATAATAACAGGTCAGACATGGTACACATTTATGAGGATAGAAGGCGAATAGTGATCCCTTCCTAAAATGTGACATCAGTTGCAGTGTTTTATATCTTACTACTGGTGGTTAGCAGAGATTCAAGGAAATTCAAGTTGTAGGGAGACACTGTAATCTTTTCAATATTTCTTTGTTCGAAATATAGTTAGAGCATGATTCAGGTTACACAGGAGGAAGGCAAACACAGAAAGAGAAAAATATAAATAAAATATTCTGTGAAAACAATATATGTATATGTATATATATTTATGTATATAAAATTTATACTTACAATAAAGCTCAATGTGTGTGTGTATGTGTTGGTGCTCTACAGGCCAGACCGTTTCACCTACAGCTACCAAATTTGGTACATTTATACCTTGGAGATCGGGAATGTGCTCCTGGGGTCTCATTTTTTGAATTTTTAATTATTAAAAAACTAACTTTCCCACCAAAAAAATCTTCATTTTCCCACCGCCAAATGAGTAAAGTTTCAGTTTTTTCCCCACGTTCGTCAGATTATTTCAAACGATTCTGTTTATTTTCTTAATGTTTGATGAATTTAAATTTAAACATTAATTAATCGATCTTTCATATTCATTCTGAAGTACTTTTGAATTAAAATAACGCAGAATAAAGGAAATTAAAAATGTTTAATCTGCATAGCATAGCGTTACAACAACTGGCGTAGAAAAATTCACACATGCGCATTCTGTTCTGATTGTTGACAATATTATCAACGGATGATTCTTGATTTAAATTATTTATGTTCGCTGCATGCTTTTGTAATTAAATTGTATTTATTTTAGTTATATATTTTTTTGTATATGGTGATAGTTTTAAGTACATCGGTTTTTAAGTAGGTTTTTTAACCTGTTTTCGACCGATTATTTTAAAAGATTCATTTTGTTTTCTTAGTGTTTGATGCATTTAAAATTAAACATTGATAATTATTCTATCTGTTCATGATGAAACTGAGAAAATATTGTTGAGAAATTCTTGAGATATTACATAAATTAAGAAAGATATTCTTTAGTTTCCATAAAGTTTAAACGCTCAGTGACTCTGTTATCAGTAATCATATTATAAAAAAATGCTTTGTTTCTGTAAAAAATATTATTTTATTTATTGCAGTTTAATCATTTCCACTTTAATTTAAAGCATAAATTCTACGGAAGCTAACAGAAAATTAGTGAGATACATATTACGTTATGAATGAAGGCGTTTATAATATTATGAATGAATTATATGACTATCAAAATTTGAAGTTTTAAAATATTTTGATAAAGAAGCTGTTAAAATAGGAATTACATAAATTATTTAATTAAAATTTTAACAAACATTAAAATTGGCAAACTGGCTGGTCGCCAAAGGCAGCTAGTATAAAATATGTGGAAAATATTCTGCATTTATAAAGTTTTAAAAAAATTTGTTGAATCAACATTTTGATTTTGTTGAAAAATAAATAGCCTGTAGAACACGGGAGTTATAACATAGTCTGAGTTAGAGCAATTAGGAAACATTTTTAGAGAATAAATTAATTAGAAATTTATATATATGCACTCATTATTGCTATCATTCCTTAAATCTCAATTTCAAAAACTTGCAAGTTACTGTTATTAGAAACATGATAGGGAGGGCCCACTATCTATCATATTGATTCTGTTTTTAAAAATTCTTAGGCATCTTATACAAAAATATTTCTGAGTCATAACACAAAGAAAAAAATTCTGATGAATGAAATTCTCAAAGGGTGATAGTTCTTTCAAAGTGCAATTTCCATTGAAGTTAAAAATGTTTCTTTTTTTGTTAATATAAAATGGGAATATGCAATTAGGAAACAAAAAAAGATTGATGAAACTCTCAAATAGGGGTTGATCTTTTAAGGTAAGATAATTCTTTTTCAAATATTTAGGATATTTTCTATAAAAAAGCATAACAAAGCAGATTTTTCCCCCATTAAACATGGTGCATAAGCCTTATTAAAACTGCTTTAATTTGAAAACCTTTTTTTTTTTTTTTTTGGAAAAAGTGCTCAATTGTGTAAAACAGTACTTAAAAATTAATTTTCTCAAAGTGTAAAAAACGTTTTTTTTTTTCCTTCCGACATGTAGCACACAATAATTCTGAAGCATTGTCGTAAGGATTGTATTGTCTACCGGAAGTATGGGGGGGGGGAAGAAACAAAGAAAACCATTAAAAGATAAAAAAAAAATTTGGAAATGGAATTCAGGGTGAAATAGATCCATTAATTCTAACACATTAAAATAATGCCTAATGAGCCTTTTTTGCACCTTCACATAAAATTTTATGTCATCTATAAAATTAATAAAATATTCAGTAGAAGTATTTTTCGTGCCGAGTATAGTTGCATGCCAATTGTCATGATGTACAGAATAACCCCAGATAGAATTTATTTATTCAACATGTTGCATTTTGATTTTAAAAAAGGGATGAATTGATTATTCTAATAAAAAAAATGCTTGATATTTTAGCAGTATTTGCAGATGGCGGTTATTGTATTCAGAAGGAGACATACCTTAAAACTTGGAATACCAAAATTCTGATGAAAGCATCAATTTCTTACATTGTCCAAGAATTCTCTAACAGTGACCAAGAGCTAGAAGTTGCGGGAGGTCTAATCTGATATATATCCCTTCCACTTTATAGAAAACTATTAATCTCCTGCACTTTTAATTGTTAAATCAGCTATGCAAAGGATTGTTTACAGCTTGACATTATCCTGTTTGTCCTTGGTAGAATATTAGATATACAATAAAATCTGTTATTCATATTTTATAATTATTTCATATAATCTTCCAAATGAATAAACATTAAATATTTTCAAATAGATAATGCAGATTTGCATCCATTCCCAGTTATCTAATGGCACGTTTATCAAACTTTGAATTTACCACCTAACATTGGAGGCTTTTAAAATATATTAATTTTTGTAAAATGCATGAGTAACTCAAGAAATCTATTGTTGCAGTTATAATTTTTGTTTCTGTTCAAATGCATCCTTGCAATGTTTCCTTGCTTATTCACCAGATCGGTTTTTAAATCCTGTGATTTTTTTATAGTACAGTTGATAAAAGAGGAACTGTCTTCATAAATGATGATGATCGTAGTTTTCATCGGCTTTCATAATTAATACAATCCAGGATTGATTATTCATATATAATCAAGAAGTCGCATAATGTCTCTGATAAAATAAAGGAAATAAAATGGGGAAATACAATTAGTAAATGAAACAATATCCAATAATTAACCTTTAGAATTCCAAGATTTTTTTGGAAAATTTTAATGGAATTATTTAATGACTATTATGAAATTATTTAATTTAATTTTGAATTTTAATAATTTTTCAAGAAGTTGGCAACTATAAGAATGTATTTGAACCTCATGAGGTTGGAACCTGTTATTTAAAAAATACTCTATTTTATATGAATAATTGTTCTGTCTTTTTTGTTCTATTGTACAACTGATATGTAATTTTGACTTAAAGAATTGCTCTTGGTTTTTAAAATACTTTTGTGAATTTCAGTAGTAATGACATATTTTTTTAGACATCTCGGGAACTCAAGGTGTCTGGTGCTATCGGATCTTGTGTCTCACTGCATAGTAGGAGCAACAGTGTTTCTGATACTGAAGTTGGTATTGGTGGCACATCACAATGGAAATTCTGTGGTATTAATCCAGGAAATACGGTTGGCATCTTCTTTGAAATTGTGAATCAAGTAAGTGCTTATTTTTTTCTTTGTGAAATAATAAAATTCATTGGTTGTCATTAAAAATTCATTAACAAGGATTAATAATTCAGAAAAAAGTGTTCAGTATATAAAAACAAATAATTCAATGTATCGATTGTTTTTAAATGTTAAAATTGAATTCAATCTTAAGTACTTTACTTACTAATTTCTTATGTTGTAAATCTTTAGATATGAAGCATGTTATTTTATTTCTTGAAGCTATTTCTGTATCTTAAAGATGTAATTTACATTATTACATTCACCAAGCATAAGATGCTCATAAATTTCCAAGTTTCATTGTTATAAATATAAACAAAATTTGAATATTTTGAGTAGAAAAAAAGATGTAGTTGGAAAATTTGGATATTGACTTCCTGAAATGTTTTGAAACAGCTGAGATAAATATATACACTGGTGTGTAAAACTTAAGCAACAGGTATGTTTTTTGCCATAACTTCACGAGAAATCATCTGAGAGACATGAAATTCAGAAATGAGATACAGCATTTTGTTTTGAAAGAATGGCGAAAACATAGTTGCGCAGAAATGAATACAATGCATACAGTAAGGCTTTATTGAACTCATAGTATCGTTACACATGATTGTCTGTCCAAGAGGAAGAACAGAAAGCAGATGTTCCTTAGTATGGGATATGCCCTCCCCTTACTGCAATGGTTTCTTTGCACCGTCTCCCCATACTCAGCACCAGATTGTCCAATAGTTCTTGAGGTAAGAGTGCCCATTCCTCAATCAACATCTGTTTAAGTTGTCAGGTGTTCCCAGGAGGATGTAATCGTGCTGCAAGGCGTCTCCCCAAAGCATCCCACACTTGTTCTATCGGATTTAAATCAGGGGAGCACGCCGACCAATCCATTCGAGTGATTCCCAACTTGGAGAGAGGCTGGGGCATGGTTTCATCCCAGTAACATTACGAAAGAGACCGTTTCTGTGGTCCTGGAGTTGTCGTCTGGGGAGGCATTATGATGAACGGGCGGACTGAGCCATTCCGAGGTGCAATTGGATCAGACTTCGTTTTTATGGATGACAATGCACGGCCACACAGGACTCATGCTGTTGAGGAGCTCCTGGAAAGTGAAGATATCACTCGAATGGATTGGCCGGCATGCTCCCCTGATTTAAATCCGATAGAACATGTGTGGAATGCTTTGGGGAGACGCCTTGCGGCACGATTACATCCTCCTGGGAATACCCGACAACTTAAACAGATGCTGATTGAGGAATGGACACTCTTACCTCAAGAACTGTTGGACAATCTGGTGCTGAGTATGGGGAGACGGTGCGAAGCAACCATTGCAGTAAGGGGAGGGCATCTCTCATACTAAGGAACATCTGCTTGCTGTTCTTCCTCTTGGACAGACAATCATGTGTAACAATACTATGAGTTCAATAAAGCCTTTTTTTGTTTGATTCCATACTGTATGCATTGTATTCATTTCTGCGCAACTATGCTTTCGTCATTCTTTTAGAACAAAATGCTGTATCTCATTTCTGAATTTCATGTCTCTCAGATGATTTCTCGTGAAGTTATGGCAAAAAACATACCTGTTGCTTACGTTTTGCACACCAGTGTATTTACAAAATACTTCATCTGTAATTTGTGATATGTTCACTTTTCTGAAATGTTGTAAAAGAATTTGAATCGAAAAGTCTAGTCTAAGACAAATATGACATATTCCAATGGTCAATTCAAGTTAACATTTATTATGTTGTTGGATAAAAACAGAAATTTTAAAAAAAAAGTAAAATATAGGTTTATTTCCAAACACAGTTTAAATAAAAGTAGAAGTGGCAGTAAATAGTTACTCATTTTTGTAATTGATTTTTGGTAAATATTCTGATGCATTATTAATAATTAGAAATTTTAAAAATTCGGATATAAAATTTATATTGTTGGATTTCAAATTTGACTATGTCTGTTAGACTGCAAAGATATTTTTTATGGGCTGCAAATTTGACATTCTTTTTCTATCGGGTTGTTCGGAAAGTAATTTCATTTTTTTTTGTGGAAATGAAAGACAGTTTTTGTATAATAAACAAATACTTTATTAAATTATATATTGGCTGTTCTGGTCCAACACCTTTTGCCATCTTTCTGGTAGTAGCATAATTTCACGCTCATAAAATTTTTGGTCTTCGCTGCCAAAAAATTGATTGAGGTGGTTTTTGACCTCCTCATTTGAGGTGAAGGTTTTACCGTCTAAAAAATTGAGCGAACCAGTTCTGGCACTGGCGTACTGTCAACACACCTTCTCCATACACATCGGTTCATTTCTTTCTGGCTTGAACAACATTTTTACCCTTTCTGTAGTAAAACAGTGAGATATGTCGAAAATGCTGCTTATCGCTGTCCATATTTAAAAGGGCACCAACCAAAAACTACTGTGTAGAATTAATTGGAATTTTTCACACACAAGCCTTGCTATATGAGCTCTGAAAGCATATAAAAATTATATAGCTTAAATGTGAAGTTGGATGCAAAAAAATACAATTAAATCCTCTGTTGGGAAAAAACGAAATTACTTTCCGAACAACCCAATAAAATATCCCTGTATGAAAAAGTGGAATAAAAGAAAAGGGTGATAATAAAAGTAGACTGGGTGACATTGAAATCACGTAAGATTTCAGAAGTCAAGGGTTAGACTTGGAACACTGATCAAGCAAATACTGAGCATAGGGTTTAAGATGTACCATTTGTTTTTGATAATTACAGGTGCTGTCGTTTTGCCTGTGTAAGCTGACTTTTGTAAATATCTTACAGTGATTACTTTTAAAATTGATCTTGGGAGAATGCAACTCTGGATTTGACAGAAGATTTATTTTCTTTCATAAATAAAAATCTTAGAAAATAAACACTTCGAAGAATGGAAATAATTTCATGCGACTTGTTTTTAGTGTATTCAAACCATGCAGACAAATTTTTATGAAATTCAGGCATATTAATTTCATGTAATTTTGCCTTAAATTTTAAGCTTTGTTAGAACTAGGATTACCTATATTTGTATATTTTATTTATTAGCTAATTTTTTATTAAAAATTTTATTACATTCTGGTATATTTGCTGGCTTGCAAAGATATTTATTACAAAACCCACAAAATTTGACACTTTCACCTTAGGGAATGCCCATATGAAGTCTACTATAATGGTAACATTAAAAGAGGACGAAGTAACTTTATGAAACAAATTTCATAAGTTTTTGTCAACGGTTAAAGGTTAGAATTCAAGCCAATTGATAAACAAAAGGCATAAAGTTTTCCCATCTTCCTTTCATCTCTATGGAAGCTGGATTTACCAATCTGGTTTTCTTGATCAGGATTTGAGACTTGAAACCTGAGATGATCTGATGTTTATACGAACCTTAGTGGCAGGCATATATCAGATAATCTCCCTTTGGTGTGAAGTTTTGAGAGAGAGATTCTAACTCAATTATATATGTTATTATTAGGTCAGGATTCAAAATTACTAGATCTGTTTTAAATATAACCTCATGTTGCTTCAAATGGTATTTTAATCTAACCGAACAAAATCCTTTGATAACTAGTTTTGCTTTATAATGATGCATGCTGAATCTTCTATAAGAACTCCTTAGAATTTTCAGAATCAATTACAGTTTACATATATGTATATATATTGGCATGAGTTAATGCTTTAAGTGCAGTCTTAGTTTCAACTTATATATTTTTTAGATCATTGTCAATCTCAGGTTGGCCCCATTAAAGACGTGTTTAATTCCAGTTTGATCATAAGTTCTCACCCCCCTTCCAGTTTGTATGTGGAACAAAATGTTCTGAAGTTGTTTCCAATTTACTTTATAATTTTTTTAACTCGCTTATCCAACATAGATAGAAGGTGCTAATGTTAAATAATAAACAAAAAAAAAAAGGAATAATTTTTTAAATGAAAATTAAGTATATTTCAAAATTAAAATCTTAATGAAAAACAAAGCAGTTGATGATTTTTTTTTCTTTTATACTTCTCGTCATAAACAGCATCACTTTCTGTCTCTACTCAGTGTATTTCAAGATTAATCTTGCATGTCATTTTAACATGACTTATCTTGCTTAGCTGTTTCAGTTTTCCAATGTTCGAAATTTTTCTTTTTCTTTCAATTTTCATAATAAAACAGACATTCATAAAAATTCTAATGAAACTTGCTGATTAAAGCACAAAAAAGGAACCTAGACATTCAGTGTTGTATCTTTCTAGCGTGTCTTAGAGCTTTAAGAACTACTAATTACTCAGATACACATAGGTGATCTTGACACAATGTAAGAATACAAATTTACCTTATAATTGGTATTGATCTATTCATGATAGCTAACACATATAATTTTTTTGTTTCAGAACCGATATTAAATTTAATATGTGGTCCTTGACTGCAGAATGCTACCGCTTCACTAAAATGAGCAACATTGAATAAAATTTAGACTATTTACTATAACTTACTGGTTCGTTTTTCTTACAATTTAGATGGTGGTTAATTTTTCAATAATTTTGCTATCAGAATAAAAATTATTTGTAGATGTAAATATTGTTTCAATTATAGAATTATTGCATTTTCAGTATTATATATTTATGTTAAAAGTTATGAAAAATAAGTTGTTTCTTATAACTATGATATGTTATTGGTATAAAAGCTAATTTTTTTAAAATATGGATTATTAAAAAAGATGTTTGTTAAAATGCTTTACTATTTTTGAGGTTTGATTTAGTTTATAAACTTTAATAATATTTTGACTTTAAGGAATTGGCTATATAGTTCTGTATGAAAAGCATGTTACTTTTCTTAGTTTTATTTAAAAGAATAACTATTAATTATTATTAACTATTATTTACTAAAATTACACATATTTTGGTAATCTAAAGAAAATATGATTTAGGTAAATAAAATTCATTAAAACTCAATTGTAACTTGATTATGATTTAATTGATAAGGAAATATTCAAAATATCAAATAGGTTTATTTATCTTTTGTTCTGAACATGGATAAGAAGCCAAATTACAAGTCTACGATGACTTAAAGTACTCAAACACCAGTTATTTTATATATTACTCTTAATTAGTTTGGTTTAATTTAACCATTTATTGCCTAATAGAAATGTTGATAATGCTATTGCTTTAAAATTATGTGAATGATATATTTAAACTGTTTGAAAAATTCCATTGATTGTTAATGATATTATGATCAATCGATTTTAATTTATTACTTAAAAGAGTAAATATTAAAACAGTACTGTTAATTTCCATGTAATTTCGTAATTGAAATAATAATTGCTTTAAAACTGCTCTTGGGATGTTGATGCACACTTTTCTCCCTTAGCATAATGCTCCAATCCCGCAAGGGGGGAGAGGATGCATCCAGTTCATTACTCAGTATCAGCATTCTAGTGGACAGAGGAAGATTAGGGTGACCACTATAGCTAGAAAGTAAGCATTGCCTTTATTCCTTTTTACTTGAAATAAATAGAAAAGATTGATCATATCAGTTAAGGTTTTTAAAAATAGTTCATATGAATAAACTGTAGCACTTTTTACTAAAATTTGGAGAATAAAACTGTATATTTGAAATAAAATTTCATCGAATTCCTTCCCTAAGACATATATTGTAAAAATTGTTAGCTTTAGTTGGTCATCTACAGGTAACTTGTATAATATTTTTTCCCCCCATCAATAAAGTTTCTCTAAGTATTCATTGTTGCCACAATGTTATATAGTAGCTATTTTTAAAGATCTAATATTTTTGAAGAATACTTATTGTGTATGTATTTCCCAGCTGGGCAGATGCTTCCACCAATATCCACCATATTGCAGCAGGATTTGATCAAGAGGCAGCAGCTGTATTGATGGCTCGGCTTGCATGCTTTCGAGCAGAGGGAGATGATGGTGCAGATGTTTTACGATGGCTGGATAGAACTCTCATTAGACTGGTCTGGAATTTAAATTGAATTTTAAAATCTTCAGTCAACAATTGATTTGGTTACATACATAACAAACTTTTAAAATTTTATTCCTTTTTTTTTTTTTTTTTTTTTTCCTTTTTAGTGCCAAAAATTTGGTGAATTCAACAAAGATGATCCAGCTTCTTTTAGGTTTTCTGAAAACTTCTCCTTATATCCCCAGTTCATGTTTCATTTGCGAAGATCGCAATTTTTACAGGTTTTCAACAACAGCCCTGATGAAACGTCCTATTATAGGTACTTTACATTTTTTGTTCTGAAAAAAGGGGAGATTAGTAAATATGAAATGCATTAATCATAAAAATTTTTGATAATTAATTTCTTTTAATTTATCTTAAAAATTGAGTTCCATTCCTTTCTTAGTAAGTCCTTTCTTAGTAAGATCCAGATTTTATGAATTTTTCACTGTTTACTTCAAAATTTAAATTGAGATGAAATTTCTGCGAAGAGCATTGCCTTCTGGTTTCAACTACAGTCAGAATAGAACAGTGTGAAGAGAAATGATCAAAGTCAATTTTTGTGAGTTTTGAAGAGATTCTTAAATGATTTTAAGTCTTATTTTGAATTGTTAGATAAAAGAATGGGAAATAATAATATTTGATTTGGAATAAAATTTAATTTCTTTTATTTTATGGAAAAATATCCTGGAACATCAGTTTCTTAAAATATTTATAAGTGTCTCTTTGTATTATGATGCATATTTTCAGTATTGCATTTTCATTTGTGGAAATTAATAAATCTACCCATCTTTCTCTCAAACATATTTAGGTAGAGATTCATAACAATACTATTGTAGACACACTGACAGTAATCTGGTCTGGAAACTAATCTAAATCCGACATCTTTCATCCCACAAATACCAACATTCATCATTTTTACTTTCCCGATTTACATGATCAGTTTCTTAGTGCTATAAGGGTTTTTGGTGCTGTCCATTATTGACTCTACAATCTTTTTTCATTCACCTCTAGTTTCAAATATCTAGTATTATTCATTATTTCATGCACAGTCTCTGCACATATGAATAATACTAGAATACTTACTCTAATATATGAATAATATTAGAGATCAGAATAATCTAAAAAATCACACTATTTCAGTTAAAACAGTGAATCTTATATTTACAAAATATAAAACAGTAGTGATTTCAATTATATCAGTCATGACACTTGAAAATGTTTCTTTAAGGTGTATCTAAAAAAAAAAAAGTATAAAATCATTCTTGGAATTAATAATTTTTGCTTTAACCCATCTTTCTATCATTCATTTCTAAAAACACCATATATCTTTCACTTGATATCTTTTTTTTTATTATTTATTATTTCAGACAGTTCATATTACATTACCAGCAAATAGCAATCAGATTCATGTCTTCAAACCTTAAATCTGGCATCCCATTTGTGTATTCTGTTTTTTATTTGTCATTTAAACTGTTTATTGTTTATATGTTAATATTTTTTTTCGCAGAACATTGATTATACACTGTATTTTTGACAAATTTTGAAATAACTTTCTGTTTTGGGTTTGATTTCTTTCTCTCTTTCGTAGGCACATGCTGGTGAAAGAAGATTTAACCAATTCTCTCATAATGATACAACCTATTGTATATGCCTATTCCTTCAGTGGTCCTCCTGAAGTATGTTTTTTGAATATTTTTGAAGAAATTGTTTTTTACTGTTAGGTAAAATATATATACCTTTAAAAAACTATTACATAGATAATTAAATAACATGCCTCAGTTTCATAACTAGCATTGTTTTATACTAATTGATAGTTTTGTATGTTATTCAACATTATTTATATATTGAACATCTTAGAAATTCATATAAAATTTACTCTCAAATGAATTATCAATTGCCGTATGCTTATAATTGGAATAATACAAAATGGCATTTATTGTTTAAATATAGCTGATTTATTAAGTTAGAATTCTTGTAAAGTGTATCAATTAATTAGTTGAGGACAGGAATTCAATTCATTAATTATAGCTGGTCTTAAGTTTTAAACCTTGCTTCAGGATTCCTCAGAGGGGGGAAGAAAAAAAAAGAGGTATTTATTGAACATGGGTGGGAGGGAGGTGGTAAGTAGATGGTTCTGGCATAAGAATAGAATTGTGGAGATTTTCCACCTTACTGGAAATATTGTTCGTCATTCTCAGACATCAAATACATGGAATAATTCGCACTTATAGATTCAAACTTTAGATCAATAGACTTTATCATTTGGGGTATTCTTAAAAAAAAAAAATCCATTTATTTTTGCATTTATACTTTTTAAATCGAAATTTATATAATATTTTAATGTCAGATGCATTATATATGTATATATTGTGTGGTATCTGCATTTGTAATCATCAAGTGATTTTAATGTATGAAAAAATATTAATAAAAATTAGAATTAAAAAAATGAAAAATCATTAATCTAATTTTTGAATCATAAGTCTTTGTTATTAATCTTTTTTATAATATTCAAAATTTTGTTTGCAGATTTTTAGAGCTTCTACCTATGTACACTATTTTTATACTTTTTTCTTTTTTTAGCCTGTCTTGTTAGATACTAGCAGCATACAGCCAGATCGCATTTTGTTAATGGATACCTTTTTCCACATTGTCATATTCCATGGAGAAGTAAGACTCAATTTAATATTTAACTAGATTCATTGTGAATGCTGTAATTTTAAAGTTTACGATTCTGATGTAATTTTATAATTGTTTCAAATAATAGTAATTTGAGCAATTGGTGTCTTTGTAATATTAAACATTGATATAGATTTATTTTTGAGAATTATGATGCCATCATAAGAGAAGTTTGAATTTTTGTCATCAATTAGTGAATGTTTTATGCAGTGTTACTTGAATTTGCTAATTACTTTTTGGTTTTTAGGTAAGATAGTTTAATAATAATTATGAACTCCTGTTTCTTGAGCTTATTTAAAATTTTAAATTCAAAAATAATTTTTGAATGTCTTTTTACATTTGTTTGTATTAATGTGTGAAATTGTTGCTGGAAAAAATAGTTTAGTTTAAAATATGCATTTTTATGTATCAGATTCCCTTCTTTTAGTTACACTGATTTATATTGATTGTAAAATTTCAATTAAATATCTTATTTATAGTTTGATTTTCATTTTTTTTCTCAACAAACAAATAACAATAGGCATTTCTGGTTAAAGTAGACATTTATAGAAAAAGCACAGGAAATTTAATAATTGCCTAAAAAAACCTGGGAGAATGCAAGGGAATTGGGAAATTTTCATAAAACCTGAAAAATACTATGAATTTTAAGTTTCTCAGTTATTTTTCTCATCTAAAAAATGCCAATCTTTAAAAATTGCAAAAATAAAAGATAGTAATCATATTATGATTATCAATTTTTTTCCCTTTCAAAAACGAAACAATACCATTCACAATTGTGTAATGTGAAAAGTCGCAACTTTTCTACTTTTCCCTTTCAAAAACGAAACAATACCATTCACAATTGTGTAATGTGAAAAGTCGCAACTTTTCTACTTTTTCCTTTTTTCTGTATAGATTATTAAAATTTTGATTTGCCAGACCATTCTTCTCTTTCTATGATATTCTTGAATAGCTGCTAATAAGCATGTGCATGACTTCTGAAAGTCCATGATAAAATAGAATACATTTCTGGCAAGAAGAGCTACATTCAGTCTACTGAAGCAATGGAATGGTGCTTAGTTTGCCATACTTGAGTTTATTGAATGGTTTATTATTTGAGAAACTATAAACATTCAAAGTAGCTTAGAGAATTTTATCAAAACAGTGGGCTGTTCAAAATCTGTATTGAATACGAATTGGATGATAAAAAAAAAATCAGTCTTGATTTTATGGAATGAATTTGAGAAGAAGAACCCATTCAGCAAAGAAGAAAAGCTCTACGAAATCCAATTGTTGTGTAATGCATGCTTTGTAAGAAGATAAGCTTAAGTAATATAGGAAAACAGGCATTTACTAGTCAGCCCAGAAGTGGAAAACATACAACATGCCTGTTAAAAAAAATCATCATAGTTACTGAACTTTGTATTTAAAAGGAATATAGGAAAAGATGACACATCAGATTTAATGTCTGAAAATAAACAGATTTTGAGCTTTTTAGTTAAAGAACAATAATTTAAAGTTGAATTTTTATGGGCATTAAAACTTGCTGCATCAGATTCGTCCTTGAATGCATTCAAGGATATATTGGAAATATTTCCACATATGTTCACTGAAAGTGAAACAGCTAAACAAATATATGGTAGGTTATATATAAATACCATATATTATTTTTTACGGATTGATCCATGAAACTGATGGCTGAAAAGATCTGCAGAAGCAGCAGAAATTGATGCCAAAATACATGAATTTGCAAATATGAATAAATTTTTTTAAAAGTGATCTTGCTTTGTAATGTTTTTATTAAGTAAATGTTAAATGATTTGTATCATGATAACAAAAATGTTTGATTTCACTCAAATCCTCAATTTTGTATGATTTACAATTAAAAAGCATGAGATGTAATGTATCTCCCTTCCTTAGTATATAAATTTTCTCTTGTTAAATTCTAGATAATAAATAAAATTTTTTTTTTCTGTATATAAATGTTAACCATATTTTAAGATGCAATTAATTTGAATAATATTAAATTGTTCCTTTATTCCTTTCCTTGCATTTCTCACTCCTTAAATCCTTTTTAACATATAACTACATAGTGTTATTATGTGCCCATAATTTTGTCTTTTCCTCCTGCAGTTGGGTTCTTGTTATAGTGCATGGATGTGTATTGCTTGAACATAACAACTCCTTTATGGTTCTGCATTGTTTTAATTCTATTTTAGATTTAATCTAAAAATAAAAATTTTGAATACTCAACCAAATAAAGCATTGAATTAATTGAAATATATTGTTAAAATTATAAGAAAAGCAAATAGAATCAATGAAATAAATTCAATAACAGAGTCTGTGTGTACTATTAAATGTTTTCAGAATTTTCTTGATAAAGGGATTTCATTTAGAGATCCAATAAATAAAAAATTCAGTACACTACATCAAAAATAAATAAACTTCAAACTAAGAGTAATTACATATTTGCAGGGGCATTTAAAAGTTAACAAATAAAATTTTTATCATTGTTTAATCCAGCATTGATTGCATTTTTTTAAAAAAAAATCAATGTTGTCTTATTAAAAAAAAAAAAAAAAGTGCACATCAGTAATTTTTTTTTGCTTGAATTTTAACATTGGGATGGAAAACTAATTAAAATTAATCTGTTGCATGCCATTTGCATTTCTTTTTATTATGGTAATGTAGGCGAATTTCATTACAGCAATAAAAAGTGTTATTGCAGATTGTATTAAAAAAGTTTGATACAATTTAAAGGGAAATGTGCACTGCTGAATTGTTTTTAAAAATATTTTAAATTCTCAGGTTATATATATAAAAAATGTTATTTAAAAAATTATTCTTAACAAACAAAATCGATGAGAATTTTTCCTTTATTTATACTTTGCCCTTCTATTTCATGATTAGTTTAAGCCATAGTGACTTTGCTTCAATCCTGGTTCTGAAACCAATACAGAATATGTTCATTGTTTCAAGACTGTATTTTTCCAAAAACTATCAATATTTTGAATAATTGAAACTTGGTAATTGTTCCAACTGTCTGACCAGGGTTTAAAATTCCAAGCTTTAATCCTAAAATATCCTTAACATAGCCTGAAAGTAGGGCATTAACTTGGCAAAACTTAATTTCATATTTTTGTACCAAATTAAACTTCTTAGTTATATACTCATTATTTTTAATGAAAATTTATTTTTGCATTTCTTTTTCAGACTATTGCCCAGTGGAGGAAAGCTGGCTATCAGAAATCACCTGAACATGAAAATTTTCGTCAGCTTTTGCAAGCTCCAATTGATGATGCACAAGAAATCCTTCAAACTCGGTTCCCTATGCCTCGCTATATTGACTGTGACCAAGGAGGCTCACAGGTAAAAATTATTAGTTTATCATATTTAACATGGAATTTTTTTTTGTATTCTGACGAATTTGAAATTTGCTTCTCAGCGAAGTAAGACTTCTTGTAAGGAAGGTAGTTTTACCAATAGCTGTAATATATGTAATTCTCGGCCTTGGTGAGAAACTGAGTGATTCAAAGATGAACAAATTAAGATCCTAAAGTGGAAGACAACTGGAAGGAATGAGAAGAAAAGGGGATTTAGCAAAATTCAAAGAATTAATCAGAATTTTGTGCAGAAAAAATTATGACCCTGGGAAAAATGGTGGTTATTTATTTATGCCTTTTTTTTTTTTTTTTTGGAACAGACATCTTGAAGAGTTTTCATAATGTACCAACAACTGTACATTTCAATTTTACTAAGACATATGATAAGTCAAATGCAGGATTTTCTGGCCTTTGATTATTAGACCATAGTGCTCATCATTTTGTATCATACTACTAGAATTACCAAAGGGAAAATCATCATTTCAATTACCCTCGAGATTGTTTTAGCCTGTCTTGACTGTGCAGATCCTGTTTATTAAAATAAGCATGAATTTACTCGGATTATTTCCATGAATAATGCAAGGGAATATAAGGGTAGTTGTCTGCTCAAATTTTTTTTTACCCGATTCATGGTCACAAAGGTCTCAAATGGCGATAGAAGAAGTTGTAGATATAGTCAAATTCATGAATTAAATGCTATGCTGAAGCATGAATCTCCAAGGGAAATTATTAGAGATGGAAATTGTTCTTTTTGTCAAACTTCATGAAAGAAGTAAACAATTTATGCAGGACATACCATTCGTTAACTACAGCTTGTCATCTTGTGACAAATGGCTTCATGGAGAGATTCAATTAAACATTCACTGACATGCCAGCTATATACATTAACGTTGACCAAAAGAATTAGAACTGCATAATTCCTTTTGCTAATTTTGCCTGTAACTCCATCAAGCAGGAAACAATGCAGTTCAATCCATTCCACCTAGTTCATGGGCATAACAAGGAGATACTGTTGGATGTTATTCTGTTCTTTTTCTAGATGGGTTAACTCATGATTATGATCAGAATGCGATAAAGAAAAAGATTCTAGGCGATTGGCAAAAATTCATGTAATGAAGTTACTAAACAAAGAAGTCATTTTGATGAAATGCATTGTGTAATGAATTGCAAAGAAGGGAAAACCTTGTTTGTATATTTATGTATTATTTATTGTATTTTGGATATTTAAATGAGATTATCTGAATTTTTTTAATGATATTTCAGTCCATATAAAGTAACAAAGAGGTTGTATGATGTCACTTATAAGGTTGAACTATGAGATAGTATGAAAAAGAAATAAAAACTTTGAGACATAGTGCCTCTTTTGCTATCTTGCAACGATCCAAACTTTCTACTGGAGAGCAACAAATGAGAAAATTCTTTAGAAAAATCATTCCCTGACTAAGGGAGCTTTGATAAATTATACATTTTGCTTGTCACAAGGAAATATTCTAAACTTCAGCTGGTTGTATCTCCTACAGTGGGAGAAGTATCACAATTGAACTGACTCCTGTATAGCTGAATGGTTAAAAAAGTTTTTACAAGAGAGTACTCAAGTTTGAATTGTTGAACTTTATTTCTTAATTTATTATCGACATTGATGTATTAATTTGTATGTAAATTTCATTTATATCAATGCATTTCCTGATGGAATATTGTAAAATATTTCACAAAATATATAAAATGACCTCAATTGAATAAGATTTCAGTTGTGGTATCAATTGCCTAATGAATCATCCTGTTATCTAAGAATGCATGTAAATGAAATTCAACATATCAGTATGAAACAGAAAACATATGCTTGTCAGTGAAATGGCTTTGCATGCTGTTTTAGAACCAATTTTATTATTTTCAATTTTGGACAGTAGTTAATTGAAAGGTATTTGACTAAGAGAAATTGATTGGTGAATGTTTTAATAGAAATTTCAGTTTGAGTGTTCTTGAATTTTTGAGCATAAATAATTGCATTTACAGCTGTAATTATGTAATGTATAAAAAAATGTTCCAATGTGACAAATTGAATATTTATTAATTCCTTGCTTTGTCTTATACTTGACAGCAATGATTGATTCAGATACATGGTTTAGATAGATATTCAGCTTAAGGGAATAAAAATATTTGGTATGATCAAGTTTTTAATAAATTTATAATAGGATAAGCAAAATAATTTATAATGAATAAGAAAATAAATTTGAATCTATCCTGGGTATAAAATTCATGGAACTTTAACATTAGTTTTATGAGCAAACTATTTTTTAGGAATATAGAATAATATTAACTCCTTTCATTTCTGTCATTCTGATGCATTCATTCCTTGGAGACATATGTGTATGCTTATAATACTTAAAATGCTATGTGATCTCCTCTTCTGTATATATATTTATGTAAAGGATGGCTTAAAAGAATCATGAACAAGATCTAATGGGAAATATAACTATAATTTTGTTGTGAGAATGAACTTTTAACTAACATTCTTATTATAAATGAGATTGAAAATTATTTGTTTTGTCTCTTTTCTCCTTCTTATAATATAAACAGCTTTTTTGTGTTTAATCAGTTTCTTATGTCATTTTCATTAAGAGCCCTGCTCTTTATTTCAAGTTTTGTTAACATTTGTTTTATATAATTGTGCAAATATTTTTAATTGTATATATATATTATAGTTTATTTTTTATTTTAAATATAATTGTTGTTAATTTTTTATTGTAAATTGTAATTTTATTATAATTGTAACTGCAATATTTGAGCAATAGCTTTAAATATTGCACTTAAATAGCGATTCTGAGCATGTCTCCTTTGATACACCTTGACCTTGGGTCATGCCAAATTTGCTACATATGTAAAAAAAAAAAAAGCGAAGAGATTTTACCCATTTTTATGCTTTATTGCAATGTGCTTTTTAAAGCTCTAGTGTTGCAGTGTGGAATACCCACAGAATCAAAATAGGGAGTACAATCTTCATGGAATTTAACATGTATACTCTTTTAGGCCTGAATAGGTTTTTTTTACAACTGTTTTTTGAATTTAAAATTCAAAGAATAAAGTGTATTTATTGTTATGAAACATTTGAATTTGACATTTATAGCATGTACTTTATTTTATACATTTCAGGCTCGATTTTTGCTTTCAAAAGTCAATCCATCCATTACCCATAACAATATGTACAGTTGGGGACAAGTAAGTATAATGTCACTAAATTTCTAAATATTAAGAGCAAAAACCTATTTCTATTGAAGGGTTTTTGTTTGTTTACTGATAATCATACTTCTGGATGAGGGTCATTCTCCATTTTACATAAAATTATTTAGAAGCAGGAAAGATGAAGAAACTTTTGCTTCAGTAGATTCCCTATTTTCTGCCTTAGGAGTTTCATCACATTTTTTTTATATGGGATCATATCAGTTTATTATATCCAAAAGTGTATATCAAATTAAAAATTTTAAGAATCTTTTCCATGAAATTATGAACTTAGTTGTTAATAAAATATTGATTTTAATTTCAAATTACTTTATAATAATGAAAGTAAGTTAGAATATTTTAATATAATCTGCAAGGTTGCCACATCATCAGGTGAACCTAGAAAACTGGAAAAAGGCAGGGAACCTAAAATTGACTTTAAAAAAACCAGGAAAATACAGGAAAATTTGAAAATTTTCATAAAAGCAGGGAATTTTAAGTTCTCTTTAGTTATTTTTCCCCCCCATCTAAAAATGTCAATCTTTAAAGACAACAAAGATAAAAGATCGTAGTCATCACTTCCAAAAAAGAAACAATATCATTCGTGATTGTGTAATCGCACCTTTTCTACTCTCCCCCTTTATTCTGTATAGATCAGTCTAGTTTTGATTTGTGAGACAGTTCTTTTTCCATAAAATTCCAAAATTGCAGCTAATGAACATACTTGAAACTTCTGTAACTCTCTGAAAGAATTAAATACATTTCTGTGGCAGGAATAGCGACACTCAATCTGCGGCAGAAGCGCATTTAGTTACTCACACATGAGTTTATTGAATGGTTTGTTGATCATTTGAGAAATTGTGAGCTTATTCAGAATAGATTAGAAAATTTCTTTTAACAATGGGCTTCTCAATATTCCTTATTTAATACAAATTGGGCAGATACAAAAAAATCAATCCTGATTTTCCAGGTTCAAGAAGTCCTGCAAAACCTGTTTGTTGTGTACTGCTTGCTTTGTACAAAAATAATAAACCTAAGTAATATGGGAAAACAGGCACTTATTAGACATGTCAAAAAGAGAAACAAAATTGCATATCAATTCAAAAAGTCATAATTAATAGTAGATTTTTGTATCTAAAAGGAATGAATGAGAAGATATGTCAAGTCTGAAAACGTCGGATTTAGTGTTAAAAAATAAACCGATTTTGAACTTTTTAATTCAACAACAATAATTTAAAGCTGAATTTTTATGGGCATTATAACTTGCATCATATTCGTCCTTTAATGTATACGGTGATATATCGGAAAATATTTTCACATATGTTCACTGAAAGTAAAATAGGAAAGAAAAAAAAAAAAAGGTATGTTAGGCTGTGCAAAAATGTCATACTTTATTTGTTAAGGATTAGCTTCATGAAAAAAGATAGATGAAAAATCTGCAGAAATTGATGCCGAAATATAAGAAATTGGCAAAAATGAATGAATAAATAAAAGGTAGTTTTGCTTTGTAATTTTTCTATTAAGTAGTCATTAAATGATTTGTATTATGGTAACATAAATGTTTTGCGTTTTATTTCCCATAGTTCTTAATTTTGTGTTATTTACAATTAAAGAGAATGAGAGGTACTACATCCCTTCTTTAATATGTAAATTTTATATTGCTAAATTCTAGATAATAAATAAGGAGAAATTTTTTTTTGCTTATAAATATTAAAATTCTTTTGATATTCTATTATTTCAAATGATGTTAAATTGTTGCTTTCCTTGCTGTTTCCTCTCCTTAAAACCATATTGCATTATAATAAGCATATGAATGCTATTTTTGCATTTAATGATATCTTAAATATATGTACAGAAAAACACAGGGATTTTTTTTTTCCACACTTGAGTGGCAACCCAGGATCTATTTTTAAGTAGAATTTAGAATGAAACTGGTTAGCCAACATTCACCTAGCATTATCATTTTATTGTCATTAAAGTCTTTAAATATTGAATAGAAGGAAAAAAATAAAAATAAATAAATAAAGCCAGAAAGCATAAAAAGAAATATGCTAGATATTGTTGAATCGGTTTTTTTAAAATTATTTTTTCACATTAAATTTTTATTTGTACTGTATACATTTTTTTTATCCTATTCAGATTCCCTGTATATCATTATTTTAAATATTTGAAAAATTTCATCCCAATTTTGAAATGGTTAACCCCATTTAGTTTTCTGGAAAACTAATGGCAATTTTAGAGATTGAAAATGCTAGTATTGATTGTAGAATTATGTATTTAATAAAGTTACAAATCCTTTTTTAGTAAATTTTGTAAAACACAGTTTTCAAAAAATTTAGTTTGTTTTAGAAATACTTTAACACACTTCTGATGACAAATTCTTTTCATTCTGGAATTGTTTATTAAGTAGATATCTGCTATCATAAAAAGGTAATTAATCATCATAGCCACCAGCTTTTTAAATAGGCAAAGTAGACAATTGCCTTGAGTTCCCACAATTTTATAATTTTTTTTATAGTGTTTAAAGTGTTTGAGCTTGATTTTGTACTTAACCATGAAGCTATGCACTCAAACTTATTCGAGTTAAAATCAAGTTGTTTAAATTTATTATTAGTAATATTCTATTTAATTACTATTTGTAAGCTTTATATTTCACAATTTACTTTCCCACTTTTTTATAAAAATTCTGAAAATTTAATTTGCAAACAAAAATGTTGTTACAAAATTGAATGTAGAGAGAAATTAAGTTCCAAATTGCATATTTTGTGGTATAACTGTTTCACAGAAATGCAGAATTTTTTTTTTTCATAATTATTTTATTTTGAGTAGTTTGCTTTGTAATGGATTGGAATTTTCATTTTTGTATAGTCAATTGCACACAGTTGGGTACTGTTTGTTATGTGAATTCTTTATTAAATGATTTTACATAATTATTACCTTCTGAAAAAGAGACATGTGGCTATCCTTAGCTTTATTTTATTGACAGCAAACAACGAGTGAAGCATAAATTGTCTTTAAAGAATCACAGTGAATTGTTTGATTTATTTTATATTGTTATGCTTATATATTTGTACTGTATTTATTTGTCTGTTCACTAAAGCATATTAAATTTTCTTTTCCACTCTTGCGTACCTGCCTCAGGCTCCATCCAGTGCAATGGTATTTGTTTCCTTTTATCTGGTGTCGGTGATGGTTCAGAGTTGGAGAAACAGAAGTAATATGAAAATAATACAATTCTAATTGATCGTTTGAGTGACATTGTTGATCAGTGAAATTCTCTTCTAATGGCTGCTCCAAATTTAACTGTATTCCAGAGTGAAATATCATTTATTAGCCAAGACAAAGCACCTTTTATTCTTCCAGCTATCTAACAAATTACTTAAGCATCTTTTGTTTCTGTGAACAAAAATATGCGCAGTTTAGCTTATGATAGAGCAACTTTGGAAAAAACAAAAGCTTCTGTTTTTCCTTCTCTGCAGGTGATGGTATGGTTTTCATACATTTGTTTTGATGAAAATGTACAACAGATCCTTTATTTTGGTGATATGAAGCTAAAAATGACTTGAACGGTCAAGATTCAAATAATTTTACTATATAAATGTTTGTCATGCTTTCATTATAAATATGCATATTTGTAGGTATTAGTTAGAATTTAGGGTAAGTGGTAGCCTTTTCCTCGATTTACTATTCCAATGGAAAGTTTCAAATTAATGTAGGATAAATAGAGGAAATATAAAAATGGATCTTAAATTTCATAAAGAACCAGGAAAAACCAATTGTTCTTCATTTATGTTTACAATTTTATAACTTATTTCTGTTTAATTTAGGTTGTAATTATTATTTCTGAAGGAATAAAGTTCTTCTTAAAAGTAATTAAAAAAAACAGTTCTAACATTTTGATTTCCTGTTCCCTTCGGAGTTGACAAAAAATGTGAAATTGTTTTTATATATATTTTTAATTTTTAACTATCCCAGTCTTAACACATTTTATCAGTGCATGATAGTTGGATTATAGTCAGAAAAAGATTTTCTAGCTATAAAAAATAGTTTTGTTGTTTTATGGCTAAATCATAATGGGACTGATAACTATGGTATTATTTGTCCTTAATAATGAAAGACAAGAATTAAAAAGAATAGGAAAAATTAACAAATCTTTTAAGAAAACATGTTAGATGTTAAAGTATGTCTTTTTGTCGTAAAATTTGTGCTTCTTGTTTTTCACTTGGTGATATTTGGAAGTCAGATTCATAAAAAAATATGCACATTGTAAACTTGATAATAAGGTCATTTTGATGAGACTTTGAAGTTTGCTAATTTTTGTAATGGTTCAGATATTATGACATGTTAATATTTTCAAATGATTAATTAAGATATGATGAATTAAGGTATCAATTATTTCCTCTGTCTATAGGAGGGTGCTGGTGCTCCCGTTCTTACTGATGATGTGAGTCTTCAAGTGTTTATGGACCATTTAAAGAAACTGGCCGTTTCCAGCTCTTCTTGAGAATCCAGTGACGTGGTGTTTTATAAAGTGTGAACTATTTACAATTTTGAAGAAAAATATTTCATTTCAGTTACCAAAAATTGCAAAAATGTACATGTCCGGAAGAAGTGAATAAGGCCGAGTTGAATCAATTGTTACATTTTGCTCAATTAATATTTCATTTCTTTTTATAAAATTATATTTAATCTCTTTAGTACCCATTTAATATTTTATGAAATGTTTCATACAAAATATTTATTTCCAATGCTTTCCTTATTTTAATTATTATAGTTTATATTTTATGATTATCACTTGCACTGTTGCTCTGTTCATGATCAATTTGATTTTGTAGTTTTATTAAAATGTACTATAAATATGAAGCGAATAAAATTCAGTTATTTATATTTAGTTTTTGTTTTACTTTGTAATTGATATTGATTAAGGCAAAAGCTCACCTGCAATTTTTTAGTAAAATTGGAATGATTATTTCTCTTTTTTAGTAATATATGCATCATTTTGATCATGCCCATTATATATTTGCTTTTGTTGTAGTATAAACAAAACCATTTAAATAAGAACTTTTGACGGATGCGAAAAATCATTTTCTCAAGTTTGCTGTTCTCTGTTAATTTTATATTATCAAGCGCTAATTCAGTCTATACAAATTATACAAAGAATATAAATTATATTATAAAATTCTATTATTGATACCATGATCATTCCTTCCAAAAGTAAAAATTAAATAAATAAATCTTTAAATATTGCAATACTTCCAGTTTCAAAGTTTTCTTATTAATTTCCAGTTCTTTTTTATTTAATAAGTAGGCACCTAGGGCTGTGCCGAATTTCGATTTATCGCAAAAAAAGATCGGTCCTTTTGAAAAATATCATGAATAAGGGTTCAAGATGAATCGCACCACAATAAATCGATATTCACAATCAATTTGCGTTTTCAATTTAGGTCTGGTTACTGGTTAGTGTTTACTTTGTTGTTCATTCTTTTTAACTTTCATACATCATTTTTGTTAATATTTCTATAAATGTTAACCAATCTAAAGTAATAAAAAGTTTGAAAACGAATCCAATTAGAATTTTTCGGGTTACGAAGGAATCATTATTAGACTTAATTGTCTTATTTTCCTTAACAGAAAAAATCCCTTTTTTTGAATCCCTGCCTTAGGGTGACCCTTGAAAAAGTCTTCAGGCCGGATTCTTTTATTTCATATTTTTTATTGGGTTTATTTGTTTTTCCTATTAACTTGATTTTTATACTTTTGTTTCTATAAATGTTAACATATTCTAATATATAAAAAATGCTTGTTTTAAGCATGTCATTTTGGAATAAATTGTTTTCTGTTCCCTAACCGAATGATTCCATTATGGAAAAATGGTTGCGGTTATCAGAAAGTTGTTGACTGTTCTTTGTTTAATCACTAAATATTCATTTTCAGAAACAAAAGAAAAAAGGGTTCATTCAGGTTAAATTCACTATTTTATTTGCAGCTCGCACTCAAGCATACTCGCATTAAAAAAAGAGAGTGGAAATTCTGTTATACTTTCGCTTTTACCTAGCGACAGAGTTGCTTGCGCATGCTCAAAGGTAAGCACGCGCATGGAGAGATCGGCTTCACTACATCACTAACAAATTTATATTTAAATATTATAGAAGAATTATGTATCTTTTATTTTCATTTGTATTTACAATTCAAGAATATTTTTATACTTTATTCATTCTATACATGCATGATATCTTCCAGAAATAATGGTGAGCAGTTCTGTAATAATTTTTAATAACTTTATGAATTAAATTTAAAAATTATACAGATAATCGAAAACCAAATGTATCCGTTTAGAAACAGATGCTAAAAACTTTTTAATTGGAAAAAAAAAACTTACAGCGTTTATCCAATTAAGAAATTACGGACCTGTTAAAGCATTAAGATATTATTATTTCATTAAAAATACATTAATTTAAAATTGAAATTCAGAGAAAATATGTTTATATCGAACTTTGCCATCATTTCTCAAGCATCATTATTTTTAAAATTCTTTCTATACAGATTTTTAAAAGTCTAAATCTTATAATGTATTTCAAAAATGTACTAACCTATATACATTGTATATCAAAAATACTTAATTTTCTATAAATTTGATTTAAACGAAAGTCCTGTTTTTGAAAAGTTTTGATCTAATAATTTTTAGAGTTCATTTTAATTTATTACAATAATTTTTCAAACACATTTTGGCAGTAAAAGGGCTCGGGAGATTTCAACTTATATAATTTCTAATTAAGTGAACTTCATATTAAAATGCAACTTCTTTTAATAAAGAATACAAATATTATATCTTACTATAAGATAATATACTTTTAACAACTAAATATAGCCAAGATATGTAGAACATTTGTTCCACAAGAAAAAAAAAATGTTTTGCTCAAAATTAGTCTAACAGCTTTCAAATTCTATGTTCCAAATATAAACAAATGTGAAAGCAGCAGTCTGTAATTGATATTTTCAGTTGCACATTGAAGTTAAAAATTTAGTATAATTATGAAGCTATATGTGATTTCAAGTAATTTGAAGGGGGGGGGGATGCATCAGAAGTCTTTCAGACCTTCCTACAATAATACATTTAAGAGACGTTAGTATCAGCCTTTTTAATCCAAGACAAAATTTCTTAAAATTTAATTATCTGCTTCATAAATGCTTTCTACATATCTGACATATATTAGGCACTTATCACAACAGGATTTTTTTACATAAATGATAACACATGCGAAATGAATGTGTAAATCCCCTTTTGTGAATGGAAACTGTCGTCTCCTCCGCCTTCAAGAGCTCAAGAATGGAACAACAGAAAAGAAATCAACACCTCCTAAAACGATGACCATTAAGACTCTTAGAAATTCCAACTCCTTTCAAAACTAGTTGAATGTCTTGATCGAATTTCTTGTACTTATCGAATTTTCGATATATATCAAATTGCCGATACTTATCGTATTTTCAATCAACATCAGATTCCCGATACTTGTCGAATTTTTGGCATGTGTTGTATTTTCGATAATTATCGAATTTTGAGTAATTTCGATAATGATCGAATTTGATGACTATTGAGAATCAGTCCTGGCAATGTTTCGCGAATATTGTTTTGGATTTCAAGGCATTGTTTTGTATATCGGTGGAAAATAAGTTTTGTCTTCTTTTCTTTTTAATTCGCATGCTTTTCCGTAGTATGCGCTTTTATATTTCTAAAAATGTATGATTTTTCTTGTGTTATATCTTTAAAAAATGCTCTTTTCCAACTTCATCATATATTTTTTCTTACATTATTTTATTTTTTGTTTAGGATAAAATATTTTCAATGGATATTTTATTATTCCAACTTATTTCACTTTATGTGATTGGATTATATGTTGTGCTTTTTTCAAATTTTCATGCAGTTTAAAAGAGTTTTCTTTCCTTTCCCTTTTTTATTCATATTCTTTTTTTTTTTTTTTTTCAAATACTCAGTATTTTGAATTAATTTAAAAATTCCTGCATTCAATTTACTTAAATTTTTTTGCGAAATTATTTTTTCGTTTTTATTGCAAAGGTATTTTAGTGTTAATTTTTCAATCCTTGTTTTTTTATATAATCTTTTTTTTTTAAATTTTCCTTCTTCATTTTAATTTTTCATATTTTTTTATTTTTTTTATTTCATTTCGAATTTTATAATATGCCAAAATATTGATAGAATAATTAGAAATATTAGATAATTAGCCCGAATTTTAATATTCTGAAATATAGTGTTATATTTGAGTGTTGGTTATTTTTTCATTGAGTTTATATTAATGACGACATATAATGGCTTATTTTTCTTTTATTTGATCATGATCAAGACCTTTTTCAAAATTTTTGATGCATTATATCATCGTCAGTAAATAAATTTACCCTCCATAATGTTGGTTTTACTCATTTTGGAATTACTATTTTTCGTTTCTTTTCGAGTTTTGAAATAGTAATTGAATGATTAATTTTAATTATATAACTTATCTACTGTTAAAATGTTAGTGCATATTTAAATTAAATCTGCCAATGATACTTTTAAAATAAGAATAAAAAGTTACTCAAATTTTATACAAAATTAATTTTTGAAGAAAAATAGAATCGATATGTGCTGGACGATATATCGCGATGATAAAGTTCGGTCATCTCCCAGCCCTAATAGACACTAGTTAATAAAATAGAAAATACTTTTATTTCTGTTAAAATTGACAATAAAGAATTACAAAAATAAAGTGAAAAAAATCTGAGTAAAATGGCTCCCATGCATCCATCTCTATGTACAAAGTTTTCATTCTATATGCAAAACTTACTGAGATATTAAAAGACAAATGTTTTGATTTAAACCAGTTTTTCATACCTCAAACTGTTTGAGTGAGTTTCCTTGTACAGCATTTTGCAACATTAACGTTCCAAAATAACTTCACCTCAAGAACGAACACAATTTTTGTTTTGGTTTATCGAATTTTATTTGCAACATAGGTACAGCGCAAATTTTGGAATATGTACGATCGAAGTCATGACGTCATGAAAAATTTATGACGTCAGCTAGTGTATTGTCAAAAACAAAATCCGGCCATCCCAGCAGAAACTGCGATGAATTACACATTTTGAAGAATGCTTTTCGTAGCTCGTAAATCGATGCGCTAGTTAACCGGTATTTCCAGATGCCGAGATCGACTATGAATGATGAAGTGCGTAAAAGATTACGTTTTTATAAATATAAACTTCAAATGTTGCACGAATTAAAACCTATTGATGTCGAATTTTTAGAAGAAACGCAGAAAATATTCGTCAACCTCCATTTTTTTGTAACAACGTGTAATATTTTCAGATGAGACAACGTTTCATGTATCGTATATTATTAACCGACACAATACGCGATTATGGTGATTGGAAAACCCTCATGCCGTACTGGAAAAAGCAAGAGATAGCCCTAAAATAAACGTATAGTGCGGTTACTGTACGCTTCAATTGTTGGGCCTTTTTTTTTTCCAAAAGTAATAGACCGCTCTGACAATTACTTTGATATGCTTGAAATGTGGGGCCGCGGTGGCCTGGTGGTAAGGTCTCGGCTTCGGAACCGGAGGGTTTCAGGTTCGAGACCCGATTCCACCGAAGAACCGTCGTGTAAGGGGGTCTGTTGCACGTTAAATCCGTCCTGACCAAACGTCCTCCCGCTGGTGTGGAGAGGGGGGGTGCCAGCTCAGGTGTCGTCCTCGTCATCTGACCGCGGTTCAAAATTACGAGGTCCGTCCCAAAATAGCCCAAGTGTTGCTTCAAACGGGACGTTAATATAACTAAACCTAAACCATGCCTGAAATGTGCGTATTTCCTCAAGCAGAGAGACTTGTAATAAAATATTTTCCAGCAGGAAGGGTCACCATTCAAGATTGTACGATGAATGATGCCATAATTCTTTTTTCTCAATGAATGACGCCCCCCCCCCCCCCCCCCCTTTTTTTTCCGCGACTGTACATGAGAGTCTATGTTACATAAATTGCATTTCGTCTGATGACTTTCACAATCGCCTGCTGAATATTAGGTTGACAGGATTTCATCTAAGTCATTCATATCTTACAAAAAAACTTCATTCGAATTCCCGCTTCGACTTGTACAAGATGTGGTACATTACTCTATATCCAACATATTGTAAGTAGAATGCCCTAAATACCCCTTTCTCAATATAAACATATTTCGGAAAGGATGATACTAGTTTGAGAATGGTACCAACCTGTTCTTCTGTATTCATACTTTGGTTTTATGAATAATATTAAACTTCTCATAGCATTTTCTCTCATTGCTCATCTCATCTCTTTGTTTTAATAATTCATTTTTGTGTTTTAAATTAATATGCGTTTGGTGCATCGTTACTATTATTGGTATTTTTGCCTCACCCCCCTCTAAAAACAATCAAGAAGCACATTTCACATTTAGAACAACTAACTGTATCAGATTTTATTTTTCTTTATAATTTAAGATAATGCTCAAATCTAATGTGAAGAAATTTGGTTTAATAGCAACCATTGCTAAGTGTGTCCAGATATGTGATTACTACTGCTTATTCCAGATGACGGAAGCAAGTTTGAAAAAAAAAATCATTTGAGCAGATGTTTTTGGTCTAAATGAAAAATCCTTTCAGCTGATTTTTGAAGAATGAAAATCATCAGTCCGAGAATTCTTGGACACATTACAAAATTATCTAAAGGAGTAATGGCGTTTCTTCGATGCTACTTATTACTAGCAAATGTTATAAAGTTTTATTTCAATGTATTGCTATTTCACCGAATCCAATAGATGGCGCTAAATATGACTTGATGATGATTTAATGAGAAAATTTCCCTTCGCAATCATATCTCGCGATTTTCAAAAATGTTTCTTAGATTTTTTTTCAAGTGTGAGAAGATGAATTGCAGTAATTTACTGTCTTAAAGCACCGTATTAATACAAAAGCATTTTGTTCCTGTACCTCATAATTTTTGGTTTACATAATTTTGCAATCTGTTCAACATTTCGCGGATCTTTTATTTAATAAATATTCAATGCAAGACCAATGATTTAAGTTTTATATGCTTCTATATATTCCAAAATAAATTAAAAATTGGATCTTTGATATTTTGAAATTCCAATTTTAAAGGAGAAAATATAGCAAATCGGATTACTAAGTACCAAAAAGAGCATTCATTTTAGCATGAATTTCATATAAAATGATTTATGTCTTAAAGAAATTTGAATTGTACTTTTGCATCCCTAGGAAAGAGAAATTAAAAAAAATTAATTACATCATTTAATTTCTTCCTGATGTTATGTCATGATGCCTTTTTGGAGGATTATATGTTACGTGGATTGATTGAATAAAGGGATAGATTTCTATGTATTGAACGAATGGCTTTGATAGACGAAGAAACTTCTGTTAGTGATTTTACGCATTCAACCGAAAATCGTATTATAGTACACTGAAAATCAAAAGGTAATTTTTTTTAAGTTTGGAAGAAAATTATTTCAAATTAATACTTTAGGAAATGCGGTAATTTTAACTTTTTATTCCTGTTAGCTTCTTTTTAATAGTGTCTTTTGGGGAATAATAGTTGCATTTTTATTTCTACTACTAATAAAGGAAGATATGCGTATGTCTGTTTGTGCATACATTGATGCTCTAAACATACTAGACAGTTTGACCTGGAGTTGCAAATTTCAACATATATACACTTTTGAGGTATATATGAGGAGGTATATATCTCTGATCGATTGTTTAAAATTTTAGTTAACTAAAAATTAGGTGTGATTTTTTTTTTATAGATATAACTTCCGAAAATATTTCTGTACGAAAATGACTTTTACAGCTTTTTTTTTTAATTGGAAAAGTCCTTTCAAAGATACCATTTAGATGTTTTAATTTTTTTTAGTTTAGATTTAATTAATTAAAAAAAATATTTTTTAGTATATTTTACAACAACGTTTTCATGTCTGTGGATGAAACCCAAATTGTTTTATCTTAATACTTCATCTTTTTTTTTTCTTCTTTCATTGTTGATGACCAGTCTCGGCTTATTTTTCCATACTGAATAGCTTTAAGTAAATTTAATGAAAATTTTGAATACTACCGGAATTATAACTGAAGTTTAACTTGAATTAAAAAAAAAAAAACATTCTCGCACTTTTGAAGTTTTTATATTTTCTCTTTTAGTTTGATGTTTTACTTTCTTAATGAAGAGCGTTGATTTTTTTTTTATTAAATCGGAGAAATTGTTATCGAATGATTCTCTGATATGTTACGTATACCATGAAGTAAATTCTATAATACATCGAAAATTCCAATGATGAAAACTACTTCCTTTCTGTCTTTATATTCTTTAGAACATGCTTCGATTCAGCAAGCACTTTACTGGATTCCCTTTCGTAATTTCAAATTCAGGTAAAATGAATGGAGAGGTGTATATCACTATAAATAGAGCTATTTGAGTGAGGAAATAATGAGTCACTTGAATATTAAAATTGAAAAATAGCTTGCCGAGAAGAGGCTGCCGATAAAAGATATTTGAAGCAACTAATCATTCCAGCCAAAAGCAGACAGTTTTATAAACAAAATGTTTTGACAAAGAAGGAACTTGAATTTTGATAAAGGATCTTTATAACAGTTATTGAACTTTACAATGCAAAACGTTTATTTCTGTGTTTCTCATGTAATATACATATACAATTTATTCTGATAACAATGTTTCGTTTGCCATTAACTCCAGAAATGATTTCGCTTGTTATCTTCACGATGTATATGAAATTATTTTCTTTCCATTTATATATTATGTATGAATTTGGTCTTCTTTCAAAGAAAAAAAATGTTTTTAAATAGAAATTTTTTTATATATAACCAAATTTGACAAGATATGAAAATATGATATCATGTTAAGAAATTGAATAAGTTAAGAAGTATTAAAAAAATTCTTCTTGCTTTGAAAGAGAAATACAAATGTCTGTGAATTAGTCAAAAGTATCTTTGTCCTGCTTAAGTAGCTTACAGTCTAATGCTTCCAGTTTCAAAAATTCTTACAAATGCATCCAAAAATATTTTTCACTTTTAGATTTTGGGTTTTATAATTTGGATTTTCACCTGAGGTATATTTTTAAAACATAGAATTTTGTAATTTTTTAAAATACAAAAATAGATCAACATTGTCAGTTTTGTAGATGATCTTTTTTTTCTCCACAGTTTTGTAGCTGATCTTTTTTAATTAAAAAAAAGCCTATTTAATCACTCATAACTTTTCATTTCAACATTTCATGAAGATATCCTACATATAAAAGTGTAAGCACCAATTTAATAACTCAACCAGAAATGAAATTTTTTTATTCGCCATTTAAAAGGAACTATCTATGCAGCTTCGGCGAATCCCACCCTGCTGTTGGCGTAGTCGAAGACAGTGTAGAAGCGTCCAATGAAGACATCGCCGAGAATCCACAGAGGACCGATGGGCTTGGGAATGTCGATGCCCATAAATCCACTCAGGCAGATCTTTTGTCCCATTTGAGCCACCTGTGAATAAAAATAATTAAAGTCAGAAGAAAAGAAAAGAGGACGCAAAATACCTTTTACCAACCATTTTTGAAACCGAATTTGAATTAGACTGTGCCGACCCTACACAACGCTAATCTGACATGAAGGAAACATATGCAGACATATTTTGGAACAGTTATCAGTGGGTATGCTGATGGGATTACGATTTGTTGTTCTCTTTCTGCGCATTTCTGTCAAAGATCAACGTACCTAGTCTACAAATTGACACGTCCATCCGTCAATTTGCAGACTAGGTACGAGATATCGATGCTGCTATGTTTATTTTAAGGATCTTTAAGCCAAATTATTATGACCCCCCCCCCAATACAGTGTTGGACCACTTTTAGCCCGTAATATTGCTCGCATTCTTCTTGGCATTGATTCTATGAGATGTTGGTAGGTGGTAGGAGGAATTCGACCCCATATCTGATGAACTGCACTTTCAATTCCTTCAGATTGGATGGCACTAGATCCTGCTGTCTGATACCCCATTTGATATCATCCCACAAATTCTCAATTAGATTGAGATTTGGAGATTGTGCGGGCCAACGAAGGCATGTAAAGTCAGCATCATGTTTTTCGAACCATCTGACGACAATATGAGCTGTATGATATGGAGCATTGTCTTGCTGAAAGTATTCATCTCTGGCAGGGTACACCATTAACATAACAGGATGTGCTTGATCTGCGAGAACACCTAAATACTCTGGGGCATTCAGACGTTGTTCCACATTAATCAAATGACCCATGCAGTGCCCCAAACCATAATATTGCCTCCAGCAGCTTGAAGTGTTGTGACAATGCAGTTGGGGTCCATGCTTTTGTCTTGCTTTTGCCATATCCGAATCCTGCCATCTGCATGGTGTAATTGAAAACGCGATTCATCAGACCACATGGCCCTTTTCTAGTCATCTACTGTCCAATCCTTATGCACCTTTGCAAACTGGAGACGTCTGCTCTTGTTCAAGGCTGACAGCAGAGGCTTTCGAACGAAGATGTTGTTGGCTCCCATAGCTTGTACGGTGTAATGTGCGCGCACAGTTCGTTCAGAGACGTTAGGCAGTTGCTGCTTCATTAAGATTTCCCGCTATTTGACGTACTGTTGATCTACTGTTGGAGTGGACAACTCTGGCAAGTTTCCTTTCAACTCGAACATTCAGTAGCCTGTGACAACCACAAGCCTGATGTTGAGACCTGGTTTTCTACTTGATAGTCCACTCTCTGTACACATCAATAATTGCTGCTCTCAAACATTTTACAAGAGTAGCCATTTTACTGATATTGGTTCCGACGCTTTGAGCGCCTACAATAATCCCGCCTTCAAACTCAGTTAAATCACGTTTTTTGCCTCTATCTCCGTGCGTAACGCAGTGCATTTGATGGATCGCTTTCCTTGCATTCCCTTTTTGTATCTATCTCGCCTTCTAGTGGCGACACTGTGACTCAATAGCTCATTTTGCATAAAACTGCGAGGTGGTCATAATAATTTGGCCACTCAGTGTATTAAAATATGTAAATAAAAGTACTTCCCACCAACTCGAGTACAGCATCCTTTGAGTAAGTCGAGTCAAAAAGGGAAATGAAAAAATAAACGTACTTTAGAAAACGGTTCTCTTATTAGGAAAAATATTTCTAATATTGAAAATATAAGTGAATAATAATGTTTATAAATAAATATAACGAAAACTTTAAAACTGGTATATTCGAACTCTGTAGTAAGAGCAGATCTTTAGAAATGATTTGCTTTAGCTTGCATTTGCATTGATCTCAAGTGATGCTTAATATTTTTTTACAAATGGTCTTAGGGTTGTTATTTGTCAATTAATGAACAACTCTATTTTTTTCATAAAGATATTAAATTCTAGTTGACTAAAAGATATATTTTTAAATAAGGTCCATTTTGAAAAAAAAAAATATTTACTTTTTGAGGCTTTGTGTAATTTTCTTTTTATTTTCTCTGTGAGTTTAAGCATTGTCAAAACGAACAGAGATATTTTTCTCATGGAACCTGTGAGATAGTTATTCGGAGCTTTCAATAAAGCAATAAAATCGTTTTAGCAGGTCTGGAACACTGTCCACTAATACGGTGCTGGAATAAGAGATGCGCTGCTTTCTACTGTGATTGCTCAGTTTCTTACAGCAGATTAGCATGATCATTCGCATGTTTTGGATTCTTAAGGTCTGAGTTTAAAATTCGTGCAAATATTCCTAGTTCACCAATGGATTACACAAAGCAGAATGTGTATCATCTCTGACCTTTCCGTAAATACTTAATACGTCTTCTTTCTCTTTATTAGCAGTATTTTCCGAGTTGTAATTTTTTGATTGTTACTACACATTAAGCCTAAGGCTGTGTTAGCGTTAGACTACTCATTGTAACGAATAGATAGGAGCGTTTTAATGATGCAAATAATTCTGATTTAATGTTCCATTTTAGAAATAGATTGTTTCCCACAATTTTATTTTGCTTTCTTTCTTTTTCTTTTCTTTTTTTTGTTAAAGTTTTCGTCCAATGGCCTTTGAAAATTGCTCTTCAGTTTTTAAATTGAAAGTTGGAAAATATTGCTTATAAAAAGGGATAAATTGTCTTAAGTGCACACATGAATAGTAAGGAGGGTACCATATTTTTAAATTCATTTAAAATAATTGTATAAAAACAATTTCATTATTTTTGATAAACATGATTGATGTTTAACATAAGAAGTAATTATTCTATTAATTAATACAATTAATACAGTTCTTTTTAATTAATATATGCGTCTTCAAAATTCTTAACTGTATTAAATAGATAACTCAAAATTTATGTCATTCAAATCCATAAATATTATATCTGTCAATAATTAATTATTAAAATTACAATTTAAAACAGTTATTTAACATTAAAAATACTTTGTTCTTTCAGTTTATATTATTTTTCTGATGGCAGGTTTTTTCTTAGTTTTTTCTTGGGGGGGGGGGTTATTTACAGGATATATGAATAGAAAAACAGGCATGCGATTCCTGGTCAAGATAAATAAATAACCTGAGAAAATATATTTCAAAAATATTTTGTTAATTTGAATATATAAAAGAACTAAAACAATTGAATGTAGATTTAATTATTTGCTAAACATAATCTTATTGCAATAATTAAGTTTTAAATTAAAACAAAGAACTGATCCTATAGGAGGCAAATTTGCAAATAATGGTAAATGTGTGGTAGAAATTACTATATTTCTATTCCATAGAATCAATCAGAAACGAATTAAGAACTGATAACAGACTGCATTTGCTTTCAAAATAATGTGAGCTTTTGGAAAGATTTAATAGCCCTGTTCTTTGCCTTTCTGGATACACCCTTCATACATTGAAGTTTCATTTGCGATGCTGTGATTATATAAAATGAATGTCTCATTCAAAAAATTAATATTTGGAATAAGAAGTTCTGTGATAAAAAAGTTATCACTTGATTTTTATAAGCGAAAGCTGACATATCCAAATGAAGACATTGTTAAGCATTTTTAACAAATTTAAAAAATTTTCACTTTTGTAACAAGTTTACAGATACTCTTTTTATATATACATAAAGACTTCTTATTAAGTAAATAGTCTTTAAATTATTTTATAGAAAACTTTTTCTGTAAATAACAATACTTCAAAATGATTTTGAATATATATATATATACTAATAATTTTATGTTTTTACACTGCTGATATCTACGTAAAATGATAAAATATGTAAATATTTCGTTAGTTATACAACAAAATTTTAAAACAACGACATGGGAAACAACACAGTAAATGAAATGCAAGCATCTCTTATTCTTTCTACTTTCTTGGCTATTCCAGACCCATAGGATGTGTTCTCATCAAAGCGGCCTCGGTTTCACTTCTTAGGTAGTGTCTAAAAAACTGTCACCGAGGCGTGTCTCCAGAGGGTGAAGGAAACGATGATCATTTCAGTGTATGGCAAATGAATCAAATACCTGCCATCTAAAAGATTTGATCAGAATTTGAGTATTGTCTTGAAGAAGTACAATACTGCTTGACAATATTTCACTTCGTCTATTCTAGAAGTTTCTTTAAGGTCTCACATTATTAAGAAGTTAAGCCATCCCTCACAGAAGAACACGTGTTTTGCGCTTAAAAATGTCCCATGGGGGTGTCCATGTGTCATCTCCTGCACCGAAAATAGTTTGCCCCCTCTTTATGATGGCAAAAAGAAAAAAAAAAGCATATGCTACTCTTTTCATATAGTGTTCTTCTCTAAGCAGTTTAAGAACCAATCGATCGTTGGCACTATTTCTTATAACGTAAGTTCTCAAATACAATTTTAAATAAAGATGATCTCGACATTAGTAGAAATCCTAATGAAAAAATGTGAACACTCTTTTTTCACCAGATTGTTTATAATTACAGATGGCCTACAACTCGATTTGATCATTTTTCCGATTCTCCTCTCTAGAAATGCAGCTCGCTTGATTGACTGCATTTGAGTATCAGTTTTCTTAAATTCACGCAGTGAAGTCTACAAGATGATACTGTGAATGCAAATGGCATCGGAATCTGTGCTGGCAGCTTATGAACGTGCGTATTTGAGATTTGAAACGTTGTTAAAAACCGGACCTTACTTCAGAAATGACCGTATAAATAGTACTTACTTCCACGACATAGTCCTTTCCTTCCAGGTCGAATGTTTTCCCAGCGAAAGTGAAAGAAACTTTGGGCAACTTAGGAATCAAATTGCAATCGATGACGTACTGAAACAAAAGAGTGAAAAAATTCATTCTGCTCTAACAAAACTATTCACTTAATTAAACTATTCACTATGCACTTAAATTTTTGTCATCATCATAAATTATTGTTTATCATAAATTTGAGTAGTTAAAGAGATATCATGATAGTTTGAAAATGCAGCACCCTAAATACTTCAAATTATAATATGGATATTTCGCAATATTATATATTTATTTTTGACGCTTTTTCGCATTGAATTAGGAGATACTTTTCTCCTCCACTCAGCAAAATTTCATTGCTTTGGGGGGTATGAAATCTTAAAGAAAGATGAAATTAAAATTATTAAATATGCTTCTCTACAAAATTCTATCTTTTACTACTTAGTGGAAGTTCAACTGGTGCAGAATTCTGCTTCCACAGCAGAAAAGATTGATTTTGAATTTTTATGAGTAAATTTAAATCTGCAAAATTAAATTCACAAACCACTTTTTAAGGGCAACCTCTCAACAATTTGCATTGTGAAGATTCCTATAATGAAAGTTTGTAGAGTTCTGGGGTGGCTTTCGTCGATTAGATTTGTTATGGCTGAAACTGATAACCAATCAATTTTCTTTTGCATTTATGTACAAATTTCATTCACGAACGAAGGATTATCGGTGCCAAACACAACGGATCATCCTGCATTCGTGCTATGAAGCTGCTAGTGGCTGAAGGTTCAGTACATCTAATGGATACTTTACATGATGACGAAAACAATCTGCACGTCAGAATACAAAATTCAACCACTGTTTTTTCTCTGTAGAAGCAGTTGTTTGGAGGAGGAAAAGAAAGGGGTCACATCTAAGATCATTCATATAAGATTATTCCGCATGCAACAGCAAAGTATAATGAGAGTTAGTAATACATTCCATTATTCGCTTCATTTCGGTTTCGATGCTCACGAAAGTAGGACAATCCGTTAAGTAAAGTGTGGTGCGATATCGGTGATGGCCAATTTGAACATTTATACTTTTTTTGAAGTATAATTTTTAAGTATGCTTTTTTTGTTTATTTTCTTAATTGGGTTTTAATTGGATAATTCTATATTTGACTGTGAGATATGGAGAAGAAATGTACGCGACGAAGTACTGGAATTGTTAGCAGTATCGTGATGTTTTGAGGTCACAGTTCCAAATTCGACAATTATAGCTTTAATGTATCAATATAGGTTAGTAGAAAAGTAATTTAAAAATAATTATTTTCGATATTACTGTGATTTCCAAAAGAATGAATTCGGCTTGATTTGCATGATTGAAAAGAATATCTTGTTTATGTGTAACTGGAATCCCAAAGAGATTTATTGCTCATTGTTCAATAACATGATAGTGATTCTCCTACAAAGACATGCAAAATGACTCGGAAAACTATAATATCAAAGAACATGTAGCAAATTAATAAGAGAAGATGGTCGTTGTATATGGATAATTTGGTTTAGTAATGCTGAAGATATGTAGTCGTCCTTTTTGGAGAAACGATTATATAAAAAAGTTGCTTGCTCATTTAGTCTCTTCACTAATGCGGATAAAAGCAAAAGCATTCGGATTTTTTTTGTGTGTCTAGTTTTCCTGGAATTTTTGGTGTGTGTTATGAAACTAGCCAGTGATGTCATGAAAACGTCAACACTCTTGATACTTGAACAATCTTGAACATTTGATCCTTTAAGCCTGTGGTTAAAAAGTGAAATTTTGTAGCAATTATGAAAATTGTGGGTGGCCTCCATGTCCTCAGTATTATAATGCGAATGGAGTTGCTTTTTTTTTTTTTTTTTTGAAATCCTGTGAAATTCAAGAAGCACGGGAACATAGATGTCTGTAAGAGGGCATTTCGATTGGCTACATGTAGAGTTCTGGAAAGACTCGAAATCAAAAATTGCACTCCTCAAGTGAGTAACAATGCTTTTGCGTTATGTTACTCAAAATTGAGACTTTATTGAGACACTCACTCAAGACGGTCATATTACGAAGCTGTTGTCGAAAAAAGGAATCGATCTTAGCTCACCAGCTCTGTGATATTTTCAAACAAGTGAATTAGCTTTGTTGAAGTCTTGTCAAATGAGTTTAGCCGTATTAAAACCGCTATCGGAGTGGAATGTTACAATATTGTTTTTCATTTCAGTATTGCTGAAGAAGATATTTTTCTTAGTTAAGATAAATATGTCAATCATTTCTACTTTTCATACAAAAATAATGACACTTATTTTTAATTCATATAGGTTTTATTTCATTATAAATCTGGCATTAACTTTTTGTATGTAAGCTTTATAATTAATATTATTCTTATATTTACATTAAATTATCCTTGCCAAAAAATAAATATGAAGCCTTCGAATAATTTTTAAATTTCTATGCAAAATTATATCTTACTCTATTATTTCAAAAAACGGTTCTCTTAAGGTATATCATAGGTTAATTATTGTCTTCAATATAAAATCAAGCTTAATACACTGGCGTCGAATGGCCAGCTAGGCCAATAGTTGTCTCATCGGGACGATACATAACGTTGTCAAGCAATTTTATACAAAAGTCTTACATGAAGACAGTAGAGGGGGGGGGGGGGGTTTGGTGGAGAGACAATGACTGCGCACAATAATTGGTCTAATATAAAAGATACTTTAGACGATCGGGCATTGAAAAGAAGTGGCAGTTTACCTCTCCTTGTGTGAGGGGTGTAGCTCCTATTTCTTTGTTGAGTTTGTCGATCTCTGCCAAAGGTCCGGCGATCAGTGAGGTGCCAGTGTCAGCGATGGCCTCGCAGCCCCCGGAGCAATAGCTGGATGTTTTGCCATTCACTGAGACACTTCAGAGCAAGAAAGAAAAAAGGAAAATTATTCCACTAAGCAAAGGACGCTATAATCAAAAAGTATTGTTATATATTATGTCCTATTTATCAGTTCCGGTGAAAAGTACAGTATATCTGCCAGTATCTACATAATTATAGCATTTCCGGTCAGAGGCTTCTAAAAACTTTAAATCCTGCTGTTCTATAGATTTACCACTGAATGTTTATCTTTAAAACGGATAGACAATTGTTCGAATTTTGAAATAAAGGATTGATGCGACATCTGTAATAGATGTGATAAAATGAGAACGTGGGCTCTGCAGGAAACGAGAAGAACATTCCTATAGATTTATGCCATCTACATACCCTCAATTAGTTGAGAAATCGGGCGCTGTCAATGTAGGATCTGCTTAATAGGATCAATGTAGGATCTCTGGAGTCAGCTGATACTCTTTCAGACTTTATGAGTCAAAAGGAATCGGAGGAAATGATTCAACCATCAAAGATTATATACAAAACTTTTGTTAACGAAACAGAAAAGAAGTTAAAAGGGTAATCCGAGTATAGAGAACAATTTCCCTCATAACTGAGCTTGCGAAAAATAGACCATTTATGAATATTTAAAAAAAAGTAGATATTGTTTTTAATTAGTCTATACGTTCAGAAAATATGCTAATATCTTATAAATGGTCTAATCGTAGTTCAAAAACAAATTTACCCCATGCTTCATGACTTCAGTGCTTTGGTGCATGGTATTACAAAGTTTCTGGTTCGAAAACTAGTTCTTATAAAAGTCCAGCAAGTTAAGTCTGATACCGAGAACTCGCTGGTGTCCTGTTATCTCTCTACTGCTCAAAGTTACGAAAGTTATCCTAGTTTTGCATTAAAACGGGAAATTAGCATAGCTAGATCAATGCTCCAACTTTCTATTCTCGTACCAATTAAATTACTATTTCTGGATGTTTCCCAGCGTTTGAATTTGAAGTTGAGCGAACTGATTGAGTTAATTGAACGAGCTACTTGATTGCTGATGAAGAAAGATCTCTATCATGCGTGCTCACCTATCCATATGGAACTGCCAATATCCTTTCTTATCGACGGGTACGTAGGTGAAATCTCCCTTATAGTGCTTCGAGTCAGTGCCGCCGAAAATGATTTCGCCACCGCTGCTGGCGTTAGGGTTCCTGCAGAAAATGAAATATATATATATATATTATGAAAGAAAACGTATTTCTTAAGTAACTAAAATAATGAAAGTACTTTATTTATCAATGGCCTAAAGGTCGAAGAAAAAATGGAAGCACAATGACGTATATGCTTTCAGCAATTTGGAATTAAATCAGCTTCGAAATACAATTTAATATTTAAGAATTTTCATTCATATAGTATATGGTGTGGCTTAATTTCTTTATAAAGATCGTTCTTGGTCTTTTGACTCAAATTTTCAAAGGCGGAAATTTTACATTTCATCACCTTCTCATTGCACTAGAATTCTGAAAGGTTGAACAGTGATTAGTTCCCCGTGACGACAGAATAAATGATTATCTTCAAAATTGAATAATTGGTTCAAAAATTAATTTAAATTTATTTTCATGAAATATTAAGAGAGATTATTATTGAAATATTGTGAGAGATTATCTTTCATACCACATTAGGAAAATGGTAAATTGCTTTTACCATTAGAAAAAAAGTTTTTAAGTTTTTACAATAATATTTTAAAGACTAAAAAGTAGAAAATAATCCCCCCCCCCAAAAAAAAAACAACTTTGGAAGCAAAACCGAAACTGTGTGGCAAAATCGATTTCAAAATATGTGGCCTTGAAAAAAATGTTAATGCTAACTGAATTAAATCATACTGATTGTCAGATAAAAAGTAAACCTTTTTTATAAATAAAATTATCCTGCACGAAACCTAATGAACGAAATTCCAATTGAATGAAAGCTTTTACCGTCATCTTTAGGTTTTAGCTTTTTAGCTTCTCTTATGACTCCCAAATTTCTTACAAAAATATAATTATCTATATTTTTATGAACTAATAATAAAAGTGTCTTTTTTAAAAGATATTATTTTCCTATACTCTTTTCACTCTTTTACATAGAACGGTGATTGAAAAGCAATCATGAAACTAGAATTAAAGCTTCTAGTTGATTTTTTATTGAAAGAGCGCAACGTATAGCCAGGGGATACTTAGATTATAAAAAACGCGATTTTCATACTCAAAGATAATGACTGATTTTAACCCCGATTTACAAGCATTTTTATTTTTTTCTTGTAAGAATGTTAAATGAATAAATCTATGATTAAAAAACTCCATGATTTTATGTCTGAAATATAAACAAAAAAAATTAAGTTTAATTTTACATTCTTTTGTTTATATTGAAAAAAATGTTTTTGGTAAATTTTAATGAATAATAATATAATACTGGGATTTTGAATGAATTCATAATAAATTTGTATGTTACTGAATTTTAAATTAGCAGTTAGAATTCATTCACATCAAAGTCAGTTAAAAGCATTCCGAATAAAAATCATAACAATGAAATCATTTGCTGAAAATTAATAAATTATTCACAATTATTTTGTAAAATGTTATGTGCACTAGATTTTGTTCCCACATTTTTCTCTTCTTTTCCCTCAACTTAAAAGAAAAAATAATTGTATACAATGATTGTCAAAATTGACCCAGGACATCATACATAAATAATGTGCGTGTCATGTTTCCCTACCTGTTAGGTTAATGACAGTATGAAATAATTTATAATTATGACAGTATAAAATAAATTTCACAACCAAGGCCGTTTGTGAAATTTCATAAATCTGTATAAAATTACAACTAAGCTCCTTTTAAATAAATAAATATAAAAAAAATAGTATTTTATCATTTCTTTATCAAAGTTGGCAATGTAATATTTCTGCTGAGCTACATTGAGTTTAAAAAAACACGAATTAAATTTAAAAAAATACATTTATTTTTAAAAACGAATATTTTTAGAATATAATAATTGCGTCATTTACAATTCATCAATATAGATAGTAAGATGTCTTAAAATTAATTTTTTTACGAAATTCGTTTCTTGATAGCACCAGTCTTGTGTAATTATATTAATACATAAAATTGTAGTTAAAATCCAAAAGTAATAAAATATATCGCATTATCATTGAGAACATTTAAGTGTAAAAAAATTATTAAACTGTAGAACATGAGGAAACGAGTGGAAAAAATGGATTGCAAGATTCCAATTTTACAATCGTGGCATTTATTTTTTAAAATCCCTCTTGATCTCCGCCCTAAATATAATCTAAGGAAGGGAAGAGAAATTACCTGTTGAGGTAGAAAGAGAATTCGGCATTGTCGACGAGCTTTTCCTTGAGCATGTTATCGAAAACAGGGACGACGCCGTCTACAGAAATGGTGCTGAAGCCCAAGCCGAGGATGCCGTCAAACTTGGCCGCTACAAACGTCAGGCCAGGCTCTGTTATGGCTTCTCCGAACGTCTGACCAGAGATCTGCAGTCGATAGAGGGAAAATGGCAGAATACGATGAGATATAGAGCAATATTGTGCAATCTCGCTTGGCATGTTGTGCCACTTGCGCTAATATCCGAATTTCATTTTACATTCAGTGAGCGGCGGTTTCCTCTTTGCTAACAGTCCCTTTTATTTCAATAACAGCTTGCTTTTTCGTTTGCAGTTTTATTTAGTTATTTTTTAACTGTGAGAATCCGATGAAAATTAAAAAGCGGTATAAAAATAAAGGAAGAACGCTGTAGATAAGAAGAGTCCAGGGAGAGCTTCGGATTTGTCTTAAACAATATAAGAATTTGGCTCTATGCATTGTCAACTAATATATCAAAAAGCAAAATTCGACAATGAAATTAACCAAAAGCCGTTAAATCAAAAGCGAGGATTTTTTTTTTCAGTTCGTCCCTCACATCTAAAGTTGAATTCGCTCTTTTGGTTTTATTTTTCTTTCGCTTTTTGTTCGCTATTTTCGGTTTTTGATTCTGTTTTCATATTTTCACGATAGTATCGTATCTGTTGAATGAATGTTTAATCTCCTTTATTTGAAGTTATTCACCGAAAATCGGAACAGAATATCACAACTAGACGTTTTGAGCGAGGTGATTCTTTTTTGAATTGTGTTTCAGTTGTATTCTAATGAAAAAATTCTTTTGCCATTATGCGTGTTTCTGAGTCGTCACTGGTTGCGCAACTGTGATTTGTATGATTTTGAAATCTAATAGATGTCGATGAGCGCAGCGCATTAACTTCTTCGCATGCAAATGAAGCCATTCCTTTTTCATCTTCGACTTTGTTGATGTATTAAAATGTACAAAATGAATTTAAACATTATAACATCTTGAGTTAATCGATCGGCACCCTATTTTCAAAACTGCGGAATTTGACTTATTAAATAAATTTTATACAGGGCAAATCGCTCGATTTAGAATTGCCAAATTCGGCAGATAGTTTTTTTCTTCAGGAGCAGGTATTCATTCAGGAAGGTGCTTTGCAAGCTTTTAATTTATTTTTTTAACTGATTCCAAATATTAACGTTTTTTAAAGAAAAAGAAACAATTGCAAGAAAATCCCATTTGTATACCATTTAAAATTGAAAGAAATTTAGTAGTATCAATTCCATGTCCGTACACTCTTTTTCTGTAATTTTTTTAAATGCAGTTGTAAGAGGTTATAAGGTAGTAAGGTATAAGGCAGGTTAATATCACAGCAATATTATAATATCACAGCAATATTTTTTTTTTTGATTTAATACATGCTGGCGTTACGACGATGTAAAATATATTTTATGGCAAATAAAAAATTGCAATAAAGTTTAAAGTAAATTTTAAAAATAAAGATAAATGAATCATGCCAATGCTTCGAATTAGATGTCAATTTTTTTACTATTTTTTTAACACAGTAACTGTCAGCTGCCGATAAAAATTATCTACCCAGATTCAAATAAAATGACATATTTTGAAATGCATCGAACATTTTCCTCTTTTTTAAGACTCGGTTTGGCTTAATTTCCTTTCAGTCTCTTCTGTTTTTGCATAATTTTGTTATAAATAAAATAAATTCTGATTCTTAAAAGGCTTGAGACGTTTAAAGCTTTTTATTTTTATGATTTTCTATTTTTATTCTTTAACATTCTTCAGAATCTATGATGTTGAAAAGTACAGTTTTAACGCGTTAAAACTAAACACAAAAGTTTAGTTTTAATCGCTCAAAAGTTCTTCGCTCTTCTGCAACAGCAAGTGCATCCAAAATATTGCAAGCAAGATTAGGCATCCAATTTTATTTAGTTACCATACTGCTTTCAATAGATTCATGAAAAGATCGACCGCTATTCTGCGACAAATTTGGATTACAATTTGAATTTATTTGCAATTTTAGTGTATATATAAGGCACGAAACTAAAACCAGAGGGAGTAGTCTCTACAAAACTTTCTCTCGTGCTCTCTTATGAAGCTGTTGTGCCAGGGAATGCCTTGGATGACATTGGAGTACAAAAGTTACGAAATATTAACCTTCGGCATGAATTTAGCATTTTTATTGAATCTGCCGTATGATTCTAGTCGATTAATCCTTAATTGGGGATTAATAGTACTCTGATATCGAGTTTGTGTTGTGGACGCGTTTATACGAACCAATTAAAAAATTGACGCAGAATTACACTTGTAGTCACAAAATCACATACCAAATTTGATCCATTTAAATCCTTGCGTTTTTGACTTATCGAGTTTACATGCTTCTGAAAGTACCGACCTACAAATGTTCAATCCCTTGCTGGATTTGGCTCAAAAGTTGATTACAAATATGCTACTTATAAATTTCATTTATTTAGCTCTTTTCATTTTGCAATAATCGTGTTTGCTTCTATTCGAACAACTGAACAGAAGGACTTCCTCTGAATTAATTTTGCTCAAAATTTGATGGAAGGCTCCAAATTTGGTGTAAAGACAGTATACCAAATTTCAGCCGTCTAGCTTAAAGCGTTTTTGAATCATTTTCGTCACAAACAGACATTTTTCAAAAATGTGTTCTTCAAACTCAGGTAGGTTTGAAACGTTAAAATTTCGAATTCAAACTTTTTGACAATTGCGATGTTTTTTTCTATATTTCGTGCACGAAAAAGTAAAAATTCTTTTTGTCCTTTTATTTTGTCGCGTTTGATTGCATAAAATAAGCAATCAGTAGGAAGAAGTTCAAAATACGACATAAACCCGTTGTAAAATCAAGTGCCAAATTGCATTCATCACGATAAAGGCATTTTTAGTAATATTCTTTCTGCATGTGCACGTGAACGGGCTGGCAAGAATGCCACTTAAAACATTAGAATAGAAGAAAGGTTGGATAACACTCTTCATCCATCTGGTTTGTTTCGTTTCCGAATTCTCGCGTTAGCAAACAAGACATAATTATCTTTTCATATTTGCAGAAAGAGAAATTATTTTAACGATGTCTTCATGTAGTAAGTGCCAACTATTCCAGATGTTTGCAGCAAGAAGTACCAATAGATGCACATTAGGGACCCTTAAAGAGAGCTTACACTGTTCTTATCGAATCTGGTGAGTTCAAATCAACAAGCAGTTTATTATCTAAAATAAATAAAGAGAAAGGCTCATCGTCCTTCCTAAAAGAAATTTCAAAACTCATGCAAATTTACGCATCATTTGCATAGACTTCGTAGAAGAGATAAACAGTAGCAAGTGGGAATTCAGTCTGACATATTGTAAACATTTGCGGATTTCTGGCCAAGCAGCTGTTTATTGCTGCTTGGGAGCAGGTCACAGTAGATTGTTTAAAAATGTTATTATCCGAAATGCAAAAATTCTTCTATGAATTCTGAAATATTAGTTGTAAGTGTATTTGCATCGAGTTTTGAAATTATAGTTAAATGCATTAAAATATGATTAATGATTTATACATAGTGATTAATAGTTGATAGTTGATGATAGTTTAATGTATTCGAGATATCAGATATTCATATCACTAGTTATCTCCCACTTGGCAATTATTGTAAAATTGAGAAGTTATATTTGTTTAAAATTTATTCTTTCCTTTTTATCTGCCTTAACAATTGTATGTTTTTATGAGTGAACAAGGAAATTTTTAAGTAATGAAATTGAAAATGTAAATTTGAATTGACCCACAGTCAGAAGAGGTCTTTATATTATGTATTGCGTGGTGTTGAAAAATGTCTCCATCCACCCCTGATTGGGATTCACTGCTGTTCACAAATGGCACAATTTTCTTCACGTTACTTTCGTTCGTTTTGTTAATTTTCCTTTGCGAATAGAAGAATCGAATAAGAAATGGCGATATTATAAGAATTCTGATTTTGTCGGGCTGCAGAGGCGATTTTTACCAGTACAAATTATGTCTGGATGCTGCTATGAATTACTTTCAAAGTCTTTTTGTAATCCTTTTATTTTGTAAATAAAGGGCATTTAAAATAATAGCCATTAAAATCAGTCTGGCATTGAAAGACAAGTGAGACTCGCCGTAGCAGAGGATTTTGACCCCCGAATTGCAAACACATTCATCTTCTGAGACTTTAATTGAAGAAAAGCTGAACTCAAGCCCTCCCTCTATTATGCAAATGAGTCCTCCCTTTCTTATGTGGAATCACTGCACGCTATAAAGCACCTCTTACAGCAGACCCATTCATTTCCCTTTATTATGTGAGGCCGTAACTCCGAATCATGCGTTGCGCCCCAAATAGCTCTTGCGTTATTTCCAAATGGAACGCTCATCTAACTAGGCTGAGCTCGAAAGCAAAGAATTCAAAAGGAGGTTCTCACTTTGGTTTGACCGATGGTCAGTGTGTCCGTGCTGAGATATCCGGTCATACTGCCGCTGCCATACTTGATCTCGAGAGCAGTGCCGTTGGGCTTGTATGTGCTGGACTTGCTGCTATCATACTTGTTGTGGAGAACTGGAAGGAAACCGCTATTAAAGTCATTCAGCTTTGGCACAATGGTTTCGTCAATGACAATTCAGGTTGAAGGTAAAGCTTAAGATGTTATTGCTAAATAATTCCAAATATGAGGATATTGTATTTAAATGTAAATCATGCAATATTTTAATTTCCAAATAACCTATTCTGCGCGACAGAATTTCACAAGGGTAACTGAATTTATTTTATTTTTTGGAGCTCCCGAATCCCAAGAAATGTGAGTGCACCGGTGAAGAGGTTAAGCAGAGTTTTCTATGTAAAACCAATGGAAGTTGTCGGTATTATAGACTAAATTACAAATATGAATTCTTTCAATAAACAGATTGAAACAAATACATAAAGAGTTATTTTGTTACATGTTATCGAATTTTAGTAAAAGAGTAAGTAACCTACAACAAAAGTTTAGATTTCAGGAAAACTCTCCAATTTTTCGTATCCTGGAGCGTAGATATATTTTATATCACTCCAGAAATTAAAAAGGTCGACCAAAAAACATGCAGTACAGTAAAATGAATGAGGAATCAAAAATATTTAAAAAATATATAAAATTCGTAAGCAAACTTGAATAGTAGATATATCTCATTTGAAATTACGTAAATCCCTGAATTGCAATAATTGGAGAACTTAAGGACAATTGCAATCATGATAAAATTTTAGTAGAGTTTTAAACAAATATAAAAGGCATTTGTTATTTAAAAACAAAACAAGGCAGTGCTTTAGAAAAAGAACGACAAAATTTTAGGCTACCTTCTTAAAATTATAAATTTGTGGTTATTTTATTTCCTACAAAAAATGAAATGCGAGGGTCAACTTTTTGATCGTGAGTTTCTATTTCAATAAGCAACTATAACTGTGACCTAAATGTGTGGTACTTACGGCAGGCGATGTTCGTCCACTTGCACTTCTTGGAAGGCACCCAGAGATTGGACGATCCTGTGTCAAACACCACTTTGAAATTCTGAGGAGGAGTTCCGAGAGCGATCTGACCGTAGTACTGAGCCTGAAGAGGAAGGAAAAGAGAGACTCAGGTTTCGGATGCATTTCTGAGATCATTTGATTTCCATTCATTTTCAATATGAATTTCATTTTCCATTAACTCATTCCACATAAATTGTGATATATGGTAGTGAATAAGGGACAAATTTATTTTAAAGTTATTTGGATATTTATAATAAATTGCGAATAATATATAAAAAAAGTAGAAAAAAACAAACAAGAGACATAGTAATCTAATCTGTTTGTAAATGTTTTGCTTTGTTTGAATGGTAACTCCGGAGTTAAATGAAAACATAGCTACAAATGTACCTACGATTGTCTCTGCGAATGAATATCCGAAACCTCACTGTAACCTGGTTCTTCCCCGCTGAACTTAAAAATCCACAAAAGTATCTCTTTCGGTTTGGTTTAGTTATATTAACGTCCCACTGTAAAGCAACATTTGGGCTATTTTGGGACGGACCTCGTCATTTTGAACCGCGGTCAGATGACGAGGACGACACCTGAGCTGGCATCCCCCTCTCCACACCACACCACACCACACCAGTGGGAGGAAGTTTGGTCAGGACGTATTTAACGTGCAACAGACCCTCTTACACGACGGTTCTTCGGTGGAATCGGGTCTCGAACCAGAAACCCTCCGGTTCCGAAGCTGAGACTTTACCACCAGGCCACCGCGGCCAAAAATATATCGCTTTCATTAATCTCATCAATTTTAAACATTCAATTAATTTAAGCACTGCACATTAGATTTTTCCATATAGTCGGATGTTTTTTTAATTATCGGGTTTATGTGGAATGGAGTAGGCAAAAAAAAGTATATCTTCTAAATTTTTTTTAAAGTTTTATGCAATATACGCATATTATGATACAACATATATGTGCAACATGCAACATAATATAACATATTATGTTCCGTCTATTTGGCTTGTTATATTTTCAAAATCTCATGTTCTCGTTTTCAAAGACAGACTGAAAGTGTCATCCGCTGATGAAATATGTTTACTTTTTAATCCACGGTAAATTGTAGAATACTGCTAGACACGGTAATTGTTCACGCAAATATGACTTATTATATCGCATTCTTTTAGCAAAATCTATGTTCTTGAGTTATACAGCTTATAAAAGAAAATACAACCACTCATTTATATTTAACACAATTCGTCGACTCAATCGTGGAAAACTCACCGAAAGAGGAGGTCGATGGATGGTTGCAACACATCAATATCCCGAAGTTAAACAACAGGTGAGAATGAAGATCAATCTGTTTTTCAGCAAATAAAAGTCGGCGAATTTTAATTACTATAAACAAGGGCTTCGAAAAGAGCTGATGGGAAGAAAAGTTTGTAATAAAGAGCAGTACTTTCAAAAATATCGGTGATAAATAGCTCGCATGCAGTTTAAAGTATTACACAAATTGAGTTATGCCGATGTTGATGGCTTCAAAATATCTAATAGCCGGAAGCCGCGGTGGCCTGGTGGTAAGGTCTCGGCTTGTGAGCCGTAGGGCTTCAGGTTCGAAACCCGATTCCACCGAAGAACCGTCGTGTAAGAGGGTCTGTTGCACGTTAAATCCGTCATGCCGAACGTCCTCCCGCTGGTGTGGTGTGGAGAGGGGGGGGGGGTGCCAGCTCAGGTGTCGTCCTCGTCATCTGACCGCGGTTCAAAATGACGAGGTCCGTTCCAAAATAGCCCTAGTGTTGCTTTACAGCGGGACGTTAATATAACTAAACTAAATATCTAATAGCCTGATATTTGTAGTTTGCTATTCTTTTCTTCAGAATGTAACACTTTTTAATATGCAGGTGCAATGAACTGAAAAGCACTGCCTTCAAAATCACTCATTTTAAATAAGCTTGCTGCTTTATTTTCTATCGGATCTGGCCCTGAGGTGTCGGCTTTTACTGTAGCGATTTGTTCAAGCGTCTGTCGCTTTTCTACCATGAAAGATGAACTGAATCCAACGGAGTGGCGATAGAGACAAATTCTTTTATTGTATGATCAGTCATTTGAGAGTGAAAAGGAACAACGTTTCTTTTCGTTATTTCTCTCTATAGCCGAACTTTGCATTTGTATTTAATGCTTAAACTGGGAAGTAAAGAAGGGTTTAGTTTAGTTTAGTTATATTAACGTCCCGTTTGAAGCAACACTAGGGCTATTTTGGGACGGACCTAGTAATTTTGAACCGCGGTCAGATGACGAGGACGACACCTGAGCTGGCACCCCCCCCTCTCCACACCACACCACACCAGCGGGAGGACGTTTGGTCAGGACGGATTTAACGTGCAACAGACCCCCTTACACGACGGCTCTTCGGTGGAATCGGGCCTCGAACCTGAAACCCTCCGGTTCCGAAGCCGTGGCCTTACCACCAGGCCACCGCGGCCCGAAGTAAAGAAGGGAAGCGAAGAATAAGGAATCATGTAATTTCGATTTCCAATCAAATCGAATTACTATTCTTGTATATAAGGAGCTAAATGGCTGCAGCGTTCTTCCCTCGAATCGTACAATGTAGCGCTTTTTTATGTTACGCTTCGTAGAACTGTGAAGAGAATCTAGTTCGTTTCTGAATTTTTCTCCATCTTGTTCAGACAAAATGTTACAAAAAAATTTAGAATTAATGACGTCAAGATTACGTACTATCTTTTATTTATATAATTGTTGCACGTTTGAGTTAAGACGTGCAAATACATACGGTTAGACAAACAGAAGCATAGAAAATTAGCTAGTAAAAATGTTTCAAAATATGATACATTTTTCCGATTTTAAACATATCTACTAGTTTGCTATCAATGATTCTGATGACAAATCCAGAAAGTTAATTTGAATTTCTGAATTATTGGGCTCCTATGCACCGATGTGCAGAATTCCTTTGACGGATATCGTTTAAAATTTGACGAAAGTCTGTAATAGTGGTGTGCAGTACGAATACAAAATTTCAACATTCTAACTAGCTGCGTTTTTGAATTTGAATATTCAAAGATGGATTTTGCCAAGATGAGTAGCTGACGATCTTTGAAGATTTCTGTTGTTGTTGTTGTGACTTATCGCACTTTACAAGCCCGCTGACAGATCTGTCAGCAATTTAAGCCGAGTGAGCATCTCTTGTATTTTCAGTAGCGCCAACTAGGGCCAAGAATACGGCTTAGATACTTCATGCGTCGCATTCGCTTGCACACACCCTTTTTTACAGGGGGGCATATTCACACACCTCACAGATAGAACACAGAAGGAGAAAAACCATGCCCGAACCTGGCGCAAATAATCACGAGGAAGACGCGTGCCAGGACGCCGGCGAAGATTTCTGTTCTTTCTCTTCATGCATGATTAAAGCGCGCTGGTCATTCGCTTAATTTATACTTAGAATGTGTAATTCTTAAACAACGATGAGTCACTCACGTCCAAGTAGTTAGAAAGGGGCTCCGGGAAGGGTGCGCTCTCGTCGAATCTTCTGGTGGGTAGGGCCACTTCAATGGGGGTGCCCACTTCATGCAGATGGTGACGGACGGGCTTGTGACGGTGCAGAGGAAGCCTGCAAATGGACAAAATATTGTTACATACTTGGTCTTGAGAAACTGATTCCGTATTGGCTGTTTATTAGTTTCAAATGGCAGTAATTTATCGAATTCAACTGTAATGCGTGTCAACGTTATGTTAATATTATACAAAATACAACTATGTATATATATACATTGCAGTAATGAAATGTGCAAATATTTTTCTTATTTAAATTTATTATTAAAACTATTTTGATTATTTTCTTAATTAAAATTTGTTAGGGGAAAATTTAAATTTTCCTATGAGACTAAAAAAAATTCTATATTTTATATTTTCATAGTTTTATGATATAAAATCCAAATTCTGCTGGAACTTCTAAATTTAAAATTTCTTTACATAACTATTACATTATATTTCTTCATTAAGTAATACTTCCTCAGTATTTTTTAAATGTCATGCAATCTTTACCATTGATTAAATCTAAAAGAAAAACGATTAATAATTTGTGAGAAATTTCAATTGCAAATAAAGTGTTCATTTATCTCCGTTTTATCAATGAAATAAATACTTTCAGCCTTTTTTTTTTACTAAGAGAATTTAAATTTCTCAAACATTAAAAAATAAATCATTTATGTACTTAAAGCGTTAAATTTCTTCAAACATTTTTGAATTTACATTGAATTTTTTTCTCCCGTTCCTGTAATAACAAATATTGTTATTTTAATTTTTAATATTATTGCTTCATATATTTTTGATCCATATATAAAAATATCACTCTATTATTTTCATAAAAGATAGTATAATATAATTAAAAACATTTATAACAAATGCTATAAATTAAAAATTTTCTTTAGTATGCAATAAATTATTTAAAGCATCAAATACTCAAATAAATAAAAAAATAAAGATCTGCTAAAAATTATTCAATTAAAGAAAAAATAACTAGAAAATTTAATAATACATTTTGTAAATCATATAAATAAAAATTTGTGGATAAATTGATTTTACTGAAAACATTCCGGTTGGAAAAATCTTAAACCTATCCGTTAATCCGTTACAAAAAATAACGGATGCAGATTGTTATAAAAAGGGAAATTAAATTTTTCAAATGAAAATTCTTTGTTAAAAAGTAATCAGTATATTGAATGTGATATTTTCTTTTTATATTAATGTGGAAGTGAAATTTATGATTTTTTTATATTAAAGTTGCTTATAATTTTTATACAGATATATAAATGAACATAATGTTATAAGAATAAAAACAATTTTTTATGACCAAGAAACAAATATAATAATAAGTGAATGGAATAAAATAACTAGACATTACCCCTCAAAAAAAGATTTATACCAAATTTGAAATTGTTGGGTAATTATAAATCTATTAAATTTTCTAAAAAAACAATGTCATATAAATGATTAATTAGAATGCAAATATAAAAAAAACGAATTTTAAATAATAATATTTTATTTAAAACTGGAGAGAATAATAAAATGTACAATGAAGTAATCGAATTTATGTAAATATTGATCAACAAGTGTTTTAGAATTTGGTTTTAACAAATCCATTTTATCATTACAAATTTACAAAAAGCTGCTTCTTGGATATTTTATTACGGAGAAATCGTTTATGTTTCTAAAAACAATGAGATAAACAATTATAAAAAATTAATTTTTTCAATAAAGAATTAAATAATGTTTGTTGAAAATATTGCAATGAATTTTAAATTCGGAAATCCGATGGAATTAATTATAAGGCAAGAATCTTAAAGTTTAAGAATGATGCAGTTAACTTGACATAGATAGATATATAGAGTTCAGATGAATATATTTTTTTTTAAGAGAAAGATCTTTAAGATAACTGACTAGTTTTGGAGATGAATTAAAAAAATAAGCAAAAAACTATTGAATAAAGTTAAAAGCTACAAATAATTAATATAGGCTCAAAAGATCGCAATTAGAACATATTATCATTGGTTTCTGATAAACCCAGACTAGTTCATGAAAGTTTAGCAAAATTTTTAATGCGAAAAAAGCATCGTTAGTAGAAAATAATGAAAATATTTAATTTTTATTTTACTAACTTAGTTCCCAAATCACCTAGGATGTAATAGATCACAAGGTAAAAATTCTTTAGTAAATAAATATTTTGAATTTGTCATTAATGATTTTTTTGACAAAATTTCTCTATGTTTTGAACAGAAAATGTTTTTAATAACTAATTAAAACTATCCTAAATATTTGACATATGCATAACCAAGTATATTGAAATTTGAATCGCTTTTCTTTCACGTTTTTTAAGACCTGGTCATAAAGATACATAATTTCTTCAAAAAATGAATTTAAAAATTTTCTTGTAGGTAAATCAATCTAAATGCATTAGAAAAAGCACTGTTTTCAAGACTTTGAATAGAATTGTCTGAAATAAACAAACTGTGGCTGAATAAGTAGAGTTGTATCTATAGTTCTATCTTAAATAGATTAAAAATCGACATTGTTTTAAAATCTGTAAAGTTTATGTTTTATTTTTGTATCATGAATCAAATTTTTCGAGAAAAGCACATTTACAATCACCGGGTATTTTAAGAACAAATCAGCAAGGGAAGAAGGTTATGGTAGAGATGAAGGAAGTTTGAGAAGAACGATTGGGATTTCATTTTTAGATAACATCTGCATTGTGTTGAGTTTAAGTCACTCGGCAATAAACTTCAGCCTATCGATGGAGTAGCAGATCAAAACATCAAGAATCTTTCTAACAGCTCATCGGGAAAATATTTCGAAAAATCAGATCAATATATTACAACACGTTTAATAACACTAGTTTCCAAATATCAAAATATGAATAATGTAAGCGTAACGAGGTGGTTGATTGAGAAAGAACCTTGTAACAGCACAATGATATAACTTTTGACTTTTTTTTTGTAGATGCAACATTGGAGAGTTGTGATGAAACTGAGACTTTCCTATACTGAATTTAATAAAATTTAGAACTAAGAATGCAGAGTCGGAAAATATTTGGAATTTAAGCGATAATTTAAAAATTTTGTCATTAATCTGAAATTCTGAGCTCCATCACAGAAAACCTTCCTAAAAAATATTCAATATTGATTGTAAATAAATTCCACTGCAGTGCGATTCTCCCATTCTTATTCATTTCATTTTTTTCGCACTGTGTAAGGCTACGTATTTGAACATCGAAATGCATTCAAATTTAATGAAAATGTATTCAGATTCTTTTTTTATGGATTTCGCTTTGTTGAAGTTGCTGAAGTTGAACCAAATCAAATCTTTTGATCCTCGTTTCACAGCAGAGGTGGAACTTCGAGATCGATATTTCTGAAGTTTTAAAATTTTGTTAATTGAAATATTTAAATATGTTAATTAAATATTATAATGCGTTCTTTTAATAATTTTAAGAATTATTTGGCAATAAATAATTCAATTTTTATTTAATTTTGCAAGAGACTCCACTCATTATTGAATTTGTGAAAAAAATTATCAAAAGATTTTATAAGATTTATAATAATGGATTATGAAATGTATTAAACGCTGTATTTTAGACAAATGAAATAGAAAAAAAAATTAAAAAAGGTGTTAAATCTGAATTTTATTAGGGTAATAAAAAAAAGGAAAACACATTTTTTTTACTAAAATTTCTGGCTCAAAATAAAAACCCGAAGCATTGAAAATATTATTATAAGAATACAAAATTGTTATGAGTACCAAAAAATTCTTAAACATTCATTAAAAATTAAGATATATTTTGAACAATACTTTAAAATTCCTTAATGTATTTCTAAAAGAATTTCGCTCTTTTTTCGATTTTGCCTTGACACCCTGAATTTCGATAAAAAAAAATTGTTTTCTCTTCTTAGTACTGACTAACAGAAAAATTGTCATAGGAAATAGGAACCTCTATAACCATCGAGTATTTTTACCTCAAAATCGGTATCGATGGAAATGATTCCAGGTGACGGATTATTCGAATTAATAAATTGATTGAACGAGTTCAATAATTACTATATCAAAATTTTTCCATTACGCCTGTCGATTTTTTTATTTGAGTCGACTTTATCATGAAATAATTTTACAAACGAACTCTTATGTAATTGTAATGAACATTGAGAGAGATATAACATTTTGCAAAGTGGGCCTTCCAAATGGGCAATGTATAAAATGAGTCACGTAATATTTTGATGATATTTCTGAAATTTATTTTTTAAAATATTCTTATACTTACTAAAATAACATAATTTGACCTGGATAAAATAATGAAACAAATTTATAAGCAAAAAAAAAAAAAAAAAAAAAAATTAGTGATTTTTTATAATTCCTCAAGCATGCCTGTGAAAAGAGGTGCAACATAGTAGAATGTTCCTACGAGAGCAAAGAAGAAATGCTAAAATGTCGGATTAAAAAAAATTGTGTGCATATCTGTTACAAATAAAAAAAAAGAAAACTTCTAACAGTCTAGCACGAATGCCTAATCGATGCAGTGAATCATCTTGGTTTCTTTCATGAAAAAAAATCCAGAGAATATTTAAGTACGTTAATCAGCGATCTGAATGAGTCTATCCCACGAAATCACTGCTATCCCTACCAGCTTCTTGAGGATGCAATGTTAACTACTGGGAGTGTCCCGTTGCACATCCAACTTAAAAATGCGACAAATGTTCGTTTCAGGGAAGGTGGACTCACCTGAGGAGGCGTTCTGCGCTGGACAGCGCGAGCAGCGAGAACAGAGCGAGGCAGATCAGTTTCATGGTGAGCACGAAAGTTGAGGGATCGTGTCCGCCGCTCCTTTAAATCGGAGGGTCTAATCAGAGACTCGTCACGTGCAGCTCATCAGGATATGTTTTCATTATGGAACAAAAGACTTTATCGTCGTTTCGAAAAGTCACCGTTTTTTTTGCTCTCGAAATCTGGAATGATATCGATCACTGATAAGAAAACTGAATCGTGTCAGCAGTTATCCAAAGTCCCGATACTTTTGTGTCGAAAGGATTGTTTAGAAATTGAAATCAGCTGAAATTATCACACAGGCCAAAGGAGGTGACTGTCGCTACAGCTTCGGATGGATAGAGTATTTAGGATTTTTTTAAAGATTGAACTTTGAGTTTAATTTGAAAACTGTTTCAAATTAAATTCAGATGTCATTTAAATCTCGGAACATTATTGCAAGGATTTTTTTTTCATGTTTTTAACTTTGCTTGCTTTGTTCCGGATTTTCCTTCAACAGTTAGCTGTTTGTCACCACATTACATTATTCTATCTACATCCTAGTTTTTATTGCCAAAAGTCCTCCTTCCAATTTGGACGGTTAGAGGCGAATTTTATTTAAAATGAAAAGATAAATAACAAATGAAAGAAGCACACACAAAATGCATAAAAACGAATAAATGGCACAGACAGCAAAACAATAATAATTGTAATAAACGATACAGAGAAAAATGCTTCTATCACAATATTTTTTTTTAATATAAAATCCTTCAACTGAACAGAAAAATCAAATTAAATTTTACAAAAGACATAAAAGTGTCCAATACCTAGAAACACTGAGGACTAAGGGAATCAAACCATCTTCTGTTTTGCTGACTATGCTAACACAGAAGGCTAAAGATCTTTACTGAATCGCCTATGCTCATTTTCTGTCCATTTTTTATATTTTTGTACAGTCAACATTTTCCTTAAGGACAAGCATATTTGTAAGCAGAATCTCAATGCGGTCATGCATTAGACAATATTCATTTTTTCCTTCCCTCGCATCCTCTGATTCGAAATTTTCATGAATCTGGGAGTGGAGGGAAGGGGGCGATATTGAAGTGATCGAACTCACTTCACGCAAATAAACAAACCAATGGCAAATGAACTTTTTTGACGGACTTGGTCCACAATTTGATCTGAATCTGCAGTTTTAGCGTAAAGACCACATAAAAAATTTCAGGTATTTAACTACGTTTTTTGAGTTCACAGGCAGACATAATCTCAAAAGTTATTTATTTGGACTCAGGATGGTCTGAAAAGTGAAGAAAAATTTCGAAATAGGATTTTGTGACGTTTAAAAAACTTGCTCTTTGTGAACGTGATATACCAGAATGAAAAAAAAAAATTATTATCACCTTCCTAACATTATCAGAAAGAAGTTTTTCTCTTGGTTTCATCAGGCAGCGGTAATAACAAATTGTTTTTCTGTTCTAATCTAACAGTCTCCGTCCTATCAGTCAGTTGATTGTTACCGGAATGTGTTCCTCGCAAAAGAAGATACCCTATCGCTTTGTAAGATTGTACGAATGCAGATATTCTCAAAGTTTCTTATGACCCCTTTGACATAAATTAAAATAATAGAAGTTATAATTAAACTATAAAAATAATAATAATTCTATTCGTACCGATATTTACAATAAGTTAGAAAACAAATTTTAAAACATAATTTGTTTCCACGCTAAAATAAAATTCTAAAGCAAAATATTTGTTAGAAATATTTTTTACTTATTTGCTTTTACTTTTTTATTCGCCATCACTATTAATAGCAGGAAAGAATATGTTGACTTTCTACAAGCTAAAGTTATCAAATTAATATTAAACGGAATTTTAATCATCAAGAAATTATATGAAATTTTGGTGTCCCGAAAATATTATTACACGAAATATTCTTACACCGTGTTAAAATTAAAAAAAAAATGTCTTTTTAATGATACTAATTTCTTATCACCGCATTTTTTTCTCCACAGTATTAAAGAAAAATGTACATAATTTTCTAAATAGTCTGCTTTATTCCATGAAATTCAGGCCGCATTCGTTGCTTCATTAAATAATCACTCAATTTCCATCCATTGGTGAAAACTGCTCACTAAAAATTCAATTTTTTTTCCTGCAAAGTTTACATGTGAAATGAGAAAGGGGATTTACCATGCTCCTGATGACTCTTTGAAATCATGGGACTTGAGTTTATTAGAAATATTCGTGTTCATAACAAAATAATAAAGGCAAGGATATATATATAT
>JAPMOR010078138.1:0-49801 GCA_026543865.1 Argiope aurantia
GAGGATACTACAGTTTTGCAGATTTATATTAAAGACAGATTATATATGTTTTTGTAACAACAATCAATTAAATTATATTTTTTAAAAACCTTTTTTTTATCATTTAACATAAATAAATATGTAAACACCAAAAATTTCAGAATGTCTTATTTTCCCCCTTTTTTAAGCCCTTATTTTAACATGAACAATGCACAGGATAAGGATGTGTGATGCATGGGACAAATTTAAAAAGCTTATATTTTGAAAAATTATTAATATGAATTTGTCTTAATAATAGAGTTTCTTTTCTTCTTAAAAGTACAAAGCAGATTAGAAATTATTTCTGTCTGAAAAAAAAAAAAATTAGCACTGCTAGTAAAACTTATAGCAGTTTTAATGTGATGCACAGGACATCCTTTAAGATATATCTAAAATCATGAACTACAATTTGAAAAATTTAAAATGAAAATAATTTTCTTTTTAAACTAAATAAAAATATACATATAGCTATTTTGAAAAGCCAAAAATTGAATAAAAGTGTAGAATATTTGTTTACAGACATTATTGAAGTGTACATGTATGAATTCAAAATTTTTTCAATATTGTAAGCACTATTTTTTACCTCCATGAACATATAAAAACAAACTGTTTAAAAACAAAAAAATACATGAATTAAATAGCTCAGACTATATGTTTGACTAATCTATAAACAAAGAAAAAAAATTTTATTTTTTGAAGGTATGGTTCATTTTTGGGAGAATCGCCCATTGATTTATCTGAATCTTACAATGCAGTTCATCATAATTGTTATTAGTGATCTATTTATTTGCAAAATGGCCAAATAGTACATTAATTCCTACTTGAAGCAATATTCAAGCCCATTTAAACTAAAAATTAGTCTTTTTATTTGCAGGAACTTTAAGACATCTTGAAATTCACTAAAGCATTTTAATACCTAAAACTATATAAAATCTCAACATTGCAGAACATCAAATATTCTAAATGCATTTTTAGAATCTACATATACAATAGGTTTCAGTTAAAATATACATACACCATTATACAAAATTAAATACATCACATATTTTTAAGTGGTTAAGAAATACAATTTATGCAATGTTTTACATCCAATATTCCCAACGACTGTTTAAAAATACAATTTATTCTATATTATCTACCAAATATGATAATCCATGATAAAGAGTTTTCAGTATCTTCATTCCATTTGTTTAAGAGTTAAATATTTTTTTAAAATATATTTTATTGAATGCAAATTTATAAGTGGCACTACTGTTGTTAATTAATCCTACTTTAAAACTGAAAATGTCAAATTACAAATATAACAAAAAGAAATACAACTCAATTATATAAGTTGATTAAAAATTTGTGCCTTTGATTTTCTATGTGATTATAGTATAATTTATATTATGATTTCAAATACTTATAAAGTAATGGAATTATTTTAAACTATTAACAACTAATCTTAATTTACAGGATTATTATATCTCATCTTTGCATCTAACATAAGAACAATCTACTGCTCTAAATAATAAGTCAATATGTATTCACAAACTCATAAAATATTTTCAAGTGGCATATATCGGGCCTTAATCAGATTTTAAAGTGTTATTTATCACTTTGATTTTTTTTAAACCTTAGAATTATTTTTGAAACAGAAAACTGAATTTTAGTTTCATTATAATAATATAGGTGTTTATTATTTAATAGAAATTTACTGAAATCTGAATTGCAAATTAAACTGGGCCCAAGCTAAGGAGTAAAATTGCAATGAAGGAATGATTTATCTAAAATTTTGGTATATTCCTAATATAAGCAAATGTTAAACAATGTTATTTACAATAAAAATTATATAATTACTACATACAAATTTGGGTAATGACTATTGAATGAAGATAAAATATATGATCAAAAATCAAACAGGAATTTACATTTTTATGAATTGCTTAACAGTATGCAAATGAAATAAATATAGGTGATTTTCGTAACACCAAAAGAATGGAATAGCAAAAATTATTTAAACATGATTTTCATTATATAAAAATACATAAGAATTCTTTTGATTTCTTTAAGTAAGATCTGAAATTTATAAATTCAAGAGTAACTGCATAAAGTTACAAATAACTGATGTCAGTGCCAAAACAGTGTTTTGAAAATTGATCAATATTTAGTTAAATATCAAACAAGCTTGAAATAAGCATATTTTATCAAACAGTAAGTTTATATACATGAGAAACATTTTAATAAGATTAGTTATGTTTGATATGTTTGTCTAAAATAGTAGAAATAAAACATTTTATTGAAAATATTTCTCCAAGTATTATTCCATAACACTTAATTAAAAACTTTCAGCATTTTGCGTGACATAAAATTTTTTGTATATCAACTGATTTAATGTCTAACTGAAATTAATCATTGCATATTTTGAAAATCTCCAATATTCCTAAACATGAACTAGAGGTAAAAGCATAATAAAATTTCAAATCATATCTTACATATAAATGCAACTTGTCTATCAAAATAGACAAAAGGATGGTAATTAAAATTAACAGAATGATTCTATAAATGATATAATATGTAATTTAGCACTCCCCAAAAGAAAATATAGTTATGGATGTAAAAATATTATACCACCAACAAGGAATTTCTCTAAACTTATCAGAATATTATCTTAGAGAAATTCCTTTTTAAAGAAAAGTTAACATCAAAAATTAAAATTTCCAGAAATTCAACATTATGAATTAAGAATCTATGCTAAATCAGTTTTATTTTACATATAAAAATCCAAAATTTAGTCAAGGATAATAGGGGGAGGAGACTGCCTTTATTGCAGGAAATAAAAGAAAAATTGTTTTCCTTATTTGAAAGATTGAAAAACCATTCCAATATCCTTAATATATCAGATCAATCGAGTTAATCAAGCTATGAATATTGCTCAATGTATTACAAAATAAGAATCATATATTGATCTATTTATTAGTGTAAAAAATTAATTACATCTTAATTTACAAATTATTAACCGAGACAAGATAAGAAATATCACAGAGATATTCAGTAATCCGAGAAATAGTTATTAAAACTTTTTCATTTACAGCAACTTCATAGGCTGAGAAAAATTTTTGTATCCGAAATGAAATGAAGAATAAGAAAATACAGCACTTATGCTAAAATAAGACAATTTAACTTTGAAATTATTTCAAAAGAAATTTTAACAGAATTTTTAAAATATAAAGATGGTTTTGTCGAACTTTTTGCATAAAAAAAGTTTAGAAATTGGATATGTTAGAATTTTTTATAGCTTCTCTTCTAATATTTTATTGTGCACCCTATTGTGGATCACTATTTTAAGTTTAAGCAACAATCTAATTAAAGTATTAAGCAAATAACATGAAAACATAAAAAGATGGAGAATAGAGTCGAGATATCCTGACCGACTCAAAGGATTACAGTTAAACTGAATGATCAAGATGTCGCAACAGCAACAGGTTGAAACTATGGTTGAGTCCTAAAAGCCATTAACAGTTACAGAATAAACCTTCCTATAGGAGATATCCATACCAACAAAAAGATGATAAAGCAATTTATGTTTAACTAAATCTAAATCTTTTATGTACAGAAATAAATAATAATAAAACATGAAATAATTTAGACTTGCGGGTAGCAATTTACAGTTTCAAGAAGCAAATAAAAATGGATTTAGTCAATACACATAAGCAGTAAAGGTATATGAAAGTTCAATAATGCAAATAAAATTCAGTAGCCTCAGCATGGGTTTTTGTTTCCAAAAGGTATACAATTAATTAAAATTTTTGAATATAAACCCTTAAAGCTCTTTAAAATTTTGTGTCAAAGATTAATACAAAATTATAAAAGAAATTTATCAGAATACTAATCAAAGAAATTCAATATACAACAACAAAATCATTATAATGCTTGAAAATTACGAACATATAAGATTATATGTGTAGTCTTTAAGAGATTAATTACATCTGCTAAGAAAATCTATTTTCAGGTAAGTTTAACTTAATCATGTAAAAATATATATAAAAAAAAATCAAAAGCAACAATTATATTATTCAGGCAAAAAAAAAAAAAAATACTATAACAGAGTAAGAACATGCATTATTTAAAATTAGTTACATAAAAAACCATAGGGTTAAAATCAGATATTATATATAAAATACCACAGTACAATTTTATATACATTTTATTTTATAGAAGCATAAAAATATTTACTGAATATAATAAGGTATCACTATATAATCTCAGAAAGTATATCAGTAATGATAATACAAGGAAAAAAAACCTTGATATATAAAGTAAACAAGTAGATTATTCATAAAGTTCTAATAACCAGGATTTAATGTGTTTTGATTTTGTAATACAAATACAGGTACCAAACATGTTATTAAATTAAATCTAATAATCAAAAAAGAACACAAGAAAGCTAAAACACAAATATAGTCATTAAAGCAAATTAGAACTCAACGCTTGTGCCAGCAATACAAATAAAAAGAATGCAAAAATACGGAGCTAATTAATTTAACTTCAGTTGGTAAGTGAGATTTGATAGAAAATTCTGATTTTATAAAATACTGTAATGCAAAATTACCCACAATAAATATTGCATATTGTCAAATAGATAACATTTGTTTATCATCTTGAAATAAACACAGCAATAACTACTTCACAACATCATAACCAACTAATAATTTAAATTTAATATGCAGTTTAAAGTTCATATTTACCCATAACTTGGACATGAAAATAACTCATGTTTAGAATAATATTTTTGGACTTCGTAGATGGTTTTTTTCATGTGACACTTTCGTATAATTTACACCACGGAAATTTTTTTTGAAAGCCAAGCAGCATAACATAGACTGAAGCAGCAAAGAAAAATAATTTAATTAAAGGTTTTAATTCTGATGTTTTTCATAAATATTGTCATGGCTTAAGAACGCAAAGGCTAAGCCCTTTTTTTAACAACATATCAATCTTATCTATTTCAGCTTTACACCTTACAACTTTCAGATTTCATTTATAATGATGCCAAAGTTCATTTCTAATACGCACTAGTTTTTGTATCTCACTATTAAGTTTGGCCCGCTTCATTAAGGTATGGAAAAAACAGCTTAAAAAAATACAATGATTTTAATAAAAAAAATTGCCTAGCACAAAAACAAATTAAACTATTTTTGCAAAAATTTTACTAAAATGTTGTTAGTTTTAGTTTAGATCTGGATCTTCATTTAATTAACATTAACACTCATTTAATTTGATAAATCCTGTTAAATTAGTTTAAATTAATAGAATTCGAAAGCTAAAGATGCGCAAATTTAAGAATTCAATTTATGGCATAATTTCTTTATTTTAAATACCTTCTGAGCTATAATTAGATGCTAGAAATAGATAAGATAATTTGAAAATCGCTCTAGAGCACAGTGAATATAAGAATTTGTAAAAATAAGAAAACAAATATAATTTACTGTTATGATATAATATTTTTCAGAAGAGCCCGATATATGCAAATCAAGAGAATTCTACCAAAGACTTTCAAGTATGCTAAGGGTATTTATTTCATAATACTGTGAACAAAGCTAAATATGGATAGTGTGTGTCTTTCTTTCTGCCCATCCTGCCCAAAATTTGTTACAAATTTACAATATTGATGATAAGTCCATGAGGCGGATTTTATTTTACTAAGACGCTCTATTTTTCAGTAATAACGCTCACATATATGAGCGTCAACTCTTCGTCAGATAGAGTTCAAAATTTGACTCAAATCAGCAATTTTATGAGTTTAATTTCATTCATATGGCAATTTCCGTTTACGAGTTATCGTATTCATATAGGCATGAAGGCATGAAGAAATGTAGAGATGCGTATCTCTTAGACGATTTTTGTCTAAAATTTGTCGGAAATAAATCTATAAATTTTATAAGAAGCCCACATATGAAATTTTATATGTGTAACCTGCTGTTTTTTTTAAAAATTATTATTCCTTTTTTACAGACCAGTCGAGAAGCAGCATGATTCCAAAAATTTGCTCAAGAGATTTAAGAGAAAAATTGCTCAAGAGATTTATCAAAATCTTTAAATCAAAGTTCTATTTTTTATTATTAAAATGCTTTCCTTTTGTATATTTCTTATGCAAAATAAATAAATAAATAAATAAAAAGTGACGACTTTCAATGAATAATAAGAAAGAAGTAGAAGGCAAAGGGAAATTAACTTTCAAAAGCTATAATCGTCTTGCCAAACACTTTATTTTAATCACAGTTCTGCATTAGCCAATTCATTCTGGAATTTTAATCTCTCTGATGCTTCATTTTATCTAATTCTTAACGAATTCAGCTTGAATATCTTTTAGGTATCGAATCACTAATGCAAAAATAAGCCTCTCAATGGAATTAAAGTTTGACTGCAATTTCATGCTACAAATGAAGACAAAATGAATAGAAATAAACGTATGAATGGAAATGAATAGAAATAAACACATCAACACACACACAAAGTCAATTTGAGCTTACGTGAACAAGTAAAAATTGATCTTATTTAATTTTGTAATGCTTTGCAAAGAAAAAAGACATAATGTCGCAGTTCAATATAAGGCAACGTGCAGTTGAATGTTACAAGACATGCGCAGTTACTTTTCTGGTGGTGTTACGAGAATTGTCGCCATTGATTAGTCAATGAAACAATATTTTTATGACAATAATAAAATGAATTGGTAATATTAAGGAGTTATGTTTAAACTTTATTGCTAAATTTCACACCAGACCTAATAAAATGATAGCATCAAAACTATTATAAATTATTTGATAATACTAATTTTTACCATACCTATAAATAATAATTTGCTGTTAATTTATATTGTAATATTGATGTATGCGAAAGTCACACCGATAAGTGGTCTATCCTTTCACAGATTTGGTTGAACATTTCATAAAAATCTGCATTTAAGATGCTAAAATGTGAACCAAACCTTTTACCTGTTACGTTTTTAAATTATTACATTTATATGCACGTACAATGTTGATCCTCTGGATGGATTTGGTATCAAATTTCAAACGGATCTACATTTTAGATGCCAAACTGAATATTAAATATTATCTATCTAGCTCTTTACTTTTTGTAATTATCCTTTTCATTAATAGCTGGACAGACAGATTTTCTCAGAATGAATTTCGTTCAAAATTCTAAAATATCCAGATGCTTTGTTTTGTTCAAATGTTCCTATCGTTAGTGTAAAGACCACTTTCCAAATTTCATCCGTTTAACTCAAAGCGTATTGAGTTATTGTGTTGTGTACAGAGCGTATTGTGTACAGACAAACAGATATAATTCGAAAAATGTGTTTTAAGAACTCAAATATTCGTCATAATTTCTAGGTTAGGTTCAATTTCTTGACGAGTACATTATCTCATCTTTGTATACTTCACACATACGAGAAAGTAAAAAAGCTTTGCATTTGTGGCGATTGCACGCTTTTTGTCTGCGCTTTGGCATAAAGAGAGTGTTATAAAAAGCTAGAACAACTGGACGATCTCTCTCTCAGTTATGTCGCAGTGCCTGCTAGTTGTGCTTTTCTTTCCAGAGTTGACAAATGTTATCCCGCATCATATTACAATCAAATCCTTTAGAATTTTTTAAATTCAGATTAGGCTTGTACAGTAAAGATTTTATTATTGACATAATGCATAATCTTCAAGTCCGTTGAGGCCAGTGAAGATGCGTTAGTAAACTTTGAAAGTAATCTGGTAAGGTTGGAGCCTGATAGAAAACAAAATCATCTATATCAATTTAAAGAATAGAAAGAAGAGAGAATTCCCGTTAGTTATTCGTTGAAGTAAGAATATGAGGAGTCTATACTGTGTTTCAAGAAAACAAAATGGAAATACTATGGGTGTTATTGAAAAAAACCTGGCGGGTTTGATGTCCGAAAAACTTTCGCCTGCTTCCAATAAAGATATTACCTTTGTCACCACCCGCACAGAAATTCTGAGGCTTGGGTGAGGCAGTGAACGCCACGAATTCTTCGTCTTTTATTTTCAAAGCCTCACAAATGAGAAATTTGAGCTTCTTAGAGTTGTAAAAAAAACATTTTGGCCGCTTTTTTTCCCCGACCGATTAAAATTAAAAATTGGATTTACAATATTAGTGACAAGATCATACATCAAATTTCATTCATTTAAATCGCTATTTTTTATAGCATTTACATGCATATGGATGTACAAATCGATAGACGAATCTGGTACAAAAAACATACCCTTGTACAAGGTACCCTTGACGAATCTGGTACCAAAAACATACCCTTGTACAAGGTACCCTTGACGAATCTGGTACAAAAAACATACGGACTTACACATCAGATACTAAAACTGTGCATAAATATTTTCCTCTTAGATTTTTAGGTTTTTTTTTTAGTTGCTGTGTTTCTTAGCACTTGGACAGACAGACAAATTTCTGAATACATTTCGTTCAAAAGTTTTTAGAAATGTATGGATTTGATGTTAAGAAAGCGTACCAAATTTCAGCCATCTAGTTCAAAGTATTTTTGCTTTATCGTGCTCGTAGACAGTCATAATTCCAAAAAAATATTTTTTGACTCAGCGAGATCTGAAGCGTAGGGATTCGAAATTTCTATGCATAAGAGAAAGTACTTTGCATAAGAGAAAGTAAAAAGGTAGAAGGAGAAAGAGAGCCCCATCTGTTTAAAGTGGGCAAAGACTTTTTTTCATGAATTTTTTTATTTATGCAATTATTTACTTATTTTCTAAATTACTTATTTATTCAATCGCTTTTTAAAAGTGCAAGTGGCAACATAATAAATGAATTATGAAAAAAGAAATCCCGCATTTTTAATTACTGATTAAAAATAATTTGCAATGATAAACGGCTAGAAGTGTTTGTATAATATCTATCTAAGCAAATTTCCAGTTTTCTACTAAGTACTGCATCGATCTAAATTTCTTTGTCCTTATTAAAATAAATCTTTATTTATTATGTTTCTGTAATATTGAAAATAAAACTCCTAGAGATGCATTTAAGCTACGTAAAAAATGCTTTCTTTATTTGTGTGAAAGTGAAACCAATTTGAAAATATGGTGGCGATTAAAAAGAAAAAGTGTAAATAAATTCTGAAAAGATAAGTAAAACATCTGTTTTCACAATTTAATCTTACAGATAAAGAAAAAATAAAAATAAGTACATGCAAACACTTAGAAAATAAAAATTTATTCTTAGAATAGAGAAACCTTTTTCTAAGCATTAAATTTATTTTTCATAAAAATTATAGTTTTTATTCCACTGTCTTGAAAATATAAGAATTTTCCTTGAACCAAAAACTGAAATTCAGTTTATAATTACCAATGTTTCCGGTGACTATAAAAACCAATGAGAGTGGTTTTTTTCGAAAACTTCTAGATTATTTCCTGATAAAAGTGTTATCTTTTCTCTCTCCCACATAAAATTGTGGACTTTGAGTAAAGGGTATGAACCCCAAGAGTGCTCAGACTTTTATTTTCAGAGTCTTGTGGATGAGCTTTTTGTGCTTTGTGGTATAATGGAGGAAAGTTAATAGGCATTTCAGATATCTTTTGATTGACCGATTAAACCAAAATACTGACAAAGAAGTCGAATTTTAGCAACAAGATCACACACTAAATTTCATTTTCCCAAGACATTACTTTTTTGAGTTATATGCATGCTGCTGTACAAATTGACAGCTGGGCAATTCATTAACGGAATTGTTTAAAAATTTAATACGGATCTACAATTTACATATTAAAATTGTGATCCAAATTTCAATCATCTAGCTCTTTATATCTTGTAGTATTTATTCTGCTCATTTGTTTTCTCCTAAAAACAGAGAAATTTATCGATTGTGAAATGTAGATAATTAATTTGATAGAAATGTGCAAAATTGGCATAAAAGCTGTATACCAAATTTCATATATATAGTTCAAAATGTTTTTTAGTTATCGAGTTCAGAGATAGGCATAATTCCGATAAATGTGGTTTTCGGATTCAGTTAGATCTGAGATGTAGAGATTCGTCACAATCATACACAATTATAATACTTCGTCTTTGTATACTTCGCATATGAGAAAAGAGAAAGAGATTCAAGATAATGTTGAGATACCAAACACAGACACAGACAGACAGACACACCCACCTACCCACGCACACACACTATAGACTTTTAGAGTGAATTTAGCATTTTTACTAACTCTATCATACAATCTTTGGCGATTAATCACTGGCATGCGATTAATATTCAAATGCTCGAAAATCGAAATGGTATTTTAAATGACTTTCTTCCTATTAGAAAGACGATGGACGAGCAATCCTACTGGTTTTCACTGTATTTAATTCTAGAGTTACATTTTTAGAATAATACAATATAGATTAGAGGGAGTGGTTTCCTTGAAACTCCTACGTATATTCAATATATATATATATATATATATATATATATATATATATATATATATATATATATATTTTGTATACAACAAACTTATAAAAAACAACTTGTGCGTCTGCAATATATATGTATTAATTCATTCAAAAGTATAATAAATTCGACAGATTTTTTTATAAAACGAGAAAAAGAAATAACTATGAAAAATGGTCATTTATTTCGACTAAGTTCTTCATTTGCATACAATCACTAGATTTTTATCAAAACAGTTTTGATTGGCTTACGAGAAGTATCATTAAACTGCATTTTCTTCTTTTTTTATCCCAGAGAATGTTCTGATTTCGAGAAAAATCAGTGATTCAAAAAAATCATAAGAAGAATCCAACGTTTTAGTAGTCAGTGGGTATCGACTTACCAGATGATTGGCCAAAGCCTATCCACACGCAAAATATAAGTAAGTAGCTCTTTCAAATAGATAAAACTATAAGCTTTTGAGAATTATCTTCAACAAAAATTTGTAATTTTTTTATAAGACACAAAATATTAAATTTTTTTCCTAATTTTTTAAATATTTATTACTGTATATGAATCAGTGTATTATAAAAAGGATTTTCAAAAGTGATCTTATGGAATTAAGAGAATATTACGAGATGGTTATTAAATAATATCCACAACTGTAATTAATTTATCCATCAATTGCTTCTACTTATATATTTTATTTCTTAAATCAATTTATAGAGCTTTTAAACTGAGCCATTGGGTACATTTTCTCATAGACTTGTTTCTGCTAAGTGCAAAATGATGAGTCAAAATTACCATTCGAATTAAGACAATGTTTAATATTTGCACTTTCATTCATTATATTATGAGAAAACTGTGAAAAAATAATCACATTTTTTTTTATCTAATAAATATGCTTTTTTATAATGCTCGTGTTATATTTTAAACAAAGCAATTATTTTGATTCCACCTCACTTCTTATTTAGCCATTAGTCAAGAATAATTATAACAAACGTCAAAGACAAATTATAGCTTCCATAAACATTCAAAAAGCGAAACATTAAAATCTGGCCAGCAAAATTCTTTTATAGGCCAAAAGCATAGCTATATAATTTCCTGAACATATTCTTGTCATTTCAATCCAAGCAATAGCCTGCAAAAAAAAAAAAAAAAAATGCTGCGTTTACCATGAATTTAAATTTAGAAAAACAATTGTTTTTATCATTTTGTTTTATTTATTGAGTCATCGATTCTTTGCCTCCGATTTGACCTGATTATGAATGAAATATGTGTCTAGTTTTTCATTTATCAATAAATAATTCATATTTAAAATATAATATTCAGTCTTGGAAAAAAATAATCCTTTCAATTATATCTTATCCCATCTTGTCTTGTTATACATAAAGTACAGTCATCTTGCTAAAACCAATGTGGATAAATTAACTTCTGGGAAAATGTACAAAGTGACAGCGAAATATTTTATTGGATTCTTTATATCTTATTGTTTTTTAAAAATTTTTAAAAATAATTAATTAGTTTTTCGGTTAAATTTTTTTTAAAAATTCTATTTTTTTATATCTCCTAATTTATTTTTTATGTTTTTCTCAATACATATTAGAAGTCTTGTTTTTTATATATAGAGCATCTGATCACGTTATGGAAAGGGAGAAGCAATAAAATTTAATTTAATAACTGCACTCATTATAAATAAGCATTCTTGTAATTTCAATTTAAACTAATCAGAGTTTTCTAACTGATGAGATTGAACTGTTTGAGATAGTTACTGTTTTGTCAGTAGACATAGTTGTTTTTCGTGAACAATTTTATGGCTTGTCTGATCTTTATTTTTTTTAGCAAACTTCTTTCAAAATATTTTGTCACACAATTGACTTCTCTTATGGAATAAATTATTTTATTTACAGTCATCATTGTTTTAAGTATTTGTTTTTATAAAAAAATTTATTTTTTTTTAAAAATAACGATTTATTTAGCTGAGAAATTTTAATTTAATACTGTGCCATTAGAAAACCATAGACATTTAAAATTTTCAAATGCATCGAGTTTTGCATTTCATGCCATAATCTATTGAAACAGCGAGAGTGGTCTTCTTGAAACTTTCTGTAATAAAGGTGTTTTTCACCCTCTTCCATTCTGTATTTCTGCCCTTGCCCTATAAAATGTTGGCTCACAAGGCCGTGCACGCCATAAGTACTCAGATTTATTTTCAGAGCCCCAGACAAGAAAGTTATTTGCGTTGTACTATGGTGAAGAAAGCTAATTCTATATTTTGGATGCTTTTTCTCCGACCAAACTGAAACCAAAATTTGACACAGAAATAAATTATAGTAACAAGGTCACACATTAAATTTCGTTTACATGGATATGAATGCACATACTTACAGATTGTTAACACTTCGAAAAATGTGTTTTCAAATTTGACAAGTCTTCATTTTGGATAATAAAACTGTGAACTAACTGTGAACCAATTTTTTTCCCATTATCTCATTTATATGGATTCAAGAGTACAGGCGAATAGTCTGTGAACCTCTTGATGCATTTGGTTTTAAATTTTATATTGAGATAAGGACGTTTTTTCGCCAATTGAACCGAATACTCTCAATCGGACCGCGTTCTTTAGCGGTCCACTTTTGATGATATAATTAGAATGAAACAGGGAAGATACTTGGCCTAGCTGCCATTATAAAATGCTGTAAACTGCTAAGAATTTACTGAAATCTTTTTTTCTCTCTCTTTATTTAAAGTCATTAGAATCTTTAAAAAAATGAGCCCCATTTAAATCAGCAATGCATTTATTGTTATTATTATTTTACTTGAGTTCTGGTTAGATTGACCTTCTATAATAACCTATATTCATGATAATTTTTTCTTCCCAGTTCAATATTGCTTTTACATTATTAATAGAAAAAAAAATCAAAATTTCACATAGACAAATTTTATAAAAAACAAAATCACAAATGAAGTCTGGCCTAATTTTAAAAATGTGATAAAAATAAATATGTCATATAAATTTTCAGTCAGCACTATTTTCCAATTCAGTCTAAATATGAAATTAAGAAAAGAAAGGGAGGGATAATCCTTTCTGTATTGCTAGTTTTCAGGATAAAAAGGGCGACTCAAATATATTTCTCTCCGCCTCTTTCATGCTCTCCTAACCCTAGCTAGAGTAGCAGGAAAAAAAATCTCTATGTTCACTGATGAATTTATTTTAGCTAATGATTTTTTTACATATTGAAGAAACTGTGGCTTTGCTTTTCTCCTTGCAAAAAGCGAAAACAGTTAATTTTTATCTGAATATTTTAATAGAATTTTTGCAAGTATTTAGGTGCGAAACAGCTGATCATTAAAGGAGGTTATATTAATTAAATTAAAAACATTCAAAACAAAAATAAAAAGTGCAAAAGAGAAACAAAATTATTGAAAATGATCCTACCGGTATTTTCCAACAGAAGTGGAATTTTTTTGCTCGAAATGAATGATGTGAAACGATGATAAGCATTCTACAGGTGATAAAAAAAAAGGGCAAAATATTCCCGGGAGAGGGAAGTAAAACTCTGAACGGGACGGAAATATGCGTGAATCAAAAATAACATCGGATATGATATCGCGTGATGTTACTTGGCGCCAACAATTTCAAACGCAAACAGCATCAAATATTTCATTCACTTAAATTATTAGAAACTTAAGCGAAGGCATCACAAAAATCTAGTTATTAAATTCAGTATTGTAAAAAAGTTTAAAAATGATAAAAGTTCTGAAACGAAATGCAAGACTTCCATCTGTTTTGCATAGTTTTCTTTGAAATTATGCTACTTAAAATTAATAATACGAATTTCATGCAAAAAATTAGTATTAATTTGCAATGCGATGCTTAAAAAAATGAGATTGCAGAAAAAAAGCTACAGAAGAAGATGAAGAGTTCAAAAACCAGTCAGCGTAAATCTTTTATCTGTTCATAATTTTCTTGCACCAAGTTCACTTCAATGTTAAAAATTTCAGTCGTCAAAATATCCAACTATCTTTATATTACTCCTGAAGCCGACCTTTAAAAATGCGTATTTTTTTTACCTATAATTTTCAGAAGATGCCATTACCTCACCTTTATTGTTAACTGACTAACACTGAATGAACATACCACCAAAGAACCTCAATGAAAAGTTGCCGCATAAATAAATAGATGCGCTTTTTTTTGTTGGATATAGTAATGTTGCAGAGTAGAATTACCTGCACACTAATGACGGAATGCACTTCTTACGCGAAGGATTGATCCGATTATTTCTATGGGACTCAAATTTCAGTTTCCGCTGATATCATCGGGCAATAATCATTCAGTTTACCTTGGGTAGCAGGACAGTATGGGGGAAACCCATTTGTGATTATATTGAATGATTTAATGATTTCTGAAAGCTCCCTTTCTGATTGAAATCAACAACTATAGGTATATATTACTATAAATAAGACGTCAAATTATAATTATTATAAAGAACGCTAGACGGAGGACAATATTATCTTAAAAAGATCATGATATCAGTTCACTTGCAAATTGATATTTTCTAGAAATTATATCATGTCATAACCTGAAAAGCATCAAGATCACGAAAACTTTTTATTGCTATTCATCGTATGCAGTTTCAATGAGTTAATTAGCATTACTAATTTTATTTGGTTGTTCCTCGAGATCAGCCTTGCTATTGTTTACCAAATGGACTGTTTCATCGTATGCCACTTCATATTGCTCATCTGCATTCACTCATTTATGAACAAAAATTAATAAACTGCAAATAACACCATTAACTACCACAACAGTCGAATTGATTTGAAATGACCTGCAATACAAACTGTGTAGCAACCTCGTTGCATTAACATTTAATAAATAGCGAAACAAGGTTCACCTAATCAAAGTGAAACTGCTAGGGGTGAGTTTAGATTACTGATTTTTAATTCATTCACAATTCTAACAGGAAGGATGTCAATAAACAGAAAGTTGTGACAAATGAATCACTACTGCATTCTTAGCTAACTACTCGTAATTTCCGTACTTTCTTTTTGTGCTCTGAAACTTTTTTCAAAATGCTTAACTGCTTTTTCCTGGGCCATATTCTCAAAGCTTTGAATCGTAGCTACTGCAATAGAAACTGATATTGCACTATTCATTTTTGAATGGAGGATATAACAAACGTGCAATTTCGATTTCGTAAGTATCTCATATTCATATAGTCGATGTACCTTGCGCTACTCAAAACTAAAATACTTTCATTTGTAATTATTTTAATGTAAAATCTTATTTTGTATAAAATACTATACATTAAAAAATTAAAATGAGAATATCAATTGAACTAGACAATTTTTAAAAACAACTGATAGCAAGTTTTCTTCATATCAAAAAATCAGTTAAATGTTCCTGATATAAATTGTTGACCATCTACTTTAAAATCTTTTTAACGTGCTCTTTCTATAGTTCTTCGCATATATTCTTGCTGTCCAACAATAAAACTATATTATTTCAAATATTGTAAGAAATGTCTTTTAAAATCAATAATAATAAAAAAAAAACGTTGCCAAAATATTTAAAAAAATAAAACATAAATATCAAAAATAAAGGTAGAGTAGTTCAAAGTCTCATCGTTCACTAGCAAAGGCGTATCTATAAATATCTTTGCTTCTAAATCGTCTGCATCTATTCAATTATTTATTAAATTCTGTTCCGGAAGAGATGTGAAAAATACATATATAGCCACAATGACTTTTATTCACACTTAAGATTAATGATATAACTTTCTAGTATGATAGTCGAAATTCAGTTAAATCCATATTTTATGGCAACAAACTAGTAAGTTGCTGAAATACCGCCGAATGATAAAAAAAATAATGACAACTAAACATATATGAATGGAATAAGTCAACAAATAACTGCATCATTCAAATGTTATATTTTTTAAAAAATTATATGCAGAATTAATTAAAAATATGAAAGTCTTAATAACAGCGAACTAGTGGCATATTCAGCCTTTTTTATGTTTGACTTTCAGAAGGAAAATTTAAATTATTTTTCTTAGGTATTACATAAGACAATGACATTACTTGATCTTTCTAATTTCAGTCTATGCCACCGATAATGAACAAATCAAGATTAATGGACCTGTATATCACTTACATGCATGCTTTTATTCATAATGAAAATGTTTTACTGATTTTCATCATTTTATCTACCATAAAAATTTTTACGCAGTTATTTATTCGAGTTTAATTCCCTTCCTGTTTTTTCCCTTTCATAATTTTTGATATATTTTGTAGTTCTTTTGTCTTAAATACTCTTGAGATTCACGTGAAAGATATTATTGTTGTCTGAAATGAAAATAAGGAAAAATTACAAAAATGCTTGAAATAAAATTTTTTTACGCGTTTAGAGGAAAACATGAGATTTTCCCACAAACTTTTAATCAATAATAAAAATATTTTTGTTTCGCGACAGATTTCGTTGATTTCTTAACTGAAAATTTTCTAAGACAAACTTTTAAACTAAGTTGTCAATTATATTAATAAAGTTAAAGGAAAGATCCTTATTTTCAAAATTAAATCACGGCTGCACAATCCTTTTTTTTTTTTACCTCAACACAATTTTGACTAAAAATATACTACTACAACATTTTTTTCTCTATGTACCAAGAATTATTTATTCAATTTCTTTTAAACTTAAAAGGGAAATGATTTTGGGATCTTAGGTGGGAAAATCAAAACCAATGATTTGAAATTTCCGATCCAACAATAAAAAAAAAATACTGATTGAAATGAGAATGATCCGTCTGGCTTTTAATCATTTTTTAAGAAAGCAACAATAGTTGAGACGATTATACAAGAGCGTCTAGCATTAAGAATTCAGGTAGAATTTATTAAGAAATTGTTTTCGAGCTGGATTGATTGGAAATATGGTCTTTATTTGGAATTGGATGATCATGAGTTTGAATTTCAGTTGCTACCAAGTGTTCAAATGTCCTCGTGCTAGTCTTTTCAGATGTTTGGAAAATGGTTTGCTGCTTTGGTTTCTTCATCTGATCATGATTCGAAATTACAGGATTTATTCCAAAATAAACGTGCTATTTAGCAATGGAACATTAATATACTTTTATTGGAAAATGAAATTTTTTCATAAGAATTGTGTTTTTTCTCATACAATGGTATATAAAAGATGCCTAATTTTTGATAGCTAAATTGCTAATAATTCAAAGTGGCAATAAATATAAAAGATAAAAAGCACTCAGAAGCACTAAAATATATTGGGTGTTTTTTTATAATAATAAATGCTTCAAATAGAAAGTAAAATGATGTTAATAGGTTAAATAAATTCATAGGCTGAGTGTATAGATTGCCGTAACTTTTCCGTTTACCCAAAAGCTTAAAAAGTTTTAGGGGCTGTTAAGGTATAGTACCTTAAACTTCAGTTTCGTTTGGTTTTTATGTAAACCTTATCTGAAAGTGTAGGATTAGCTATATTTCAAGTATTTTAGAGAGAATTTTCTGCTTTTTTATGTGGGCGTTGTGACTCTTCAGAAATCCCCAGGGTCTCTCCTATACAAGTAAGTACTTGAATTAGCGATAAGACTTTTCTAAAAATCTTATAAGAGATGAAGTATGTTTGGATAAAAAGAGAGTTATTTTCGTTTCGTATAATATTATATAATAATATCGTATTATATAATAATTATATAATAATAATATATTATATAATAATTTCGTATAATATTATTATATAATATCGTCTTTTAAATATTATATAATAAATAGTTATTACAAATTTGTTCAGAGCAGAAGTAGATGAATGAATTATCGTTGAAGTCAGTCGCTTTAAAAAGAAGCATTATTAACAAACTTCTGGTCTTTTCAAATTTTATTTATTTAAAATAGAAATAAGATCTTGTAAGTTTTCAAATCAGTCTCACAAATTTGATTTCAAATCACTTTTTTGATTCTTGTAATCTTAAAAGTGAACTTGACAAACTATTAAATATTTTTACATAAATCTAGAATTTTTTAAGGAAATGGCTGCAAATTGCATCACATGTTGATCTAAAGAGGCAGTTATGTTTCGCTGAGGCAAAGCTGGAAAGATATAAAATTTTTAATTAAATACCTACTGGCAATTCGCATTTTTTGTGGATTCCATAAAATTTAAAGAATTCTAATAACATCTAATTTTATCAAGTGTTATCGAAATGCACCATCTTTCATATAAAAAAATCTCAGTACTTTAAGGACACGCACTGTTGATAGTAAGACTACTAACTTAACAAGTTGTATCAATTTTGTAATACGGAATTAATTTACGGAAATAAGTTGTTAATAATGAAATATTCTGGTAAATTTTCTGCATTTTGTAATAATAAAATTATATTTACGATCATATGTAGTTATTATTAAAAATATCTGGGGTTATGTAAGTATTCTGTAATATAAGAACCATCTAAAAAACTAAATTAGTTATATTCTAAGTAACCCGCATCTGCAGGAAATCCAAGTAAAGTGATTTTTTTAATTTTGTAACACTGGAAGAATTCATTTTTTAACTTACATTACTGAGCTCTTTGCTCTACAACCATTCAGGGCATTCTTATTCCAAGATTTCCATTCCTTATTTTTCAAAAAAACACAACAATCTTTGGGATTGTCAGATTAGCTACACCATCCTCTGATGCTTTGGTTAGAATTTCCTGTTTTATTTTATCGTAATAATTTAGTCTTGCACATTTCCGAATACGTTGGCACACTTACTTTCTGGTTCGAATTTCTCCACTCAAATAGCATTTTTGACGATTCACCTAAAAATATTTTTTACCTCATTGATACGTTCTTTTTTACCATATTGATACGTATTCTTTGAAAGTATGAGAAGTATGATACTCCCCTGATTTTTACTTTTTTGATTTCGTTCGATAAGATCCTATTTTTGGTCAGGAACAAAGCTGCAATATTAATGTCTACATAAAATTATACATAACTATATATAATTCTTTCAGAAAAAAAAATTCTTTCCGTCAGGTCATATTAACTTAAATGATTCCATTGCCCTTTTCATTAACTAGATCAGTTGACAAATTATTCAAGCTTAGCATATATTTGTATGTACTCATTCTGCTAATAGAAGTAACACATGCTAATTTACTAGCATCTGATTTCTATTTTAAGATAAATTTTCTGTTAGTGAACGTTTTAGGCAATTATACAATTCCTTCTTAGAAATTATTAACAAAGTTCATCAATTTCATTTTGCAAAAAAAAAAGTTTATACAATAACTATTATAACAGTCTTTTTATATGTTGAGTAATTTGAATTATTCTCAGTATAGTGTTAACCACATACTAAGTAATCCCATTTCATGCCATTACTCTATTCACCTATTATGTCCGGAGGTTAAGAATCTTGAGTTCAAGAACTCCGTGACATTCCCCTCAAATCGGTAAATCAATAGAATGTTCTTTAGTCCATAAATGTTTTACAAACAAGTGTAAATTTGATAGATAGGATCAGCAAATAATTATTTCTGATAAATGGGATGTGAAAATGAGCTATTAATATAAGTTGAACCTAATATAATTGTCCTAATAAGGGAGACCTATTTGTTTGCTGATCTCTTGCTTGAAATTGAAAATAGAACTTCACCAAGAAAGGAAAATTTCAAAAATGGTTTAATAAATTGTATTTAACAATTTGATACTTTTTTTATTTATTAATGTGCTTATTAAAATAATTATGTTATAAGCATGAGAGAATTACTAAAAATAATTGTCTTAAAAGGAGAAATAAATATCATCTCATCGTCCCAGAAGTGGGTAACAGTATAGGCATACTTATAAGGAAACCCTTTATTAGAAAAAGTTTTTAATTCTATTATAAAATTCCCACAAATATTTTCTTGGACCACTCTTTGGTTATTTTGCGTGGTAATTTTTGTATTAGATTTATTAAACATCCACTACAGATGTGAAATCAAAGAATTGTCTTTTGATATATTGTGTGAGTAAGGTTCAAGATTAGGTCAGATAAAAGATTTTGCTATGAATTTACAGATCTGTACTACAATAGGCACATTCAGATGAAAATTAGTTTACGGAAAATGTAGTTTATCCCGAAGTCCTTGCCAATTAAACTATTAGCCTTTCTTTTTTTCAAATATTTAGTAAGTGCAGGTCAAACATTAGTCCTGTGTAGTAATAATAAGAAAGAATGTATGTGTGTGACATTCTCTTTACAGGACAGATCGTTAGGGATACAGTTATCAATTTAGGCATAAATGTATTTTTAAGAAGGAAATGCACACTTTAGTGCGATTTCTTAGAAAGTTTCTATTACTCAGTAATTAAACAAAATTTTTATATTTTCTCTAATGTCTTCGAAATATATTAATGCCCGAGAGCAATTTTTACGTTCTCTTAAAATTAGAAAATTATTAGTTTTAATGATACTCTTCTAATTCCCATGAGATTTTCTATAGTTAAAAAATGTACACAAATAATTTTGTAATAAAATTTATAGTAATACCTTTCATTGATGATTCCCTCAAATATATTAATAAAAAAAAACAAATCCTTCATTTACATGCTTTTTTACAGCTATAGCAGAGTTTTTCAACACTTTTTATAAGGACAATTTTCTTTTCTCATTTTTTGCAAATAATAATTTATTGTACTTAACGGAATTCAATAGTTTTGCAATTCGTCGGATTATCGGAGTAAGTTTTTGAGAAAAATGTTACCTTTAATTAAGTAGTAAGCGTTCAAAGAACTCTTTTATAAGCCCCTCAGTAAAATGAGCTTTTCCGCTGAACTCGGCTATCTGTCTTCCTACGACAGAGTGCTCATCGGTTACGATTAGTTCAATAAAGTAGCTTTAGTCCGCATTCCTGAAAGTAATAACTTTTCATTTAGCTGTAATAAACTTCTGCCTGTAATGTCAAATCATATACAGTGACCACGAACTTTGTAATAAATTTGTTCTGGTTTGTCGAGACGAGTCTCTGGTATGTCATTAATTGTATTTAAATAGATGTGAAGAATCTGTTGTATAATTCTAGAACCTATTTACAAGTTGCCCCTGTTTAACACGAATGTTATATTCCTAAAAATTCCTAAAAATATTCTGTTGTGCAAATCTATGTTATACAAAAAATAAAAAAATATTCAATCAGTGGGACAGGGAATATTCGATTTGCTCGTATATTTACTCAATATGGAGAGTTTTATGTTTAACTTCGTAGTGTGGTGAAAACGATAGAATGTGCATTTTTGGACCACTCTTTGCTAACTGATTGAATTTACATTTTGATGTAGGCCTACAGTTTCAGAGTAAAGATCACGCTCTAAAATTCCCACATTTAGATAATTCGGTTTCTGTACTAGCACGTTAATGGATATGCGATAATAGACAGCCCGGCAGACAGTCCAAGATATATAGATCTGCTATAGCGGTATCATATACTACATTTCACATATCTAACTCACTGCGTTAGTGAAATATTATGTTCATATGGATTAACACATAGACCTAGCCTCCTTTAAAGGATTTCATTCACACTTGGTAAGGATTTTAGTGAACACAGTACTAACCAAATTTTATTCATACTAATTCCTAAATCTTTTTAACAATGTGACTTACATTTCAGCAACTGCGTATCTAAAGTGCCCCGTTTCATCCTGACTGAATTCAGTTTTTTTCAAAAACTTTCTGTTTGAAACAAATTTTATTGGCCAAAAAGGCTTTTTTATGAAGAAAAAATTATTAATTATTATGATTTTATAAAAAATATTTTAATTGTGTGATTTGCTAAAGATATTAAACTCACATGATATTTTCGAAAATTGGAAAGGATATATATACATTCAAGATTTTATCGCGACCCTCCGAAAATTTGACTCCCGATCACCAATGGGGTCATGATCACAAATTGAGAGCTCCGATCGATTTTTGGGTCATTATTTTCAAACAATCCACGCACTTGAACAATTCCGGTCACTTGAAGGTAAAAAATGCGGAACTTTGTCAAAAGTTCAATTAATTTTCCAAATGTCTTTATATATTTATTATTGCAGAACGTAATAAGGAAGGCCAGGTTAGAAAATTTTTTTTATAATTTTAAAATTATAACTTTATAAAAATTTTCACCAAAACTTATTATTGTATATTAATGCATTTTAAATGTTATTTCCTATCCATCACAATTAAGCCTCATTAATAGAGAGTATTTTTGTTTTGTTTCATAAGATATATCCATCCTCTAAACATGATTCAATATTTTCCTGGCTTTAAGCCTGCAATTTTTGATAGCCTACAATTTTAAACTTCTTGCTTTTATCTAAATGATCTTAACAAAATGACACATGGCACTAAACATTTGAAAATTATTTATTTAAATTTCGATCTTTTTTTCAGTGCAGTCATGGAACTCTAACAGCTCTAATAACTCTTCATGATATCATCAGTTATATTAGCATATTAAAGACTTATTTTCATTTGATTTGTTTCATAGATTTGTTTCTTGATGCACTAAAAGTAAGCTGAGGTTGACTCCAGTTTTCAGCAGATAAATGGAGACTTCGTATGATGGTTCTATTGATATAAATATTATGGATTTATGTACATCTAAGTGACAGATATAACTAGTTTTTTCTTTTTAATAATTGGAAAGTATCAGTTTGTTCTCTTTCTATATCAAAAGCCGCCCTCCTATACAGTAAAACTTAAGAAACTTTGAGGAAAGTTTTAAAATCTCGAGTGACATATAGTATTTTATAATAATCTTTACTAATAGTAAAGATTAATGTAAATATATGTGTTGCGCTCTATAGGTCAGATCCTTTGATCTAAAACCACTAAACTTGGTTTACATATACTTTGTAGGACAATAATATGCACCCCGGAGAGTTGTGTTTGAAATTCTAATGTAAATTAATTAAAAATGAAACGAAGTTTTGGCATTTTCCCGCATTAACATCCGAACATCTTACGACACAAAAATGATGTTCACGTATTTACGTATTTTCAAAATTTCAAAATTTTTATTTTAATAATATCAATTTAATAATTGTTCAAACTTTTCCTGAATTTTGACAATTAAAAAAATTTTTTTTGTTTAATTTTTAGCAATGGTTGATTACATTATTGTTCTAAAATACGAATCTTTTTTTTTCTTGGTTGCACCAAGTATCTTTTGCTTTTTTCTTTCATTGTTAAAAGCTAAAAAAAAAAGGACTTGATTAAAAACTTGGATTCCTTGATTTTTATACTTTTGTATCAGTTCATCTGTGTTTTAGAAGTAGTTGCATTTGCGCTCTCTAAATACTATGAAGTTTTTTCCTGTTCCCTTTTTGGTTTTAGTTTGAAAAGAAATATCTTTTAGTTGCGATTTCGAAACTGTTTTGCTTTCGTTTCCATTTTAGTTTCGTTTTCAAACTATTTCTTACTTTAGATTGGTTATATATATATATATGATTGGTCTTCATTAGAAAGATTCGTGTACATAATAAAAGGAACATAGGAAGAACAATTAAAATAACAAAGCTTTAAAATCTGACAATTTGAGAGAATCATGGACATGAGGTTAACTCTAATCGATTTCACTGAAATTAAATGTAATTAATATTCTCGGCAAACCTATCGTGATCAAAGGTGATTAGTATCCAATAATTAGATATCATTTGCAAAAATTTGAAATTAGATGCAGTAAATCTATATAAGTGTTTTTCACCAATATAATGTATTGGTGAATTCGATTTACACCATTTTGATAAAACGTTAACGATTTGAAAGAATTCTGTAGTTATCTTCCTTTTCCCGCCTTTTCCATTTGTCTATTTCGGAATTTCCCATGAATGTCTCAATATCCTTTCACAATATTTGGTACTTCCATTCAGATATTGGCGACACTGCAATATCCGATCTGAATTCTGAAACAGAAATTGTAGATACGTAACAATATTAGATAAAAAAATTCATAATTTTGCAAAAAATCGACCTTTTAACTTAGTCACCTACCTGACAAGATACTCATCAAAAATTACCATCGCATTCCTTAAAAATTTTTTTCGTTAATATTATTTATTGTGTAATGCAAATGAATATTAAAGCTGATTAAATGATATAGCCTCGAAGATATTTTAAATTATTTTCAGGAAAGCTTTGTTAAAGAAATGATAATAGTCTTCAAGTAATTCTGAACGATCTATGGTAATTCTTACAGGTTTATTTTTTCATATTTAATTATTTCCTATTACAAATATTTAAATGTGAATAAATTCGAATGCATTCGCATTGGTTATGCTTTATCATAAAATAATATTAATGAAGATAAAATATTACCAATTCGATTACATTCGTATAGAAAATAAATAAAGTGCAATTTCTTTGGAATTTTCATTAGATTTGAATTCGAATTTATATAAATTGGCTCAGAGAAAAAAGTCGTTTAATTAAATTTATTATTATTATTGAAAATTGTTATTATTTTCCAATGAAGATATTTTTTATACAATGATATTTTGTTATTCTACTCCCAGGTTTTAAAACAACATATTCTCAAATTATAAATAAGTTGTTTCGATAACGGATATATTTAGTAAATAGAATTTCGAATTCTTGCTACAAAATTGCCAAAATAAGAATTAGTTTATGAATAATATGGAGTTTAAAAAAGAGGGTCTTTACAATGTATCAAAATTCTATTTTGGAATAAATGATTTAAAGTACATCAATCATGATTTTTTGAGTTCGCCAAAGTTCAGACATAATTTTTTTCCCTCTCTTTCTTCCCATGAAGCTTTCTGGTTGCTTCTGTGGTTCGCAAGCCGATGTTGCCGATAGACAAGTCGCAGATCTCACCTGAGGAAGGAAGAGGGATGCGGACACCTACAGAGGAAGTGGAAGTTCCTTCGCCAAAGCATTAGAGAGAGCTCTGGCAGTTCTTCCCAGGAATATGCTCCGGAAAGAAGACACTGTCGTGGTATGTATATTCTGTTTTCCTCAGTATCAGCACACTTCGATACAATCATGCATACTAGTCATTAGTTATTTCTTTAAAGAACGCTTGGCTCAACTCGCAACAGTTTTATAAACTGTCAGAGCATTTTTACAGAATTGTTTAAGGATGACAGAATCTATTATCTCTATTATAAAATCTATTAGATGTATTTTTACAGATATATATTTTTTATGTGTTTTTTAATGATTTTAAATTTACTTTTACAAATTTTTATATTAATTTGATTTAAATATTTATGACTCTATGTCATAATACAATTATGATATTGGATCTAGAATCATGGATTATCTGATTAATTGTAATTTTGCAAATTCTATAGGTTTAGCTCAAACTAAGTTGTCATAAAGATTAAAATCTCAGCAAATCAGCATAAGATATACACTGTAAAACATTATTATAAGTTCCATAATATATATAAAGTTGCGCATTTTCTGATAGTGTTGAAGAAGTTGATGTAGAATAAAAGTTCCATAATTTATGAACATTTTCTCAATCATAACAGTTTTTGTTTTTTTAAAAAATTAAATTGAGAAAATTGATGTTTTTTAAAAAAAGAAATTGGTCAAAAGACATATTAGTAAAATGTCCTTACAGATATTATGTTATGTAATTGTAAAAAATACTAAGAACATTATTGAATAGTTATTAATTTTTAAAAATTCTTTTATGGATTTTCATAAAATTTATTTTGGATTTGATTATGTAGTATTTCTGTGATGCTTTTTTTAAAAAAATGTGTGATGCTTTTTTTTAAAGAGGGAGGTTTCTTTTTCTGTTCTACTAGATCTACTATAATTTATAATTCATATAGATTATATCGACAAAAAACTCATTAAGACCGGCTATGTTGTGTAAGACTGTATTAATAAACATATTCTTATGTTAAAAATAGAAATTTTAATTCAATTTTCTGAATATTTTGAAATTCTTTATTTCTTTTAAGACATAAAAAAAGAATAAAATGTTAAATATTTTAACTTCTCTCAAATTCTAAAAAAACTAGATATTTAAACATGGTAACTGTAAAAAAAAAAAAAAAAAAAAAAGAAAAAGAGAGAAGAAAGGATGCAGCATATGTAATTTTTAAAATTATTTCGCATTTTGATCAGATATGGTATAACATTTATTTGAACCATATTAAAATTCTTCTAATAAAATATATTACTGAAAACTGGATTATAAAGTTTTTCTATCTTAATAATTTTCGAAACTCTTTTGTGGTTTGACTTAAACGCGTTCATTTCAAAGAATGGAGCTCTAGTAACTGCGTCGATGACTGTTTACAAAACGAGGGAAAAAAACTACCGGTTTATATTGTCAGAATTGCGGAAGCATTTCGCTGAAAGCGGAAATGCAACTGTACCTTTGAGAAGAGTACTTTAAAGAATGAATTCAAAACGCAGTTCTAGCATTTTTCCGCGCTCGTTTTGAAATATGGTCACACCCAACAGAGTGAGGGAGTGACTCGAGAAAACTTTAATAATTTTAAAAGAAATGCGCGGAGCTTTCTTTTACGCTCTTAATTAATTTATTTAATAACTGTATTTTAAATTCAAATAGAAATATATCTAAGATTGCATAATATTTATAAATATCTCGTATAATGTTGAACCATTTGGAGGTAAAACGACATTAATGTTAAATTACAAATAAATAGATAATTATTATAAAAATAATTCTAATCAGACATTTTATTCTCTTTATTCCAACATTTGAGGATATTTAAAATGAACTTCCTTAATTTTATATAAAATAATGCAAATTTTAAACTGTACGAAATAAAATGTACCCTGAATAAAAGAATTAAAATATCAGCGAACTCTAATGAAAACTTAGTAAAATAAATTGACAATATTGTAATAAATTAAAATAAAGAATTATACATAACTTAAGGTAAATTTTTTTGTTCGAATTTTAGAAATTTAGAAATTTTAACAAATATATGTTTTACTGACATAGATTTCAAAGTAATGTAAATTCGAAATACATTAAAATTCTAATGTAAACATGCATGCACATGGCATATATTGGTATGCTTAGTATTGTGCAGCGACTTTATGTTATGCGATGGCGTGTTTTTTTGCAATCCTGTTTTTTTTTTATCCGGATGAAGATACCATTTAATTTCTAAGTTGGACTATCTTCTTGTGTTCGACAAATATCACATCACCATGAATTTTTCGAATGAAAGATACATTTTTGGAAAAAAAAAATTCCAAAAGTGTTTTAAAAGTGTATATTCTACGGGAAAGACTATTTTCTCCTATTTTACTGTCAATTCATTGCCAATCAAAATATAATGCAAGAATTAAAATAAAAAAACATAGTTAGATCTTTCGAATTATTGAATAATAATATATTGTGCAATGGAATTGAATTAGGTTACTCATTCCTTAGCAAATTATACTTATTTTGGCAAGTTTCAAAATGTGTATTTGAAATTTGAAAAATGGTAGTTTATCTCGATTACCTAACTATTACCAATTAATTTTCTTTAAATATTTTGAATATAATAATAAAACATACAACAAATACCAAATGCATATTCTCGAACATCATAAGTTACACAAACATAAAGTTGCAAATTTTCTATCTAAAAATATAAAATAGAGCATTTATGATGGTAGTGATGATATCTGTTGATTTTTATGGAAAAAAACAAGAAAAAAAATATAATTTATTTCCGAAAACAAAAAATTTTTCCTTCAAAATTAGTGATTCCAGATAAAATAAATTAACTGATAATAAATTATCAATATTCGAAAGATTATAAAGTTAAGAAAAATTATCATATTCTTGTATTGAATAACTAACAGTTAAATAAAAACGACTTAAACTTTGTAATATATAATCTTCAGAAAGAAAAATTACACAATTTGCTTACGAATGTAAAGGAAATGAGGAAAATGCTGCTCTTGGCTTTAACTCAATTACTCGTGTCATAGGCCCGCATATAAATTATGCTCTTAGCAATATGTAACTGTCAAATGACAGCGTCACCCAGCCCCTTACAGAAAACATTTACTTGGATATATTAACAGAGTTTCAGAACGACATTGATCTCGTTGCGCTCCGATATATCCTGGAAATGAGGTTTATCATGGAACATTTGGTTGCTAAGGTTTTATAGATAGACAAGTTTATTCTAGGAAATATGGAGAAGATGTCAATTTGCAAGCTAAGTACTAAAAAGTTTATAATTGGAAAACACGTAACAACATCCTTAAAAATCGATGTATAGAGGTAATTCAGTTGTATGTTTTATGACTATCGACGAGCCGATAATAATTTAATGATTTTTAGAATATCGTCGTCTGAGCCGTAAGTATTTCTTTTCTAGACCAATAAAAATATCTTAAAAACTTAGATCAATACGAATACGTTATTTTTTTGCATCAGTAAGAATAACAAATTATTAACCAACTTATTAATCTTATTGAATTTTTTTTAAAATAATGTTCTTTTAAAAATCAAATTTCTGATATGCAGGTCATAGAAGTTTCTTCTTTATGGTTTCTTATATTTATATAAACGTTAGTAAATCTAATTTTATATCCAATATCATTCTTTTTACTTACCCATTTTGCGTATTTCTTTTGTTTTATATAACTGTATTCATAGCTGTAACTGTTTTAAATATTGATACCTTTATTTAAAGTTTATATTTTAATATAAAGAAATGGATATTGATATAAATTCAGAAAGGAAAATTATTCATAAGTAAAAACCCCATGTTGATTTTTTTATAATCATTCCATTTTGTTTTACAATAATTACCTAATTATAACAACATCGTGTATAATATTAAAGGTGATCAAGTATTTTACATTGTTATAATTTTGTAATAAATTATGTTATTTATATAATCACTGTAAAACGCCATACTGATCACAAGCTTATTATAATACTAAATGTGAACTAAATATTGAATTAAAATATTTAATCTCAAAGTTTTAGTTTCAAATGATGCAAAATAGAATTTTAAATGAAGTTTTTGCGAATTTATATTTAAAAATTTTATTTCACTTGATTCGCATTTTTTTAACTTTAATTGCTTTATATTATTGCCATGATTTTTAAACATGACTGAAATGTAAATAAGTAACTATTTTTGGAAGAACAAATAATTCGTGTTGTGGAAAAATCCGACCGTGTAGCTGCTGTTAACTAATAATAAATTATTTGCTATATTAAAAAAATGAATCATCTGAAATGTTCTAAATTAAAAGGTTTCGGATTAATCTAAACTCATCACAGCTTTTAACAGATGACATTTTGTGACAGATATGCTCTTGAAATTGATGGTTGAGTTGGCACACTTTTTAGCACTTGGATAAAGGACAAATTCCAAAAGAAGTGCCAAATATTTGAAATTAATATTATTGGGGAAGCAGTGTCTTATTAAAAGAACAACTTATTTTTCAAATATAAATTGTCCCCATTCCATCTGGCTGTGCGCTGCTGTTTCACCTCAAGTGGTGTATCAAATGTTCTTTTTCCCTCTAAATTGTGAATTAATTGCAAAATATTTGAGTTCTTGTGGGAAAAGTAAGAAGAATTAATTATGTTTTAAAGATAATAATCGTTATACAATTAATCATTTTTCTTACTCAAGCTTTGAAATTGATAAGAATGTCATTATAAAGAAATGATTAATTAAATATTTTGGTTGAGAAGCCAAGTTTTTTGCTCAAACGATTTAAAAAAGGAAAATCTTATTTTCCGGCATTTCAGTATTTTGGGATTTATATCACTTTGAGGTAATTGATGCATTTTAACAAAAATATTTTGATATCACTAAGATAGCTTCTGCCAATTATGAATCTTTAAGAAATTACAAGTTTCATTATTACATTTTTATTTTCGATTCAGTATTATTTTTTATATATATTTTTTGGAATACTTAAAAAATTGAGACTGTCATTGATTATTCAGTCGCCAAAAATTGTTATTCCAATATGAATTTAAGCATCCAATTTCATGATACTTTTATAATGAAACAAAAAACAAATTTATATGATGTAGTCGGATTAAAAATTATTATACAGATGGACACTAAAATGACTAAAACTTGAAAAATATGTTATCAACATGTACATTTTGCAATTCTGGATTTAAAAAGTTTCTTTTGTTGTACAGAGTTTTTCGATCTTTAAATTTTATTAAAATGTAGATGAACAGAATAAGTACGAAAATATTCTTAAAATTTCAATAGACTTTTTCAGGGGATTTTAAAAAATACCTCTGATTGAAATTTCTGTATTGTAGGTAACAAAACATGACCTTATTAAACTAATTTTAATTGAAATCTTACATTATGTACATTGCATTTATTTGTAAAAATGGGGAAAATCTTGAGTTACAGCATTCCGGTTAATAACTGTTAATAATTGGTTAAATAACTATTTTAAGTTATTTTTTTTATACATCTATGCAATATAAAATTTTTATTTATGATTTTTTTCTATCTATTTTAATGTTTTATTTTCTTGTCTATCATTTAATAGAGGGGCAACTCACTTTCTCATATATGAATTATAGAGAAAGAATAAATAATGCAACTCCAGGGAAATGAGACAGCATGAGATGCTGAACCTGTGTGCCAAATTTTATCTATTTTATTCAGTACGTTTTTGTATTTATTGATTTTTATTTTATTCGAACAGACAGACACATTTCCTAAAAATGAATTTCCCCCAGATTTTGGCAAAAATATACACATTTGGCTCAAAATTCATACACCAAATTTCATCCATCTAGCTGAAAGTGTTTTTATGCTATCGATGTTTACAGCAGATAGACAGATATAATGCCGAAAATGTTTTTTTTACCTCACTAATTTTCTTTATAGAGAATTTTTCGCATACGAGAATGTAAAAAACTATTTTCCATTTAATGAAATACTATTTTTATATATTTAAAACTCGAGAACAAAAGTTTATGTGTATAAACGATTTAATCATCATTGCATATTCATTTTTCGCGTGATAGAGATTACTGAGATAAAACGAAGCGGGAAAATCTTCCATTTTTAGAAGGGAGTGTGAAAGGGAAACTGTTAGGGGAGACTTGTTTAAGCATTGTAATTGAAGATTCACTTCACGAGAGGAAACAAATTCGATATCTTGCATTAAAAACCGGTTTCGAAACCTTCTAAAAAAATGCTTAACAAATGCTTAAGATGAAGCTTTTTAGAAGGGGAGGTATGGGGGTGGGGAACTAAGATGCGTCAGATTCCAACCACACAGAAATTGCTTCAGATCAATAATTTTTGTTTTTTAAAAAAGTGGATAAAAATGCATGAAATACTTTCTATTATTTAAAGAAAAGTTCGTATCCAAGGTGACGAAGAGTCCTTGCTCTGGGCAATTAGGTAGTATTTAAATACAGAGAACTTGAAGAACCACTTGGTGTGTAGTAAGTAATCATATGATTTCTTTTTTTGAACTTCTCATGCATCATAATGCGTATTTTTATTATAATGTGAGAAGGTCTACATGCTTTTTCTTTGACCACTTTGTGAGATTTTCGATGGCTGCGTTTGGGGTTTGATTCAAAACATCCTTTCAAATCTAAAAATAGAATTTAAAAATACTGCGTTTGATATTTTGAATGAACTGTTAGGGCAGATCAGAATTTCTCTATCCGTTTTACGGAAATGCATTTGGTATGCCGAAAACATATTTTATCCTGAAATGCTTGTTAATTAAGTAATCATTCATTAAAACATTTGTAAAATCGTTTTTTCAATTGTTTTTTTTAAATCTTTTTATCTTATAAAATTGTAATTTTGGAGGATAAAATTCTTTTGAATATATATTCTAGAATAAATGAAATAAAGAAAAACGGACGTTAAAATGAAAGTTATGAGAAAATCTAACTGTATTTAAGGTATATCCTTATATTTCAAAAACTACTTTCAGCATACATGTTAAATAATTTTGAAAGCGCCAATTAAAAATGTGCTTATTTATTAATTAGATAACTTTAATCAAACATTAAAGACTTAGTTCTTTCTCACCGTATTCATTGAGAAAAATTCAACCAAATCAATTTCAATTTCTTTATTTTAGTTTGATGTTGTAATGTATTTTGCAAAACTTTCATTGTGAAATGATTAAAAAAAAAGAATTCGTATTGAAAACTAATTTGATTTTAATTACTAGTTCATTGTTCTAAAAGTTTTTTTTGTTACACTTTTTAAACAAATTTAAACTGATTACCTCCATAGTAACCTCCACAATTGTTTTGAAATACCTCTACTGTTTAACGAGATTCAATAAATTGTAGAATTTCCTCGATTTTGGAAAATTTGAAAGTTTTGGCGCAAGGTGAATATTAGTTTTAGGAAATTATTGTTATAGAAAGTTTTAAAAATGATATTTTAAAAGTGAGAGTGTTTTTATTAGAAAGCAATATTAAAAAAATGTTTCGAATTATATTAATTAAAATTTGAACACACTTTGCTTCTTAGAGTATAAAATTTTGCAATCGATTTGATTCAAAGATTAAGGAAAAATTTGATTTTCAGCGTTTTTAATCTGAATATGCATAGTAAGTACAAAGTTTTTCCTATATCGTAAAAATTATTGAGTGAAGACTATTAGACATTTTATTTTTGATAATTATAAATATCTCTAACAGGTTTGTAATATAATCAAAATATAGTAAATTTCAATATGCTTTCCTTTAGTTAGTTAAGAAAATGCCTGTAAAACACACATATATAATACATCGCACTGTTTTCTTTATCATATCATTTTTTTAAAAATTAAATTTTGATAAATTGCATGTATTTATAGTCTATTTGTGTTATACACTCAACGACAAAAAACTCCATATTAACAGGATTATACAATATTAAAATATTTGCATCACTATTTTAAACTATTATTTGTTACTAATGTTTCGTAATCTAAGAAAAACTTTGTATTAACCAGTATATAATTATAAATTGTGGTGAATTATATTTTCAGAATTACCAAAATATTTTCCACAGATTGCTCATTTATTATCATTAGCTTTAAATGAATTAAAAAAAATATATTTTTTAATTTAATGGAATACAGTTAGTTTAGTACAATAATGTCTAATAGTAGCAAAAGAGTTAGGATGAAAATGAACAATTAAAACCTTGCATTTTTATACTGTTCAATCTTTCATTTGAAGCTTGTAAGAAATAGTTTGTGTTATATTTAAATAACAAACAAATGCTTATTACTTGTCTTGGAATATATAATTATGGAATTTACACTAAAAATGTAATGGTATTCTTAGCTTTTCTATTAATTCTATAATTTCTCTTTGTTTATTTGATATTGTTTTTAATCACATTGGAATAATTTACGTTTGCTAGCATTAATAAAGTAAGAGTTATTTAAATTGCATACAAATACTGGAAATATAAATCATTCGTAGCAAGATCGTACTGTGATCTCTAATTTCTTTTGGAAAAAAAACACTATTCTTATAAACTAGTAAATAAGTGCAGATAGCAACACGATAGAAACATAAATGGTTCGTAGCAAGATAGTACTGTGATTTTTTATTCCTAAAAGAATAAAAGATCATAGTACGATCTTGATAAAAGATCACAGCACATTCAATGAGTGTTAAATGTATCTTCGAATTTTAACACCTCATGATTTTAATCAATGAGATGTTTTTAACGGAGACTTAAACGGACGTCATACGTATTTTTTTCACAGTATAACAGTCCTAAATCGAACAATAACTCTTTTCCTTATCAAACAAATCGACACGAAATGAGATTTCATTTAATATAGAAAGTTGACTTCCACATATTAAACGGTTGAGAACCCTTTTCTTAAATTCTATTTCGCAGGCTCCTCTTCAGCAAAAGAGAAAGATGACTTATATTAAATCTACCCAAATTTAAATATTTATTAGAGGTTTCATTAGTTATTTCTTGAAGTTTCTGAAGAAAAGTTTTAAATAGATTAATGATTATTATCCTTGCAACCTGTGTAAAATTATTGGTCCTTCTTTCATTACGTCACCTTTTTCTCTCCGAACTCGCTGTCTGGTAGAGAACCACAAAACCTAATCAATAAACAACATCCATCTTGAACTAGAAAGCCCACAATCTATTTTAAGAGTTTTTCGTGTATTTCCAGCTGTCGTCAGATGCTGAAACACAAGCAAAGGTTCTTTCTTAGGGCAGACTTGCTAACAAATTGTATCTAACCCTTCACCGCTTTCCATTAAGTGTTTTCCACCTGAAAAAGCTTATCACCGGAACTTGGGTTTTATTCCCCAGCGGGAAGTTCTGGTTGTGATACCCAGATGAAAGTAACAATTTTTGTTAAAAAATTTGAGGAAGAGAATTCTTTGAAAGTGAAACATTTTTTCTTTGAAAATAAGAACTCTTTTAAGTACACTTTGAAGTAATTGAAACCAGAAAGTCTGACCTGTAAAATATTAATCGATGTTTTTCAGGAATGAAATATATATTAAAAAGACATCCAATTTGTAGACTGAAACAAGAAAAATTATTATACACTGTATACGCATTTAAAACTTATTTCTTTTTCGTTTGAAAGTCATACAGAACCATTACCTTTGTAGAACATTTTGTGACATATTTTATTTTTAAATACAAATGCATTTTGTCAGTACATAGCCAAAAGTGTTTAAAGGAGTTAAAATGTTCTTGTTATTTTAAAATATCTTCTCTGTGGTAGAAAAAAATCATGTTAATCGATATATCGTTAGCATATCTTTATCTGAATAATAATATCAATATATCGTCAGCATCGTACATTCTGCTCATGTAATCAATCACACAAAAAGTGACTAAATCTTGATTGAGATACACACTTTTTTTCTGGTACGACATTTTAACGCAGCAAAATCACTTTAGCCCATTTTTCTTTGCCTTTCGATTTGATCGCTTTTATTAATTTTATCGATGATATGTTCTATGCATAACATAACGCCATCCTGTGCTTCCGGTGCCTATAACACTAAGTTATCTAACCAATTATAGGAGCACAAAATGGAAAGATAAAAAAAAAAGAAGGGGAAAAAATGTTAAAAGAAAGAAGGAGACAACAAACCATCCAGGGATCTCCAGAGAGAATCCCATCGGTGTCAAATCCTACACGACAGTAAATAATTATATTGAGGGAACAAGAATTCCTAAACAAATGGTGGCAATGGGTTGAACTTACAGGGAAATGAGATTACTAATTGGAAAGGAAAAAATTGATAAATTACATTGTCAACATTTGTATGACATGTATACGCATATAAACAAACATTGTTGAGTCAGAAGTCTGTAGCATCCATCTGGGTTCTGTGGCTTTGATTTCCTTCCTGAGAACTGCACTTTTGGGGGAATAATTTCGGCTGATTTTGACAAGTGGCATTTTGGTCTCGGCTATTGTGTGTGCTATACATTGTTCTATGCTTATAATCTACAATATATATATAAATATAGAGAAAATTGCGAACGGATAATGGTTTGCAAAAAAGAAAAAAAATTTAATTGAAATATGACATTGAATTTAATCGTTAGTAAAATTTGAATGCATTTCTTCTTTTTCAGACTTATAATGGTTCGAATATCAAACACTAAAAAGCGAATTTCAAAACATCCCAGAATTATTAAATCTGCCATATACTTTGTCTAGTAATTCTTCTTAAATAAAAAAAGAAAGATATTTTTTCGAAAAGGTTTGTCTACGAACTGTTACTAATCGTTCTAATTTTTAACTTATTATGGGATCATCATCTTATTATGGGATTATATATTTTTATTGCTTATTTATTATAATTTTTAACAATATCAAAATGGCTCAGAAAACTTAAATAATGAAATAGCTCCAAAAATGCTTAAGTATGAGGAAATTCCACAGTTCGCATGCATGAACGTCAATGCCGTTCACAGACGAAAATACTGTAAAGCAATGCTACTGGTGATTGTGCTTTTTTTTATCTCTTTAAAAATATTAGTTGGTTTCTTTTTTTTGATATTAAAAAACTTTTTTATAATTTTCAGCTTTACAAATTGGGCGAAACAATAGGGAGCATTAAGTGGCGTTACAAAATTTCTTTTTAAGAGAGAGTAAAAGACTTATTTTCCCGAATATCTTTTTCTATTGACGCATAGAAAATAGTCAATAGTCGAAATAATAGAAAAATATTTTTTCTCTAATATTTTTCTATTGTCTTCAGTTTGGTTTGTGTTTTTTCTATTCAAAAAAAGAAAAAAAAAAAAAACGAATGTGTATAATACTTGAAAATGCAAAATTAATTTCCGTTGCTACTTTTAAATTATTTTTAACTTTTCTTACAGTATTTTAAATTTATAAAAAAGCAGTTTGTTCTCTTATAATGGAAATAAAAGTTTGAAATTTCAAGAATTTAAGCAAAAGCTCTAACAACGAACTCATATTCTTTAATAGCGCAAAATAGTATTTTAATTCAAGGTCATAACTTGAAAATCTTTCAGATTTTAAAAATAAAGGGGAGGATTCCATCAGGCAATTAGAGGAAAATCACACCAAATCTTTTTATAAAGGTCATCCAAGCTAAGATTTATTGGTGTTTGGGGGTCATTTCGATGATTTGCTTTGGCATGGATTCGTGCCTTGGGGCATTTTCAATCACGTGAGACCATGCAACACCGTTTTATTGAAATCAAAGACTTCCTTTTTAGTCAGCCTTGTGTCAAATAAGCTATCTTTTGCATTTCCTTGTTTATTTATTTATGCGAACAAGGCAAAATTGGAAAAAAATGTATCTTCTTTATGCACTTCATTTTTTGAGACAGTGTCTTTCAAACGAGAACCAGAAACAAGTTGATTCTGGAAAGAAATTATTTAATACTAGATAAGAGGATAACGGCCTTTGACATATTGTAGCTCACAAAATTGCACATATGAAATGAAAAAAAAATTACTAAATGACAAAAATATGGTCAACTTCTAAAAAATAATTTACATAAAGCGGAAGCAGCTTCGGAAGAGAATGCTGTCCCACGCCTATAAAAGAAAGTGTTTGTTTGCTTGTATGTATGTGTCGGTGATCTACTGGATAGGCAATTAGATCTAGAGTGACACAGACATATTTTAGAAATTTCAAATTTGCATTTCCAAGTAATTTAAAAAAAATGTTCATTAAAATTTTAATAAGTTAAAAGTCAAGCAAAAATATTTCCTTTTTTCTGCTTTAATTTCCTCAAATATTTGCAGCATTTAAAAAACATCTTTTTAATCACACTAATATAATTGCTGCCAAACTTTAATTTTTTTTTTCATTTCAAAATTAGATTTTATTGTTACTATGAAATTCAAATTGTTTTCATCCTTTCACCATTTTTAGCATAATTTTCTTCCATTGCTGAAAATTATGGGCAAAATATTCTGCTTATTATCTGAAACAGTTTACATGAGGAATCAGAAAGTGAAGTGACAATACCGCAAAAAGCAACATGCAATTTGAAATAGATTAAATAAATGCTTCCTTAATGGCTCTATGATATTACGGGACTCGATTTCATTTGGCAAACTCATCCATCATTGAAATTATCACGAACATCAAGTTGCTAAATGCAAATGACTAATAAAAATGAATTTTCTAAAACATAATTTCTTTTAATAGAATAACTATTTTTTTAAAGTTAATTTTTAAGCATTCACTTAAGTACTGATATTGGAATATTTCTGAGTTATTTATGAAATCAAAATACATATTGAAGTTAAACAAAAAAAATCCTGCATTCATGTTCTTGGGAAATTTGTAAATCATCTAATATTGTTTTTTAATATCAGAAAATTTATTATTAAGAGAAGTGGTAAGATGAATTATATCAAAATGACTGGGAAGGAATTTGACTTAAAAATTGATATATATTATTATTATTATGATACTAATATAATCAAATTATCCCGAAGTCGACTAATTATCCTAAATATATTCTTTCAAGCAAGAATGAATAACCGCACTGTCAGAGTGCGTTTTTTTTTTCACATCTAGATTTTACTTTACATTATGCAAAAGCGTAATTAAGCATATACAGTTAACGCGAGATAAGTCTTTGACCGCAACAGGTATGAAGCTTACCTTTATCAGCCCTAGACTGTTTACTAATTATAATACTCTTAAATATCTCCACTGGAAGCCCCCCGTGAGAATCGCGTGACTTCATTTTTTTCGGGCCGGGGCTTTCATTTAATTTCCGGCGCGTGCCGTCTGGAGTTGCCTGAGAAAACAAGATAAAATGTACGATAATAGAAATTAATATACGGAGTGGTTTATTAGTCAAATGCATGGACTGCAAACCCCCAAGCGGGCAGTTATTCTCACATCGAAAGCTTTTCTTGCACTGGCAGTTGACATAACGTGTTGCTGCTGAAAGGGTTGGACAACATATACTATTGACCACACAGAGGACGGCTGGCCTTTTACTTCATTCTGGTATGTTTGGGGGTTTTCTTATAGAAGGTTTTGGCATATTAATGGCTATTTGTAAGTTATATAACAAAATTTAAGTTTACTTGATATTTTTTTCTTCCAAATCGTAACTAGCCTCTTGAAGTTAGACATCATGTTACTAACTTTTTAAATAATTGGTTTTAAACACCATTTTAAAGCTTTTCTAAGGACATATATCCTCTTATTTTCATTTTTTTGAACAAATCATTTTTTCTACGGTGACTGATGTTTCCTACAGGAAGATGAATTTTAATGAGCAGAAAAGTGATAAATCTTGCTTTGAACAAATTTTTCGCATGGTATTCTTCAGGGTTTATATTTCCCTTTTTGAATTATTGTTAATTTCCACTTATAGATACCTTGGAATTTCATATAATCCTTTTAAAACTGTGAACCTGTTTTTATGAACCAATGGAGTCAAATCATGGGATACCTCACACGGCAAATAGAACTGCGCATGTTTCTGCACTCTGCTTGATAGATTTCAGCTAAATCTCTTATACATAATTTGATGTTCATAATTCAATTAACAAGTATTCCCAAGTATCAAACTGTGATAGATTTTAAATCTATGTTATTTTAATAGCCTTAATCTTGTTCTCTTTATTGTGCGCATAAACCTGACGAATGGAGTCGCGTTTCATGACATTACAGTGCCGTTAAAAACATAAATTTTCTGGTAATTTAAATTTAATTGCATATTATCTTTAGCGGTATTTTAACTTTAGTTCTTTTCTTCTTTTCTGCAAACCGCGCAGATAGTGTGCAAAATTCTCCCTTATCTTTCAACAAAGGACGAAATTAAAGCGATTATGTACTATGGAAAAACAGTGAAAATAGTTTGAATTTCACTGCAATAAGCAAAAGCAGTATTGAAAATTATGCAAAAAACATTAAACATATCATCGAAGATAAGGAAAGAATCGGCACGGCATTTAAAATGATATAATCTTTCGAAATTCAAAATGCAAATGTGATATCATGATTTCTGGATGTTACAGTGGAAGAAAGCCAAGATCTTGCTGAATTTTTAACTTATTAAATTAAAAAATCTCAATGAGGTGCATATTTTCACTTTTCAAAGTAACTTTGTTCGAAATTTGATAGCACTAGGTCAAATGACACACACACACACACATATTTTCTTTTTATTAATAGTTGAAATTATGACACATGACCTGATGGCATCCATATTTGCCTTCAATATGTTTTAAGTTTTATCCAATGCTGTGATGCTCGGTTTTTGTAAATATTGCCATAGTCAAATGAGCATAATAAAGCATACAGGAACTATATATACTCTTTGTTTTGCATCTTTTGAAAAGTCCAATGGAACGCAAAATTACAAAACCATTTATGATATAGTGTAGGACCAAGATTAGAATGTTGAAGTTTTGTGTATCCTCTTGAAGCTATATGATATTTGCTTTCTTTTATTAATGTTCTATATTCCAAATTGAAATCTATTAAATATAATATCTTTTAAGATGCTTTTATTTGTCATTTCAAAAGTATGTTTATAGAATAAGAATAATATTAGATGTTTGTATAACAATATTAATCAATACTTTGAACTCTGCATATATCCAAAACTCTATATTTGTTAAGTGGGACATATATCCAAAACTCTATATTTGTCTTGGGACATATTTGTACATTTTTTGAAATTACTCATTTTTCTATATTATTATATTTAAATATATATAATATTATTTCTAAATATGCCAGATATGAGTTAGAAGCTATAAATGTATGTACAGAAATAAAAAGTCTATGAAAGAATGTCATTTAATTTTTTTAAAATATAGCATTATAAATTTATATTAAAGAAATAATATTGTTGAAATGCAGAAACTTTTGTGCGTTTCATTGGTACGCATGGGACCATCATCGTTCTTGCTTTTGCATCATTTTTAACCACTTAGCTGCCATAATCCCCATTTAGAAATTTTGGAATTTTATATAAACCATTCGACGCCAAAAATTTATCTGATACTCCTGATTTAGTTTCATTCTTTATATATCAGGCAATATTGTGTGTATCAGAAAGTGTTCATTCTATGCTTCGCTTCTTTACAACGAAAGAACAAATTCAACGGTATGTAAAGTTATGTAACGGTAACGGTATGTAACGGTATAAATATGTAATCTAGATGTCATAGCATCGATCTGTTACTTACTAAGTCCTTTACTTTTTATTAATTGATTTTATTAATCATTTTATAACGATACATTTTTTTTCAAAAATATAGAATAATTTCATAACAAAATGTAATTTGAATATAATTATACGATTACACAACTTTTTATGCTTGTATATAACTTATTCAGCTAAAAACTTCAAAAAAGGGTAATTAAGTAATTACAACAGTCTCGTGCATAAAATATGACAAAATCTAGGTAATGCGGTTTAATTAGCCACTTCTGATTCCAAGGGCGTTTAAAAAATGTGTGTATCATATTCACCCCACATCATTGGGCGGCATGAAACAACACACTATCTTCGTAAAAAAAATTCACGAAGTTAAGAATATTTACTTTTAAAATTTCTTTTAAAATAAATTCCCAATAAGACATGACTTTAATGGCTAAAATTCGATAACTATCCCAAATAGTCGTGGAGATACAAACGTACAAAATATCAAACTAGATTAAATCATATTAAATGACAGGTTCATTAGTAATATATTTTTTATGCGAAAATTAAGCATTCCTTTTATGCAAAAAATGAAACCTAAATGAGTCCGGAATATTGAGTGTGTTCAGATGACACGCAATATACAGATGTTTATTTAAGATCGTTATTTTTGTGTTGTTATTTCTCAAGTAGGTCATTAAACTCTACTCGAAAAGGACGGAAAGCTTTGTTAATCGGCCGATACAATATCTCCAAACCCATTTCCTGCCGCAAAATACATGGAGTTATGTTCATTTGGGTCAGCTAGCTGGATGCGGATTTCCTTTTATCACTCTTACATGATGGAATTTTGAGATGTTTTCGATCACAAAGAAAAAAGCATCACAAAAAAGCACCAGAAATTGATTTTCAAATAAATAAATAGCTTTAGGCTCTAGAAAAATAAATAAATAGCTTTAGTAATTATAGAAATGAATGATACCTTGATATAAATAAAATTATTCAGTTTTTTTAGCATGTTATTACATCAATGGATCTGAATTATTTTAATATGTCTGGTCGAACTTTCCATGCCAGTTATCATTACATAGCATTATCAATGATATTTGCTGAATTTTCTTCTCCAGGTTTCAATTCAGAAACATTTATAGTTTTAATCCTTTCAATCGGTTCTTAACAATTCATTTAGAAGGGTATACAGTTCTATATCAATAAAATGATTAAGAGCGACGAAAATTATTTTAGCATACTGCGGATCGACTAGAAATCAGATGTGAGATTTAAAAATAACAATTTAAAATTTATTTTGGCTTTAATGTATAAAAACACATGAACGATTTGGAATAAAGAAACATCGTGCACGGATTACAACTTTACTCGTGTTTTGTTATCTATCGTTAGAGGTAAATCGTGCTCCTATGTATTTTATTCCAACTTACAAGAGCACATCCGTGATCCGTCTGCATTTTAGTAATCATTCTTTAATTTTATTATACAAAAATCCTTATTTTTAAAATATGTATGAAGTATATAAATATAGTTATTGAGGACAGCATCATTAAAACTGACTTTCACGGCAGTGAAATCTTTTTGTTTCATTGTATTATTTATAGTTTTCCGTGCCTATCACTTTTGAACGATTTTACTCTACAGAAGGGTGATGTATAATGAGTAAGAAAAGCATTTTCCCGTAATTCTTTGTTAAGCTCTGTTACTGTTATTTTTCGATGTTCATTCCCATTTTTTTCTCAACTATCAAATTTTGTTTTAATTCGAATTTTTTTTTATAATGTTTTGATATATTATTATGAATACTAAACATCGTTTCTTCCATTTGCCATTTCATCAAATCAAAACTGGCTGGCGCATGCATAAAAACACTGAGAATTTTCGTATCAGTAAACAGACAATATTTAACCTTAATGGCAGATTGCTTTATATTCAAAGAATGTACTTTTTCTTATTCTGATTGAATATTTTCCTTTCTCAATTTTTTTTGTTATTAGTTACATGCATTTTAATTCTTCTTTTGTTATAGTGGGACCTTATAAATTAAAGTGCTAATTAAAATTAAAAATTAAAAAAAAGCATTGTTTTACATTAATTCAATAGATATACATTGGCACTAATACTTACAATGTACCTATATATACATTTTAAATGGAATAAATGAATTTTTAATCTTCTGTGATTAAGAAAGACAGCTTTAGAATTCAGATTAACTGAACTAAAGTTAAATTCCTTTATACTTTAAAGAACACTAAAATAAATTATCTTTATGTTCAAGTAATTATGTTTCAATAATGCGAATTTATTTTCTAAAAATTAGAAAAGATCCCATTATTCAAGTTTAATTCATTTTTTTTGTTTCAAAAAAGTAAATATCATTGGCGTTTAGTTTTTTTCATTAATTAAGTGTTATCTCTAAATTTTAACATGATAAGCATTTAAGCTGGCATTTATAAACTGGAACTTGATTTTGAAAAGCTTTAAATAACAGGATATTTAAAGTTAGAATTATTTCTTAGGTAGCCTGTACTCATTAAGAAAGGATTTAAAAAAAATTTAATCAGAGTATAAATTAGTCATTAAAAATTTTAATATTTTAATATTTTGTCTCAATAACTTCGGAAGATATTAATCGCACAAAAATAATTTTTTGCACCAACTTAGCATAAATAAAAGAAGACATCCCATGATATCAATGCTATTATTTTATATTTTTCTCTAATTTAATAAAATTAAAAATATATTAAAACTTATTTTTAAAAAATAACAATAAAACGAATAAACCTTGAATATTGTCATATTTCGATGCTTTAGACTAAAAGTTCAAATCTCCTTTCAGTTCTTTTTTTTATCATGTTATAAAATACTCACTTTTATCAAAGTGATAAAAAACAAGCATACAAATCAAAAACGCCGAGAAAGGAGTGTTATAAGAATTCTTTTCATTTATTAAACTAAGATGTTGCTTTTTACACTCTCTAAATATCAATAATATATTTTAATTTTAATTTTAGAGCCTTTAAAGTATTGTTCATATTAAATCTTTCAGTAATCTTTCACGACAGTCTTCATGCTGTCTCTGGCACAATTTTTCAACTGAATTGTTACTTTCAGATTTATAAAAGAGCATTTTTTTTCCAACGCAGATAAATAAAAAGGAATTCATACTCTACAAGAGAATGAATGGACTGAAAGAAAACTTTTCCCTAAACATTTACATTCAAAGAATAATATTTTTTCCACTGTATAAATCAGCTCATTGAACTGGCACGGCTGAATAGAGAGAACGAAAGAATAGTGATGATAAACTTAGCATCCAGTTCAGACTGTTTACAGAGAATTTGCTTTACCTTGCAAAAATATTTCTTTATTTTTTAAAAACAGAAATGAGAACTGATTTGACAATTGAGATGTAAGCAAATATAATGCGTCATGAATAATGCTATAAATGAAGATGTAGTAACATATTTTAAATTTCAAAGTATCTGAAAAACAAGACTTCGCTCGGCATTTTTTTTTTTGTAAAATTGTAAATAAAATCCTATTCTATGGCTAGTTTAAAGTTAGAAGCGTAATCTAATCAAATTGCATCGAGTCCGAAGCCCTAACCGTTACTCCATCTCTCATACGCTTAGGTAGCGCCAATAAATCAGTCAATTCAATCCTTCAAACATCTACATTTATAAAACGTTAACATATTCTACACAGAAATTGCTTTTATTACTTATTCTCGAATGGCAACAGTCAAATATGGACAAGCCGCCTTACGAATGTTTCAGACTGTTTTATTGAATGATTTTACTGCTACACTTAATTCAATGCTTCGCTTAACTAATTAATGGAGCTGCAAAAAGGTGTTTGAAATTAGGCGATCTCTGTAAAACAAATGGCAAATAAAACTATAGATTGTCTAACTCTAGCTGTTCATCAAACGTTTTAATTCTTCGTTAAGAGAAGTTAATAAAATTTCATAGCTTAAGTGCAAAGTGAAATTCCTGACTAAAAAGTACTTTAATAACATATATGTAAGTAATGATATATCTTAATCTAATTTAAATATTAATTAATTTCCTAATTGTTATCTTAATTTAACCCAGATTAACCATCATTCCATAATGTTCTCTTAATTACTGATTCAATTCCCACATTTTTATTTGGTTAATTCAACACTCGCTTTGTAAAACTGCTGAATTCAGCAGGTTCTCACTCTGTGATAAGTGAAGTAAAAAAAGTTCTTAATGTTTGCAACATTCTTTCAAAAATACCTACATTTCCCATACCTATGTCTACAGGTGTCAAAAAATATCTGCCAAAATCTCATTGTAAAATCATTGATGGGAAAAATTTTGGTCTCTTCTGATATTGTGTCACGATGTAGATTGACGCATCTTTTATGATCGTTTCTTGTATGAATTATGCCTCCCGGTCTGAAATAAATCGAAGTTCTAAAATGTTCAAAAGTTTTTTCTATTTGATCAAGCAGCTGCTAAATTATGTGTTACAAATATATATATATTTTTTATGTGTATGATTATAAACATGCAATATTTATTTTAGGATTCAATTTATAATATTATGTATCTAATACGTTATAAATATAGGTAGTTTTTCATGACTTCTGACTAAATTAACATGACATCCAAGTATCTGAGTTGCTTGATACCAAAGAAATTGGAATTTGCTCATCCAATCATGATGCAGATCAAAGAGCAGAAGATATTTTTAACTCCGCCTTTTACGTTACAGATTTCGGTGGGATGATTTTGATTATAGACGCATTATGCTCAAATTAGGGAATGTCTTGAAGTATATGGATGTCTATTTAATGTCACTACTTAATAATTCGCCTCATCAAAGCGTTAAAATATTATGGAAAGCAAAATAGTTTAAAACAAGAAAGGAATTTTGAAGAAAATTTAGAATCATAGTAGTCTGGTGTTAAGTTCTTGGTTTTAAAACCGAAGATCCAGACATGAAGCCCTATTCCATTGAACAACCACCATGTTGCACGTTCAATATGATATCAAGTGTCAAATATTTTCTCTCTGACATGCCGCAGAAGTTTGGATTGAGGAATGCCAGATGAAGTACCGCCCTTCATCTGATCACGGTTAGAAATTATAAGATCTGTTCTGAAACACTTAGTATTACTTCCGAAAGGGAAACAAACAAACAAAAAAACCTAGAAGCGATGATGTTAATGTTAAAAATTGTCCCGTTTTATTTTCGATTGTATATTTTAACTTTTTGTATTTTTTAACAGTAAGATAGAATAAAAGATAAATAAGTGTAAATAAGAATAGAATTTTAAAAAGAATTTTCGCTGATCGCCATTTTGATAGCGTCATTACTAAGCAACAACAACAAAAAAAGACTCAAATTGGAATTCTTGGGTGTTTTACATACTGAAAATGGCACAGTAATTACACTTCAAAGTAATTCACATGTTTTCTGTCAGAAATTTATTACTATTTTTTTATATTTCCGACTATATATTAATAGAATACCTCCAGTGAGCTATATTTGTTTAAAGGAATTGTTCATAGCCCCATGAATAATTTTAGAAATGAAAGGAAAGGCGGAGACTATTTGAATCAAATGGACTGAAATAATTTAATTGCCAGATCGTAAACATAAAAAGAATTCAGATGATTTGCGTCGCATTCAAAAGTTAAGAACGATTTTAGATTATTTTCTTGTTGTTTATTTCAAAAAAATTGCATCACAGTTCATCTTATTATGAACTTTGCCAGATATAACAGATAATTTTCATCAATTAAACTCAAACGATATGTTTCATTTTAAAAGATGAGAGTGGCAATATAAAAGAGAATGGAAAAATAGCGAGAATAATAAATATCCAATTTTTTTGCTGACGTTTCATTTCTGATTCAAATTTCTGCATAATTGATTGCAGCAAAAGAAATATGTCGATCGCTGATCAAATTTCCCTTTTTCTTCTAGTTTGCATCGGAAGACTGAAGCGGCATCATCATGTTCACCAACAACACCACAGAAGACAGCAGTGATTTACCACTTTCAGTCGAATTCGAACTGTCTCTGGAAGATGAGAATGCAACGAAGGTGGTCTTGGACGACAAATACCTCTTCTATGGCTATCCTGTGGTCGTACCTATGGCTATTATAATGATCTTTATCATTATATTCGCAGTCGGTGGGAATGTTATGGTGGTTCTGACCATCATAAGGCACAGAGGCATGAAGACAAGAACTAACATGTTCATCGTAAACTTAGCGGTGGCCGATATCTTGGTGGCGGTTTTGGACATGCCAGTGTCTTTGATAACAATCATTGAAGGTCGATGGGTGTTTGGAGACGCTCTCTGCAAATTAAACGGCTTCACGATGGCCCTCTTTCTCATTTGTTCCATTCATACCTTGATGTATATTTCGGTGCACAAATACATATCTATCACCAGACCATTCTCCAGGTGAGTTTTTAAATTGAACTTTTTTTTATTTCTTATCATTTAGCATATTTCTATTTTAAACGTAAAGGGTTTGTATTTTTCAGAGCCATTGATTTTTATCCATTTTATTTAGAATTTTTATTTATTATAAATATACCTGCTTACCTTAAATCTTTAAGTTGCATATCTGAAATAATTTTAGTATTATTCGAAACATTACTATATACACAGCGGAGGATATTTTAATCTTTTCTTTGAAAATTTCTTCCATGAAGTAGAATATCTGACTTAGAATCTTTCGAATAAATACAAACAAAAAAAATCTTATTCATTTTCAGGTGTGTTTTTGTTGTTTAATAACTGGTGAGAAACATAAAAGATTGCCATTTTTGAATCAATAACGATACTCCGAAATCTTCTCAAAATTGAATCAGATTTGCACAAAGTTCTGTGCCACTATTTCACTGAAATGTTTTATTGAAATTAGAGAAAAAGTATTTCAAAAATTACCAAAATTCAGGATGTATTTGTACGATATTTAAATCGGGGGTTGTTAAAAAGAATAATGTTTAAATTCTAAAAAAATATAAAAATTAGTTTTGTAAGATGATATTTTTTGGAATTAGCACAAAAAAATCCCGCCAAAAAAAATTCAAAATGTTTGTTAATTACAATTATATTAATTTTTAATTGATATTTTTAAAAAATCATTCAATGTTGCACATTTCTCAACTCCAAAGTATATTTGCGGCAAATTTGGGGATTTTAGTCAAACGTTCTGTCTTATAGAAGGAGTAACAACAGCCTAACAAAACATTTCCGCCTATATTGGTAATCGAGAAAAATTGTCGATCAACACCACAATGATTATTTGTCTTTTTGGTGAATTTGAATTTAATTCATATACATAGCACATTAAAAAAATCTATATTTACTTACTTTATTATTCTTACAACAGAGAATGGCTGTTTTAATACAGACACTTTATTATTAGGAGGCACTAAGTAAATCTTGAATAATTTATGAATTTCATAATTATTAATCATCTTCATCGATTAAAAAAACATAAAATATTTTCTAAGCGTTTTATTATTTTAGTTAGAAGATAAAACTTCGATGTAGATTAATTTTATTAGATTTTGTTTATTGAAAATCAAACAAGTATTTCTTTTCAAAAAATATTACAAATTTTGATATAAAATTTCTTATTTGATATATATTATATTTTTATATTTTTAATATAAAACTTTAATTTTTATATGAATTGAAATTCTCGAATGAAAATATAATTTTTTTTACTAAATAGATCTATCATGAAAAATTTCTTTTAATTGATAATGTATGTAAAATAATTTTTTTTTTAAAATTTGAGTTTTATGTAAATATAATTGAATGCTTTTTCAGTGAATACAATTTGTAACAGTCTGTTTCTTCTTTCTACTTTTCTTGCTCTTTAATAAGAAATCTGGAGTCAGGAAATCTATTTCAGTCTAACTATTCCGTGAAATGCTATAATTCAAAGGAGAAAGTGAGAAGTAATTTTTCAAAAGGTCTCTTATGTAGCTAAATTTAAGCAAATGGTATTTTTTTAGAGAATATAATGCTGCGGAAGAGGGCTTTTGATATATTGCGCCTTATGTTGTAGAAAACTCAACTTGCCAGAAATCTTTAACTTTAAATGAGCAATTCCTGTATATATATAAAAATTTATTTCGTGTATCTCGGAAACGGCTCTAACGATTTGGATTACATTTTATATTTAGATAAGGTTTTGCTTTTTCTCTATATAGGTGTTCTCCCTGGGAAAAAAAAAAAAAAAAAAAAAAAAAAAAAAAAAAAAACGGGATTTTACACACACATACAAAACTATTTTTAATACCTAACTACTATTAGAGCTTTTTTCTATTACTCTCATATTGATAATGTCATATAGCGCCATCTCGTAAATTTTTATGGTACTTGCATTGTTCCTATAGGATGACAACTTGCTGGTACCTCAAAATTTTGTAAGATGGCACTATATCACATTATCTGAATACGAATACGTTCGCATCACATCCAATATCTACAATGTAATAATTGTGTTAAACCATTCAAATAACATGTTAAACTAAGTGCATTCATGTTTTTTAAATTTAAATGATCAGTTCATATGTAGGCAAGATTGAAAAATATTCATATGCTATCTATATGAGATTCTATTAAAATATTTTCTTCTAAAACACACACACACACACATACACACGCACACACACACACACACACACACACACACACACACACACACACACAC
>JAPMOR010078144.1:0-11762 GCA_026543865.1 Argiope aurantia
AACATCTTGCTAGTTTGATAATTCAATGAAATAAACGGCGTTTGAAACATTTTCATTGATATCTTTTACAATTTTTATTATTTAATTATGAAATAATAAACACTGACATATGTAAATTAGAAAACATACATTTTATCTATTATCTGAATTGTTTGAATTGTTTTTCGGCACTGTTCAGTCTTTTCAGGCTGTCTCACTGTTCAGGTTCTAAGAGTAATGAAAGTTTTGAGGAATGTACATTTGAATGATTATTAGGTAAGCTAATGGAGACAACATATACCAATGTTTCAACACTATATTTAATTCCCATCAATTTATAATTTTGTGAAATCTGGTGAAAGTCACTCAATCAAATGATATATTTCGCTAAACATATGAAATGATAGTGCATTTTTTCAATGTATGTTTCAATTTTCATGCGTTCATCATGAAAGTTATTCTATATCATCCTTGCATTGAAAGAAGGAACTTAATCGTCTCTTAGAATACAGGAAGTTCTCACACCAAATGAAAATATTCAAATATTGATAGTTATATTAGAAATGCCGCTATATATTTAATGTGATGTATGCGAGTCAGTCTGGCCGCGGTGGCCTGGTGGTATGTCTCGGCTTCGGAACCGGAGGGTTTCAGCCGATTCCACCGAAGAACCGTAGTGTAAGGGGGTCAGTTGCACGTTAAATCCGTCCTGACCAAACGTCCTCCCGCTGGTGTGGTGTGGAGAGGGGGGTGCCAGTTCAGGTGTCGTCCTCGTCATCTGACCGCGGTTCATAATTACGAGGTCCGTCCCAAATTAGCCCAAGTGTTGCTTTAAACGGGACGTTAATATAACTAAACCAAACCAAGTCAGTCTGACCATCCTAAGTTTGAACACTTACACAATGGACCCATAAATATATTTTTTTCATGAATATGATTAGAATAATTTTCGGATTATGTTTTCGCTGAATACAGAAATAACTTTACATACAATAACTTGTAAAATAACTTTGCATACAAAGTCTAGGCATATCAATAAAAAAATGGACATTTCTTGTAACTTACATTCCGAATAAAAAGTAGGTGAATCCAATTTTACTTTTCATTTCTGCAGCATTGTGTAAATGCTGTTCACATTGCTAATGCCTTGTATATATACCATGCTGTTTTCTGAAACTTTTGTCTCATAGTTGATTTGAATATCAAACTACAAAAAGTTCTTAAAAGAGAATATTTGTCTATAGATAGGAGAATAATAATGAAGAATCACATCCTAGTGCTTTGCTATGTAGGCTTACATCTTACCTAAGACATTCCTCAATAATTCCAAGATGCGGATAGTACATATTTTTTTCATATAAAAAAGACAGTTTATGAATATTATTGGGTAATTTTCTACTTGAAGAAACTGAACATACTTAAATTGTTTTCGACAAACATATAGATAATATTCAATAACATCAACTTTATTAATTATTTTTTCATATTCTGATGCAGCTTATCTTTTCAATTTATTGTACAATTTGAATGAAACTTTAGTTAGTTTTGAATGCACAATCGTAATTTCTCTTATTTGCTTATTTTTATTAATTTATGAACCGAATATTCTAAAAAACTGTGTCTATGTGGGGGTAACTGTATATCGACGCAGAGCTTTTCCCAAATTTTAGATCTAATATTTCTAAAATCTTATAGATTCCACGCTACCAATAAATTTTTAAGAAAATAATAGATAATCCTTTGAAATATAAATCAGTTTTACTTAGGGAAAAATAAAACACATTATACCTGGAAAATATATATTTTTTTTATGTAAGAGGACAATTGAAAAACTAATTTGAATTATTGTTTTCAAATTAATTCCTGATAAGTGTGCTTATTTCTTTATAATATGTTTTTTTTCCCTAGAAAATTTCTAAGCGGAATAGATATTATGTGTATATTATTCAATAAATAAACAGCCATTTTTTGTTTCAATGTTTTATTTTAGAATATTAATCACGGACTTTTTCAGAATTATATTTTTTTTTCCAAATATGTAGAGGTTTATTACATAATATGTCTAAAATATATGGCGCTGGATTAAATATTATAACATTTTTTTCTTATAGTGATATCAGTACAAAATCGCAAAACAAAATAGTTATTCTAAGTTCAAGAATTTGGACAAATATTTTCCATTCCCAAATATTAAGTGTTCCTTTTCTTCTTTAAGAGAATTAATTAATTTCGGACAGCGCATGAAACTATTTAGGCTGGAATGTAAAGCTCATTTAAGGAACGACTTAAAAGATTAAAAGATATGGCTGCCCTTTTTGATGCCCAGAAACAAAGCATAGCTGTTGAAGAAAATTCTTAAGAAAAATCTGCAACCGCTCACGGAATCCGATGTTCCATTAGAAAGAAGAAAATGGTTCGGCTCAAATATTTTAATGGTTCCTTCTTTCTTCCATTTACTTTTTAATGCTATAAGGTTAAGAAATAAATTTTTAGCTGGTACTACCTGAAAACCATTTCAGTTGTTACTGCCAAAGTCCTGTTAAACTATGGAAATATCGAATGGAAGTTATGGAAGCTAAATTTTATCGAATTTAATGGAAAATAGTTGCGGACCTGCATAATATCCTATAATTACATTATGTAGTACAAAAAAAGTAAATGGTTAAAGCTTGATTCGAAAATTATTGCAATGTATTCGGGTGGTTAATAAAAAATAGAATGATTTATTTCATTTATGAATAAATAACAGATTAGAGTGCTCTTCTTCTTTACCTATGGAAAATTATTTTAATTATTTTTATATAAATTTAATTGTTTTTATTGCATTGAAAAAAATTCCAACATCTTTAAAACTACTTTTTTAATCCAATTTTGGTCCATATGGAAGTTTTGTTTCGGAAATTGCAGAAGTAAAAGTTTAGTTCTGAAAATTAATTAATTTAGATGTTTGCTTCAACATTTCTTAAGAATCATAAAATTGTAGATGATGATGAAGCAGTAGACCGTAACATACATTGTTTTGTCGAATATTTGCAATAGTTATTGCTATTGAGACTTTGCAGGGCAACTCAGTCCGAACTAATTAATTGTTTCCCAAATGTATTAAAAGGAGTTTTGAATAATTTTTTATATATCAATTTCAAAAATCTAAATTAATTAGCATAAATATAAAATATTATCTCGGTTCCAAAATTGTCGTAATTTCGGCCATTAATATTCTTGCAAAGTTAAATTTTTCCATACATTTAAAAAAAATCTGAAATACAGCGAATTCTATATTTATATGCATATATTAATATTCAATAATATGTGCCAAATATAATTTCAAAAATATATGCAAAAATTTAAAATAATTCTCGAAAAAAATCTGTATGTATTTAATACTACATAAAGAATATTCCTTATATTTTTATAAATATTCACAGAAACATTTCAAAACGAAGTGGATTATGAATCGTTTCCTAATATCAGTAAAAAAAGGATAATCAAATTTAGTTGATTTTCGCCGGAAAAAAATTTTTGAAATTGACTTTTAATTTAATATTTTTCCCTTTAATTTTCATTGAAAAAAAATTGAAACCATTTCGATTATGATTTCAAGAAAGATGAATTGAGTATCAGGGAACTTCAACAAATAGTCTACATTTTTGAAGCTGCTATTTGTTATTAAAAGAATTTAAATGAAGCTTTTAAATTAAGAGTAATTCTGGTATATATAAAGGTTAGAGATGCAATAATATATAAATAGTATAATTTCTTTTATGAATTTCTCTTAACTTTTCCCCGCAGACTAAAATAATTAAAATTTAATAATAACTTCATGATATAATAAAGAGAAAAATGCAAAATATTTTTGAATTTCTTCTTAAAACTTTATGTGCGCTTTTTAAGTGCAAAGAATATTATTTGCTGCCTTCAACCAAATAGCTTTTGGTGAGAATGTTATTTGTAAGTTGCATTAATGGAAAGTAATCATTCTAAATGTAACTGAATATGGAGTTATGAAATATAGTAAGTAGGTATTTTTTCCTTGGGCAATGGATGAATTCTAAGAAATGATTTTTTTAAACTTTTAATTACATTATTAAATGAGTAAAAATTTAAAGAAAGTTTAAATTTTCTTTTCAACTGTTTTGAAGCATATTATCGCACAAAATATGGTTTTTCATGACTTAATAATTTATTGGGTTGTTCGGAAAGTAATTTCGTTTTTTTGCGACAGAGGATTTAATTGTATTTTATTGCACCCAACTTCACATTTAAGCCATATAATTTTTATACGCTTTGAGAGCCCATATAGCAAGGCTTGTGTGTGAAAAATTCCAATTAATTCTACGCAGTAGTTTTTGGTTGGTGCCCTTTTAAATATGGAGAGCGATAAGCAGCATTTTCGACATATCTCACTGTTTTATTACATAAAAACTAAAAATGCTGTTCAAGCCAGAAAGAAATGGACCGTTGTGCATGGAGAAGGTGTGTTGACAGTACGCCAGTGCCAGAACTGGTTCGCTAAATTTCGATCCGGCAATTTTGATGTCGAATATGTACCACGTTCATGAAGGCCGAAAAGATCAAAAACCACCTCGATCAGTTTTTTGGCAGCAAAAACCAACAATTTTATGAGCGTGGAATTACGCTACTACCAGAAAGATGGCAAAAGGTGTTGGACCAGAACGGCCAATATATAATTTAATAAAGTATTTGTTTATTATACAAAAACTGTCTTTCATTTCCACAAGAAAAAAAAATACTTTCCGAAAAACCCAATAAAAATTAGGATCTCAGCTACACAAATTTAATTTTCCAGCAACATTTCATCCGAATTTTAATTAATATTTCAAAATTTATTCTAGGTGCAATTTGTTACAGGGGTTTATATTGTCGTAATGGAATTCAAAGAGTTCTTTTTGTTTTATTAAATCTTTCCTTCGCTTGGTTTTCCTAACACTTGTTGCTTTAAAAAAATAATAAAGCCTATTATTATTTTATTTTCGTATTAAAATCATGCAACACGATTATTCTTCTCATTTCGAATCATAATATGCTTTTTAGAGTGGCATTCTTTATGTAAAATGTGCAATATAAAAGTCGATACATGCAGAATGCAAAGGCTATCAAGGCAGATGATATATCGACATTGTGAAAGTTAAGATATAAATCAATTTCTTACTTATTTTCTGTGAGAATTGTTAAACGATTTATAAAGAATGAGAAGAATGTTTTATGGAATTCATTATGAAAAGAATTAAGACAGATTCATACATTTTTTTAGATCCATGAATCGAAAAATTGTCCAATAGCTTTATATCTGATGTATTTTCTTTATTGAAAGATGAAATCATTTATATATGATTTTCATATTTAAAAACCAAATAATTCACCACAATTTCTAATTTAAGGAATATTCAATTATAGGGAATAGTTCAGAGTAACTAAAGTATGTATACACACAACATTATACTGCAAAAAACATTTTATTTTTTTGCAGATGATTTTCTATTTGATATGGTAAAATTTTACCAAATTCTTCCCCCGGTTATTTTTAATTTTCTTTCAATTAATGATCGTTTGAAAACTGCTTAAATTGTAACATTAATACAGTAATTTCTTTCAAATAAAAATGTAAAATTCTTTCTATAATAAAATATGATCAATTTTAAAGATTAGATTTCTTGCTCAAGAATTTCCATGTTTCAAAATTTAATGAGGAATTTCTAATTATTTTTGCAATATTTTTTTCTATTTATGTGCTATTGAAAGAAAGAATTTATGATTTTTAATCTACTCTTTTCTCTAGAAAATGCATTAAAGAAAAATCCTTGATACTTTCATCTATTTTTTTCCTTCCTTTAACGGTTCTACAATTGATTAGAATTAGTTTATTACAGTAAAATAGAAGCGAAAATATTTTAATGATGTGATTATATCATAGAACCAAACTTTTTTTTTACTTTGAAATCACAAAAATAAATAAAGCTCAATTGAATGCTATATTGCTTTAACTTCATTTATTCGAAAATAAATAATTAAATTTCTCAAGTAGCATTTCTGAGTTTTCCCAGCGGTAATTCTTTCAAAATTACTTTATTAATAGTTTTATTTTAGGATTTAGGATTCTTATAGTTTTACATTTAGGATTCGCTTTTGCTGAAAGGAATTTTTTTGTAATTTTATATTTTCTGAATCTAAAATAGCTTGTATTTATTTCATAATTTTTAAAGGATTGTATTTATAATTGTTTTTTATTTTTGAAGCTAAAATAATGTGTGTTTCAATTCACTTCCTTTTGATTTTATTAAATATACTTTGTGTCTTTTTAAAAATTGCATTGATTTTATATTTTGGGGAAATCAATTAAATAGTGAATAGTATTATTATAAAGTGAAAGCCGAAAATAAGTACAAATCATTTCCTATCCTTAATTTTTGGCGAAACCATGATCCATTCAAGGACAGCAATTTCTAATCAGCCGCATATAAATCGACTCCGTAGTTGCTTTGCACAATAATGTAGCTCAGTTATATTGATGTTCTATTTGGAAATATCATGCTAGCTATATTTCGCAATTCTGATAAACAGTCAGAAGACAAGGACAGTAGCTGAGCATGCCTCTCCTGGCATCTGTACCACATTATAAAGTGGGCACATGGCTCACCGCGTCAGTATCGGGGATACGCAAATGGACGAGGCATATACAGCTTACAAAAGTGATCTTTAAAAAATCGAATTACGAATTTCGAACGTTTCACTTTCAATTTTGAGACTTCACACTTAACCAACATAGACAGCCAAATAGCTAAACAAAAAGCGCAAATCAAAACGAAAATATTATTTTAGCAATTTTTATTTTCAGTTGAAGCCTATTTTTAAAATTATGACTTAAGAAACAATTGATTTCTGCATTTATAATTTTACTTATTTTTTTCACAAAATATATAAATAAATGAAAATAATATAATCAGCAATTTATTTTTATTTATTTTATAAAACATCTTTCTATTCTTGATTGGATTTCATTTGTATAAAACGTTGAGATTAACAATCACTGATAAACGAAATTTTACTCTATTATAATACCTCTCTATAATTATATCAGTTTTGTATTAATTTTAATTTATTTATTATAGATCCTTATTCATTAGTCAGAATTATATAAAAAGCATGAAAAAATATTTTTATTGATACAGAAATTAATCAATACTCTCATCTAATAACTTACATTTCTCCGAAAAAGAGAGAAGTTTGATCAATGGAATTAAAAAAAATGTTTTTATGTATCATTTATCTATTTTAGTTTGTCTTTAGAGTCACAATTTTACAAATAAGGAACACTAATTTCTTTAGAGTTTCAATATTTCAGTAATGATTGATGTACGGTATTTATTTCATTTCTCTACTGTGAAAGCGAATCCATATTTCTTTTTAATTCTCAAAATTCATTTGTAAAAACTGTTTGATTCAATATATTTAGTTTCTTCTGATTTTGAAAAACCATAACGAAGGAACACATTTTCTGGGTCACTCTAAAATTCTATTCACTCTAAAATCAAATTTTCTGAGTAACTGAAAACTTTTATTGTCTTCCATCCCAGCCTATAAACTAGAACCTTAACGTCTCCCACTTCAATAAAATTATTTTATTTTATCCATATAATTCCGAAGCAGATGAGCACTCTCTTCTTTTCGAGTCCACATTGCAGTGAAAAATTTAGTTCTACGAGTAAATTAAAAATTTATTCACTAAATATTTTATTTGAATCTTCAACGCGGGGACTGCAATAAAATGTAGAAGAATTTAGCTGTGAAAGAAGAATCTTAAGAAAGTAAATAGTAACGACATGACTTCCTCCTTCTTTATTTCGAAGAAAGGAAAATATTGATTATGAAGCAGCTTTTGTTTTCTGTGAACAGTTTTCTTTTTGCCATTTCTTGCCTCCCTGGAAATTTTTGTAAAACCTTTTTCAACGAAATGCCACACAGCATGTGCTTTTCATTTCACTGGAAAATATTTCCTATAATTGAAAGAAAATTCTTTAAATTCAGCAGAATTTCAATTATTTGTGTTGAGGACGATCAAATAGTCTGATATTCAGGTTATTGGACATTTGATAAAAAAAATGTTATACTAAAGCACTGTTAAAAAAATGTCATACTACGGTATTACGATTCAAAGTGCTGACCATCAAATAATCTTTTTTACATTTTTCATTCCTATGTATTGAATTATATATCTTTATGTGAGTAAAAAAAGTTAGAATTTTTTTTTAAATTCTTTTTTAATAGAAGAAATTTTCTAGCAGATTTTTTTTATTCATACCTATAACTAAAATTATCCGTATTCGTATAACTAACGTATAACAAAGCTATTCGTATAATTAGAGATTGGATAATATGAGCTTCAATGTGCAATTTTATTGAATCCAAGTAATCTCGCATTTCTCATTTGTTTAATTGTTTACGTCTCATAATTATAAATGTTCCCTTCTAGTTAACAATAATTAGAATTAATCTAGTGTAGAACGTATGACTTTTCTCAGATTTGATGAACTTTCCGAAGTAAATCGAATCAGGTTTCTTTGTATTATAGATATTATAGAAGAAAAATTACATCTCATAATTGAAATCTTTTGCTTCTAGTTAACAATAATTAGAATCAATCAAGTAAAGTATGTATGGTTTTCAAGATTGGAGGAACTTTCGAAGTAAATCGAATAATGTATCTTTGTATTATATTAGCAAAATCATAAACAAGTACAATTACTAATAAGATATAAAATTTAGCTTGCACTCATAGCAACTTTAATATGAATAAAATCAACATAAATAACTTAGCCGATATATGAATCTACAGCAGAAATCACCCAACGTATTGAAGTGAAATTTCAGATACTATTATTTCAAAGCATGTGATCAAGATTATTATGATTTTAAACAAAAGAGCTCTTCTGGTTATAATCACAATGAAAAAAATTCAAAATTTCTGAATGGCAACAGCCATTTTTTTATTTCGTAAATTGGTCGGTGAATTGAAATACTACAAATAGTGTTGCAAAAGGCAACTTTCCTTCTCCAGTCCAAGATCAGTAGAAACTGACGTAGCTGGTGACTATTTTTTTCAACTATGACTTGCTTCTTGCTTGTTATGTGATCGTGAAATGTTGTATTGTTTTGGTGTTCGTGGATATTAAATATGATTTTATGTGTCACACGCCTACTTTTTATATAATAATTAGCAATCACACGACATCGGGTAGATATCAAATCTGATTCTTATTTTGAAGCGAATTTGTATTAGGTTTCATTTCAAATAGTGTTAAAATGGTACTTGAATGTGTCTTAGAATAGTGTAAGAACGGGGCTTAAAATATATGCAAAGAGGAGCGTTTAAAAAATACTAAAGTCAACACAAGAGAACAGATGGGAAAATATTGATTGGAATTAAAAATTTTCAATCCGCTCACCTTCGAAGACGTTTGAGAGCTTCATGTGAGAGATTGTTGATGGCAAATGGAATATAATATCGCAAGAGGAATCTGAGAAGGTGAGCGGACGTACCTTCACGTTTTATAGTGTCTTTCAGTTCCGACAAATCTCTTTAATATAATGTGTACACTGGATACATGGTCTTCAAATCACAGAATACGCGGTGTTCTACGAATGGTACTTCAATTGTTTATACTGTTACGAAATTTCTTTACCGGGGTTCGTTTGGATAGTGGAAGTGATATGGTGTAAAGAACGCTCAATCAGCAGGCAGAAGTAGAATAAAAACAACGACTTTTATTTACACGAAGACACACAGGACATTACAAAAACAACAACTATATACAGCACAGAAGACGACTATCTTCACCCGAGACGTGTAGTATACAACAGCAGCATACAACCAGAATCTATGCAGACAGTAGCGCAAAGCTCAGTTCAGCACGAGCTTGACTCCGTCACTGCTCACCGTCGTTTCCGCCTACTCCGCTCTGTCGCTTACGATTCCTCCGCTCCGTCTTCGGACTTGACTTGCCTGCTCTGGCAGCTGTGGACCGTTTTATAGGTCTCAGGCGGCGGGGCTGGAAGCCTCTCAACCAATCAGGAACGTTCGAGGCGTATCTCGGTTCCTACTGGACGGATCGGGAAAATTCTCGAAGTTTCGGGTATTATCTATTTTGGCGCCAAAGTCGCCAAATTCGTTGCCAAGTCGCCAAATTGTCGCCAAGTTTGTCGCCAAGCTCTGGGACCTTCGACGCGCCACCTGGACGCCGTCTAGTACCGATGACTTTAAAACTTTCTTTCCGACGATGGAACAAACTATGCTGGGAAGCCGAATTGCAGGTTTGTAACAATACGTATACGCAAATGCAAAATGCGTCAATATACGCAAATATTGCTTCTGTATACTCAAATGCGTAAAAAAATAATGCAAAATGCGTCAAATCGTCTTCCTTATGTGCTGTCATTGGACTTTTACAACAGACAGGTCCTTTACAATGCCTTTGCAAATGTATTACAAAATCAATTTTCACCCTACGTGTATCGTTCCAATGCCATTAGCGGTTTTTCATTTCGATCACCAATTTGAAAGGAAAAAAAAGAGTCCAATGCCATTCCAAACATTTCCGAACATTTTCGCTCAAACTGTAACTGTATGAGAGCAAGTTTTCTTTTCAAATATTTTAATATTATAACGTCAAAAATCTAGTCAATAATTATAAATCAGTGGAAGGCTTTTTCTGAAAGAATGAATTATCTTCAAGGTGTTAGTTCAACTAGCATTTCAGACTTAATTGTACTGTACTTTGATTGTCGAAAATGAGAGATAAATAAAGCGACTGGCAGTGGCAAATATATCAGAAAAGCTGTATGAAAACACATATCTTTGATTGAAGAACAGATTCAACATATTATAGACGCGTAACTTAAGAAAGTGCATAGTGCCTCAAATATCTAGAAATTGAATTTAAGTTTCTCGTTCAAACAACTCTACAGGTGATAGATGAAGACTTTTATTGTATACCCAGAATATTTCCTTTTCCGTATATCATTTGATCATGAAAAAACTTAGTAGCAGTTTACTAAGTAGCTGGTTTTACTAAGTTTACTTGTTTTGCTAAGCAACAGTCTACATCTGTAATGAGGTGGTAAGGTCTCGGCTTCGGAACCGATGGGCTTCAGGTTCGAGACCCGATTCCACCGAAGAACCGTCGTGTAAGGGGGTCTGTTGCACGTTAAATCCGTCCTGACCAAATGTCCTCCCACTGGTGTGGTGTGGTGTGGAGAGGGGGGTGCCAGCTCAGGTGTCGTCCTCGTCATCTGACCGTGGTTCAAAATTACGAGGTCCGTCCCAAAATAGCCCTAGTGTTGCTTCAAACGGGACATTAATATAACTAAACTAAACTAAACTAAAACATCTGTAATGAGTCCTCTCTCATTACTAACTAATTTAAGCAAGTTCTAAAGCCTAAAGCAGTCAAATGTACTTCATACTTAACCTTTTGTGGTAAGGACATAAAGCTACTTATTAAATTATATCAAAAACATTATAAGGAAATATAAATGTCAATTTATGAATTTTTTCATACTTTTGTGCAGAAGGTGGGTGGTGATGGTTTCCTTTGAAGCCATTATGGTAAACGTTAGGACAAACCGAACTGAGAAAAAAATAAAAGGCTTGGTTGACTTAAACGAAGCCACTATACCTCAAACGGTTTAGAAATACTTCTACTTGAGAATTTTCTTAAAAAGAGAATATAGCTTACAAGAAAGAAACTTAATAGAAATAAACAGAATAT
>JAPMOR010078153.1:0-16614 GCA_026543865.1 Argiope aurantia
ATCCACAAAGACACCCATCAAAGGAAAAGAAAAAAAGATATTTTTAATGTAAACTGTCATTTACAGAATTTACAATGCGTTTTATTTTGCAATTTGTGTCAATTACTAGAACAAAAATTTTAATATACGCTCCAATCGTGCAGACCGGGAGCTTCAACTGGCAGACTGCCAAGTCTTGTTCTGAACTTAAAAAAAAAAAACTAGATGTTTTCAGTGCATTGTTACTGGAAACGTTAGCCTTCAATAAACAAACTATAAAAAAAATGAATATCTTGTCACCTGAAAAGAATAACCTTTTTACGCATGCGTGAAACGGATCGAGACTCTTAGATTTTTGAGTATATTACATATCACCTAATATCCTTTTCACGACATGATAAATCAATGGTAAACAAGTCATATCCTACCTACATGACCATGACATTCCAACTTATTATCCAAGACTTTTGAAGACAAAGGAAGTATAATGTAGAGATAATTTATTGACAGAGCAAAAATATGGATATTTTCAGGGTTAAAAGTAATTTTTAGAGGTTCGTGAAATGCTTCGCAAATTGCGAAATATGCAAACGAAATTGTTCAGTTGAAAAGGAAGCATTCAATCTACATAAGTGTTGTATGTTCCATTGACGCAGTCAATATTCTTTCAATCCTCTTTCATAATTTAAAAAAACATGCTCATGAATCAGAAAGCAAAAATTTCAAACGATTATACAATGCAATTTGAACAAAATTCAAAAAAGTTAAATGCATAATTTAAACATGCTTCACATTTTAGCACATTTTTTAACTTAATCAGTAAACTAATGATTCATTTCAGATCCATCTATTATTTTAATGATTTCATGAAAATAATATGTCATCATAGATTTATTAATTATAACTCATAATTAAGAGACATCCACATTAATAGACGTTGTTATTTATGCAGACTATAGTTTATTGATACCGTACAAACAAAGTAGGCGTAATGGAACAAAAAATCGTTGAATTATTCTCTTGAATAAATACCATCCTAATATTTCATAATCCATAAATTTAATATTTTTTATACAATATTATTTGATAACATGACAATAATCGCCATGCCCGTGTTCTCCCTCAAGCCAGCGTTCCTAAACAGCTGCTTAATTCAGCCGCTCAGCCGCAGGAAAACGGTCACTGTTTTAATGAAATTTGTCATTCCACGTTTCAGACCTCCATTAATCCGTAAAACACATTTTTTTGGAATTATGTTCGTTTATGACATAAGACTAGATTGAGCTAGACAGATGAAATGTGACACTTGGAACTTAAAGATTTCTATCAAATTTTCAACGAAATTCATTCACATCCATTTGACTATAATGACAATTCCGTTTGAAATTTGGTATCAATATGGTAGCAATATCCGTTTGAATTTTTGGCCAAAAATTTACTCAAAATACATATTTTTACGATAAATTCAATAAAAATGCTGGATTCAATACAAATATCGATATTTCGAAACTATCATTCAATAATGTTTAAGGTATTCGCTGCCCTGTTAATAAGGTCCACGATTTTATGAGGGGAAGGGGGATGGATAAAAAAAACTAATTGGATATGGCGCGCGAGGAAGTTTATGTAAAATGTGCAAAAATAAGTCTGACTGTTCGAGCACTATTAAACTCGATAACCACAAAACGCAAACAAATTATTGTCTGGTAAAATCTGGTTCATAAGTTTAAATCAAAAATATAGATTCCAATGAAATTTTTATCCAAATTTTTTAAAAGGTTGATGATTTGTCGATCTCTGCTTTCACATGAATGTAAACACAATAAAACCTAAAAGCCATGACTTAAATCAATGAAATTCGGTATGCTACCATTTGACTATAATGGCAATTCCGTTTGAAATTTGGTAGCAATATCCGTTTGAATATTGCTTACGATAGATTCAATAAAAATGCTGAATTCACTACAAATATCGATATTTTAAAACTATCGTTCACTAATATTTAAGGTATTCGCTGCCTTACTAACAAGGTCCACGATTTTATGACGGAGGGGGGTGCGATGGATAAAAAAAACTAATTGGATATGGCGCGCGAGGAAGTTTGGAGGAAACCGCACGCTCTTTTTTCGTGATTTTATGTAAAATGTGCACAAATAAGTAAAACAAATTAAGTTTAAAAAATATAACCGTAACAATAATCGATGGCCGAAATATTGAGTTTAAATTTAAACGCATTTATACAGGTTTAATCGAAATTAATCAATATTCTTCAGCCAAATGAAAAATTCTCCTGTGAATGAAACAAGACAATTACATTCAAAGTATCCTAACACAAATTGTAATAAAAATCAATGACCAAAATTAGTAATTCAAGTATACTCGTAGTTAAGAAAATGCGGCAATTTTCATGACAATTGAAAATCCCTGAATAATAAGTTATGAACCTTTCACAAAAATTATTATTTTTTGTGATTATATTATTTGTTAATACACAATATTAAATAAACATTTCCCTTGTGCTTACACTAGAAGCAATTTAAGTTTATATTGGTGCAGAGTTTTAAAAAAAGCAAAGTTTAAAAATTTAATAAATGCAAAAAAAAATCAATTGAATTCAACCCCTTCGATGAATAAGAGCCCCTAAAATGCAGTGACCTTGTCGGCATTTTAAGTGGAATTCCATCGTAACTTAAATCCTTCCACATAAGTATAATTGCACAAAATGAATGAAAATACTTCCATGTTTGAGATTCATATTGAAATTTTTTATTAAATTTTTAAAATGCATAAATGATATACTTTATCTTTTAAATTAGAATTTCTGAAATCCATGCTCTTTAAAACTTTTTATAGACATACCAGCAATATCAATAAATCAGTGCGAGAAGTAAGCATTTATTCGTAACGAATTTAAAAATTAAAGCATTAATTAATCGTAAAAATTAAAGCATTTATTTAACGAATTCAAAATAAAAATACAGTAAGGTTTAACAAAAAATTTGCGACCGAAAAGATTTTTCCTTATAGTTCTTTAAGAGTAAACGAAAAAGAAAATGAAACGAAGAATTTTATAAATCCTAATTTAATAGCTTGTCATTTGAGCGAATACGAATCATCTCTCCAAATATAAATGCGAATATATTCAGTACGAAAATATTCAGCCTCGAACATTAGAGAAAATCAAATTTGGAGTCAAAGAAAGAATTCCATTCATATAAGAATAAAAATTTCTAATGCATCATAGGTCAGTAATAAGAAAAATAATTCAAGAAATTTAAAATGCTCAAACATGCATTAGTTTTGATGAAAGATTTTTTTTTCAAGTTTATTCGATATTCTGCTTGAAAAATTTAATTTCCCTTGTTCCATCCTTATACAAAATTGATCCGAAATGTCATTAAAAAAAATTGAATTCCAAAAAAGAATTCCATTTCATTAGTATATAACAGGTTCTCGATATTTACAATTTATAAAAATATAATTTATTTTAAATAATGATGATTGTTCATTTAATGCTTTTGAACTTTGCAATTTTGATATATTTAAACTGTACAGAAAATGGTGTTTATTATTAAAATCAATGAAGGTTAAGAACCTTTGGATTATGTTGTAACTACAATCCATCCAATTCGGTTTAACTATCTAACCGAAAGCCAGTACTGCGTCCTTTTAAGAAACGAGAAAAATGAACAAAATTTTCCAAGGACCAACAACGAAAGAAATGTCTTTGAAAAATATATTCAAGCAACGATATTTTAATATAGTACACAAAAAGTTAACAACTGTTTTTTTATAATTAATTAATACAATCATATTTCATTCCTTTTCCCTAAGAGATTGTGGTTATTAATTAATACGATATAATCAAATTTCAGTGTTTTCTTTTCTTCTGAAAGATTGTAGCTACTAATTAATAAATTATAAGAATATTTCGATTATTTTTTCGCCTGGAGATTGTTTTTTCCCCCACTCAGAGATTATGGTTATTAATTATTACACGCATAAACAGATTTCGACATTTTTCACTCTTAAAAATCATCTTCTTCGTTAATATTTAATTACTCTGATCGGATCTGGTTCCATATAATATGCATAATTGTTCTATGTTTTATTATATGAACTGTTATGAAACCAACATAAACTTATCATAGAGAAAATGTAAAATAAATAAGACAAATTTTTATCTTTCTTTCGTCCGAGCCTTATTATTTATCTTTCAAATGGCGAGGTTCATCCATGCTTTCGAAAATCATTGTCACTGAAAACATTGAATAAAATATGCAAAAGAACTAAAACGATATTGAAACTATAAATATTTTAATGATACTTTGGCCAGAGTGGAGAATTTGCGATTAGGCTGACTTGGTAGCTACCTAAGGCAGATGGGCTGCAAGAAGTAAGAGCTGGGTCAATTAAAATGTTTTTATAAGCCTATTTTCGAATTTAAAAAATGTGTAAAAATACAAATCTAATGAATTATACAATATTAGGATGATACTAATAATTTGTCAAATATAATTGAACAGATTTCATTAAGTTATTACAGTATTTAGAATGTCGCGCATTCGCTTAAATAATGTTGCAGCAAACATGATAGCCATGCAGACTTGAATCGAAATATATAAACAAATAAAAAATATACATTTTGTACGAAATTACTAAATTAAAAAAATCAATCAAACATTTATCACTAATATATTGATTAAGTAGAAAATAGGTCCTTAAGTGAAATAAAATCAATTAGTTGACAAGCAAATAATTGATATGCTAATACAATTTAATCGAAGGGAGGACCCGTAATGTGCACCTTCTAGGACCATAATGTGCATCTGTGTCTAAATATGCCACTGTCGGGTATGGTTGATATGGTATGCCACTATTGGATATGGCTGATATGTAAATAAAATCATAATGAATGACATCCAGGGTCGTAATATTCACCTACATCTAAATACGGCGCTAGTGAATGCAGTTGATAAATGAATAAAACAGAATTGAAAAGGAGTTCTATAATGTTCACCTACCAGGGCCCTAATGTACACCTAAATCTCAATACATTATTGTTGAATGTGGATGATACATGAAAAAAAAATGAAAGCGGGCGTCTCGTATTGCTTCTTTTCCAGGCACCTATATATAAAAACGCCACTGTTGAATGTAATTTATATGTGAATAAAATAAAATCGAAGATGGATTTCGTAAAATGCCCCTTCCCGGGTCGTAACATGCACTTATATCTAAATACATAATTATGCGCCAAACTTAAAAAGACATTAACATTTCTAAAAAATTAGATGCTGCTTCTTGCTGCAATTATTAGAGCAATGGTAATAATTAAACACATTTTATCAAAACACCCAGTAAATGCAGCTCTTTAGACAAAAACGGGATATCTTTTTTGATAATTTTGTAACAAAATTTAAGGGTGATTATAATTTCAATAAAACTTCTCGCTTATTTCATATAATGACGCCCTAAATATTTTCACGGACATATATTCAAAAAGAGTATACATTAAAAAAGAACCGGAAAATAATTAATTAATCAAATTAATCAAACTTACCTTTATCGATTGTGTAGAATATAAATACTCCAAATAACCATTTTAAGTCGAAATTGTATCATTGCTGTTCACATAATCCAAACTGATAAAGCAATTTTTAATTCATTAATAAGAACTGCTCATTTTGAGAAAAAAATGAGTAGCCAGAAAACTTCCCAATCCTAAGCCATTCCGCACGTTTTTCACAAAAATTCGTAAAAAATATTCATTAACAGAGCATAATCTTCACAATTTAATCCATTTGATACGCTATAGGTACAACCACTGTTATTTCTTCCAATCTTCAGAGACTCAAAGGTTCAATCCATACTGATCAGTTCGTCTTTGAGCCTGAGAAATATTTTAACTAAAAACACAACGCATGTTTTAAGGGTCATTTTTCCCAGAGAAAATGTTCCAGAGAAGGCTGACGCTGCATTTAAAATATTCAAAACCACCACGTGAAATTTTTATGCTTAACGTTCGCACCCTACAATTTTTATTTTTCAACCGGAGAATTTCTACACAGTATTAGAAAGAGAATAACTGGAAAATACCAGAGGAAGAAATGTCACTGCACTTGCGACCGACTGATTCCTCTAGTCGCGATAGCAATCGAAATCAGTATTAAGAGATAGCGGCGGATGATCGTCACATAAGAAAGAATTCAAAGAACACCGCATCTAGCGGAATCTGCCGTTAGTTTGATATCGGAATACGGAGTTGAAATGTGCCGACTGCGCGCCCCCCTGTTTTATTGCTTCCCATGCCAACACTCCGGTTTCGACCGGTGCATCTAGCGCCATCTATTGATTTCGTAATAAACTACCTCGCCTACCGTGATTATGGAATTAAATAAGTGAAAAATTGGAGGCAAGTTTTGGAATGGTAACACGTTGGAGTTTTATGCTTTTAAAAGTATTCAAAGATTGATCACACTCAGATGTATTAGAATTTTAAATTGAATAAGTTTCATAAGTTATTATTTATTATTTTATCGATATTTTATTATTTAACTTTCATAATCGTTATTTTCACATCTGCATTTATTTCTTCTATAATAAATATATATATTTAAAAAAATGAAAGAAAATTCGATTTTTTTTTTCAGTTTACGTGTTTGAACCTCGGCAGTTAAAGTTTATAGTACAAATAAAGCTGCGAAAGATTGCATTATTTGAAAAATATGAAATAATGTCTTCTCTGTCTTTTTCCGATAGGCACGCACACTCGATATACTACATGCAGTCGATATCGTAATATATTAGAATCATCTTTTTCTTTCTAAAATTTATTCGTTTCTTTACGTATTTTACCTTTTATAACTTCTTCAAATTTTTTCTTCATATGATATTTTAAATCTGAGAATTAAGCAAACACAGATAAAAATTACAAATAAAATTTTTCTTAAGAAGAATACAGAATTTTATATGAAATTAAATATTTTCATGTCTAAAAGATTTCAATACAAACAAATGAAATACAAATTAATACTGTTTTGTTTTATAATAAACGAAACCTTTCAATAATATTCTGGTTTAACGATAAAATAGTATCTCAACTGCTAATAAAAGTGAAATGTTCGCGAATTATTGCAGATACATTATTTATGATTTGATAGCAGATTTTTATTTGATTTTGATAAGAATAACGTAATTATATTTCGAAAGGTTTTTTTTTTATCTACCTTTGACGGTATTAAGTCATAATATTATCATCTTAAGATTCTGACGTAAGAAAAATATTTCTTGCACTCTTTTAAAAAGTTAACTACCAATGGCTGTATTGCTTTTCCTTTTTTAAAGTGAAATATAAATTAAAGATTAAAAGTAAGGAATTTTTTAATTTAAGGAATGTAGCTCATTTCACTTTTTTAGATTTTTGGTTTATTTTACATTAATAAAATAATTCTGGCTTTTAATTGATATATAACATATTTAATATGTAGGTTAATTAGCTAAAAATAATATCGAGAAAACAAAACACCAAATTTTCGATATGTGGCATTGAAATGCAGTAATAATTCGCTCATTACGAAATATGAAAACATGTAGCAGTTGCATTACACTTATCTTCTCTTTTGGATACTAGATGGTGATACCTGATTAAGCCATCCCATATGTAATCCCATAATGCATTGCGATTGTAATGAGAAGAAGATGTGACGCTGAACTGTGAGCCGCGCGCGTGAATGTCTTGTCTTTGTGTAATTGTTTAGTGTGTGAATGTGATTATTAAAGAAATGTTTCCTACAACATTCGTCCTGTTGCTTCCTGCACAGATCATAATAATCTACATACCACCACAAACATTAAAATACAAACTTTATTCGCAGTCTTATCCTATGCATTTTAGAAAAAATAGCTTGCGAGCGAGAAATTGTATCAAACCAGTGGAAATGCCATCCTGTCTACTTTATGTAAACTTACAAATTACACTTCATGCTTATATTAAATTAGTATTGCAGTAAAAAGGAAACTTCGAACATGCAATTTAAGCTTGTTTCCTTTTAACTTCGAGGATGCAAAAATTTACATACATAAATTTACATAATAAATTTACATAAATTTACATACATTTAATTCCTGGTATCAATACAGCTTTCCAAATTTAACTTGTCTAACTTGCTTCTCTATTAAGTCATTCCCTAAATATATGTATGATTATACGAATAGAGAGACAACCTATCCTTTGTCACTTGTAGCGTTAAAAAAAGAAATAGTATAAAAGTATAAAAAAAATTTGTAGTATAAAATGTGTAGTGTAAAATTTTTTTGGTGGAAAGATCATATACCACAGTTCAGCTATCTACCTTGTTTCACTATTAATTTTCTGTTTCTCATACCATTGAATAAACAGAAAAACAGACATTAACGAATTTCATCCAAAGTAGGATATAAATCTACCATTAATAAAATCATGTACAAAATTTCATTTATCTAGAGCATTCCTCTATTTTACTTATCCAGCAAGTCCTAGCCTATGATTTGAAATCTGTTATAAATCCATTAATATATCAATAACACCATGTACAAAATTTATCTAGATCATTCCTCTATTTCATTTATCTAGCAAGTTCTAGGCTATGATGTTATAAATTCCTTAATATGTCAACGACACCAAGCAAAAAAATTCATTAATCTATTTATCTCTAGGATCTGATTTCAAATCTGATGTAAACCTACTATTATGTCAATGGTAATACGCACAAAATTTCATTTATCAAGTTTCATTTATATATTTATCAAGTTCTAGAATTTGATTTGAAATCTGATATAAATCTACAATTATGTCAATAAGCTTAATGCACAAAATTTCATTTATCTCATTCGTGAAGTTTTGGTGCTAACATATTCATAAGCAAAAAGGCATTCAGACATTTTAAACCAATGGATATTATACCTGAAATTTGTTAGAATTACACAATTTTAGTTCAAAGAATGCGTTCATTCATGTAGAACGTTGTGTTTTTGAATCTTCAACAAAAGACAGAAATTCATAATTTCAAAAACAGTTGTTCAAAAGCTGTCAAAAGTAGTTCAACCTCGGGTAGGTGTAAAACGTGGAGATGCATCAAAATTTTGGGGTGAAATTTTTCAATAGCCACATTATTATCTCTCAGTAGAACTCATATAATAGCCTGGTTGGTAGAACGTTGAATTCGCATCCCTTGAGTTATGAGTTCGAACCCCGCCGACCGAAGACTCTCCGGTTGTATGGTGGCTGGTGCACGTATAAATCTGCGTAGTCACAAAGTCCTCCATGTCGAGTAATACCTTTGGGGACACTAATTCAGAGATGATCGTTCTCTGATTCAGGTCTAAATTACGATCTGTGAATGAGTGAATTAAGTCCGTCCCGTAAAAAGGGTTGTGAGTAGCTAAGTAGCTAAGACAGTAGTAGTAGAGTAGCTAAGACATATATTCTTGGCCCTAGATGGCGCTGCAGAAAAACAAGATACGCTCTCTCGGCTTAAAAATCGTTGACTTCCTCAGTGGGCTGAACTAAAAACAGAAAGGTCTAAGCGATTAATCGCCGCCATGCAGTTAATACACAAGTACTCTAAAATCGAATATATAGTTTGATCTCCATTCTTCAAATCGATTGCGCCAAAATTCAACCTAGAATGAAGCATGCAAAAGCACAAACAAACAGATGGCCGACCTGTTTCAAGATTTAGTTCAAAATTTGATGTTAGTCTTCACTTTAGATGCTGTAAATCAAATTTCACTTTCGCTACATTTTTGAATCATCACATTTACATATATGAAACAGTATAGACCAATAGATAATCAATTTATTTTCGGATTTGATTAAAAATCCGGTACGGATCCACATTTTAAATGCTAAACCTGTGCATTAAATTTTATTTATCCAACTCTTTTCATTTTGTAGTTATCATATTATTTTGCACCCAGACAGCTGGACTGACAGATTTTTCTGAATGGATTTCATTCAAAAAATGACATTTCTTTACTAATTGTGTGTTAAGTCCATATACCATATTTCATCCATCTAGCTCAAAGCGTTTTTAAATTATCGCGTTCACAGACAGGCATATTTTTCAAACTATGTCTCACGAACTCGTAGAGGTCTAAATCTCGAGTCCTAACTTTTTGGCAAATAATTTCTTTTATATCCAAGAAAGTAAAAATTCCGTGTTATTATTCAACGACAAACTAATAATTCCTTTAAAACTTTTTTACGGGGGGGGGGATTTAAAGGATATGATTTAAGCATGACTCATGACCTGATTATATGAATTAGCTTTTCTTTATAATACATAGAAATCTCGCAGAGTTAGGATCACTCAAGGTTTCCACTATCATATTTCATCTACCCAATACATTGGGAATCGGAACCTGTAGTTTAAAAGGCTCTGTTTTGCTCCATAATATTTTCATTTTATGTCATTAAGCCTTCTCAGAGATCATGTTAAAACTGAAAACGATTCTTCCAGATAAAGGGAAAATAACACCGAAAATCTCTGTTCAAAACGGAAATTTAGAAATCGGAAATTCAATTCATTGTTCGTGAAAGACATTCACACGCTTATACGCCTCTTCCATTGCACTGTGTATTATGACAAAATAGTAAAATACGAGAAAACATCCTGAAAGGATTCTCGTTAAAAGAGAGCTATTATGTTGCAAGGAATTCTTTGGTGCATACGGATGAAAGCATGAAAGAAGACAACAAATATGACAAATTTTGTGAAGAAATTTTTTGACAAATTTTGACAAGTTATCTAGTTAAGTATGATATGTTTTAAATTCTTAATAACTTTGAAAATATTCAACAAATATAGCTAAAACTTCATCATCAGAATTGTAGTATCGATAGATTGTAGTAACCAATATTGTGGTATCTTTTCTAATATTGTAGTAAACTAGAAAGCTTAGAGCTGTAAGCCAGTCGATTAGAAAGATGGTATTAACCAAGATGTCCAATAAATGAATTTGTTAAAAGAATACAAAATGCATGCATTATATTCTAGATTAATATTAACACTTTGTCAAGCGTAATTGGTCAAGTTGCAATCTGTTCCAATACTTGCACTTAATTATTATAGTATTTATTAACAAAGTTTAGTTTAGTTAGTTTTGTTTTGTTTTGTTTTATTACGTCCCGTTTTTTTAAAGCAACACTAGGGCTATTTTGGGATGGACCTCATAATTTTGAACCGCGGTCAGGTGACGAGGAAATCACCTGAGCAGACCCCCCACTCCAAGATTCTACACCGTACCAGTGGGAAGACAATTGGTCCAGACGGATTTAACTTGCATCAGACCCGCTTACACGACGGTTTATCGGTGGAATCGGGTCTCAAACCTGAATCCCTTCGGTTCCGAAGCCGAGACCTAACCACCAGGCCACCGCGACCCATTATTAACAAGGAACGTTTACTTAAATCATAATATGTACAAACGTTGATTCTATGCAATAATGGGGTATAATAAATAAATAAAACATTCCCCCAAAATTTAGGGGGAAATTATTGATTTTCGCAAATATAAGATTTGTAACAAATAAAAATCATAACCAAAAAATTAATAGAATTTAAATAGAGATAATCCAATTAATTACCAATATAACATTTAATGAAAAATGGTTTTTCACGCTTAAATAAAAGCCTTTTAATTATATTTTACCAAAAGAATATATAATTCACGGTTTTCTTTTCCTCAAATAAAAATTTAAAGTACAGGGAATCTAATAAATAACTTCATATTAAAAAAGAATTATTAAAACTTTAATAGCGATTCCTTTTTCTTAGTTTTTTAATTTAATAAATAAGCATTTATATTATATAATTTTGTATAATAAATAAGTATTTAAAAAGTTTTAAAACTTTAACAACGATTTATTTTTCTTTGTGTTTCTTTTTCAATGAATAATTATTTTGTATAATTTGTATAATAAATAAGTATTTTAAAAGTATTCAAACTTTAACAACGATTTATTCTTTTTAGTTTTTTTTTTTTATTCAATGAAAAATATTTATTTTGTATAGTAAATAACTATTTATTTTGAAATTGAACACTAAATAGCTTGATACTGTTGTTATACTCATTCTCATCTCAATAAGATTTCAGGGAATGCTACAAATCGTTTCAAGGTTCATTGAATTAATATTAATATCTGCAACGCAGGTGCAGCATAAATTTCGAACTAAATCCTCAATGCCGCGGTTTAAGAGATTGTGGATTGTTCAGTGCTTTACGAAATTTGTGTGAAGATCTCTTACGGACCATTCGACTACTGTTATGCACACTGAAATGTTCCAAAGTATGTCAACAATAGTGGATTTTCGACTAGGCAGCTGCGTAGACTTGTTTGTGTCAAATGTAGAGGGGGAAGTGCACGGATAGATTGATTAAAAAGTATTATTCAGGTTACCAAATAAATAATTTTGTAGATAATACAAAGAATTATAGGATGCTATGATGAAAATGATATTTTTTCTAATGTCATTGGTCAGGTTCCTGTATTTTTATTATGTTCATTTAATTGTTACCAGATTTATATTCACATAGATTGACGGCATAATAATTTTGTGTACGAAACATTGAGGCCGCACTTTTATGGCTCAAAAATAAATAAATAATATTCGTAATTTTTCTTTTCAGAAAAAAATAGTGATTTTAAAAAATCGAGTAAATTAAAAATTCGTTGAAATGGAAAATTAAATTAATCAATTTATTGAAAATGGACTTCATATTGTACACTACCCAAGGTAATAAAATGCCTAATTTCGCCAATGATTGTCAAAACAAAAATTTTATATTTTCATTAAATACAAAAAAATTGTAAGCTGTCTTTTTAATTTTAAAATAAGTGTTAAGATATTTTTTTCTTAATGTATATAGATATTCATTATTTTTAATAATACATATTTACTAGCGTTTAATTTTTCTTTTAAAGGATGTGTATTCATTATTGTTGCCCAAGTTTTTAAAATAATTACGAGTTCAATTTTTGTTTAATATCTTGAAGACATATTTTCATTTCATATTTTTCATTCGGCCCTCTTTTAATAATGCAAGTATTATATCTTGAGAAGTAAAGATTAAAATTTGTAAACGCACATCTTTCACCTGCGACAAACGATAAAAATTGTGCAATGAAGCTTTGACTTCGATGAGATAAAAGGTTTCTTTCATAAATTCAGTTATCAGAGGTTTAATACGATCAAATGACAGTGTAGCAGTTCAGTTTGACATTTCATTTCCTTGTCATTATATCAAAGAATAAGGAACAATTTTTATGACAACAACAAGTGAAAAAAGAAATTCATACAGGGATCATACATTCATACTAGGTGCATACAAGGAATTTTGCGGACATCTCGTAAAAGCATTTTATTTAATAGTATATTTTTAAGGGATTTCTAAGAAGTAATTGCACTATAATTAAAATATAAATAGTATTTGTGTTGATACTCAGTATTCTTTAAATAATCGAATTGAGATATGGGACTAGTTTATATTATATATAAACAGTTGAATCGAATGTATATGTTGTTGCTATATATGCAAATAAAATTATTTAAAAATTTATCAGTCATTGAAGTAAGCATTGTATTTAAACAAGATAACGTCCCAAGCTATTTCAGACATAAATTTAGATTTTCTATAACAATGACAAAATTAATTTCTGACTATCTGGAGGATTCAGCTGAAACATGGTTCAGAACTATATTGATAACAAAATATTAAAGTATTAATTCAAAACTATTTTTATTCGTAACGAATGTAAACTAGGAGAATTTTAACGAAAAGGATAATTTCGACCAGAACGCCGCGAGATATATCGAAATAAAATATGTATTATCTCTATTTTTTTTAAGTAATTAGACTTAAAATTGTTATGTATGCATATATTAATTATGTTATATATGCCTATTATATATATATACATATATAACATGCTATGTTATATATGCATATATTAATATATTGAACTAATTAGATGATACAAATGTTTTATTAAAACTAGGATGATTTTAATGAAAAGACCAATTCCAACGAAAACACCTCGAGATCTGTTGAAGTACAGACCTGTCTCTATCTTTCAATCTATGAATTCTGTTCGGCTAAAATTTTTTATGCATATATACTTTAATTCACTATATCGGTCGTATAAAGATTTGAATGTTTTATTTAATAATACAAACTCTGGTCTGTAGAAAGAGAAAATGACGGCCTTAAGTTACAGCTTGTGTACCTTAGACGCAAACCTGTCCGATTCCGACCGGAGCTTTCTGAATCTAGAACATTTTCATGGGTATATGATACAAGAGAAGAATACTATAATCCCAAAATATTTATTTGTTTCAAATAATCCAATATCTTGGTATCAGTAGCATAATACTTACTTTCCTAACCCTACTGAAACCAATTCTGCCGCCATTCATGATTGGAAGATTTCCATTCATGAAGGAGACGTAAGCAAGAGTCTGTTGTTAGTTATATTAATGTCCAATTTCGAGGTCTATTTGGAGCCATTCTAAGCTGTTCGCCATTGTTTACTGAAACATTCATTTTAGAATTAGTCCTTGATAAAGCAAGTCAGACTGAGAAAGCGAGCAGCATAAAACCTATAAATTTATAAAATCAGCAAAAATCGTTTACAGGATAATGCTCGTTCAAAAAAATTTTAATGTATTTATGTATATTATGGAATAATACAAGGGATAATATATGTCTGACATAGCCAGAAGCCATGTGGGAAAATACAAGGAATAATCAAACTTTGTTTTCGAATTCGATTTTCACTGAGCTTTACATTGCTTTTCAGCGTAGATTACTTAATAATGCATGATTTATCACCAATGCTGATCAGCACTTCTAGCATTGGTATAAGTTCTTCATTAAAGGACACAGATTGGGAAGGCAAACGGAATGAAACCTCAAAATTTTTTAATTCAACAAGACTTCTACAAGAGAGAGTAGAAAAACTGCTCATTCAAAACGTTTTTAATACATCTATGCATTATAGACAATAGGAAATATCACATGGGATAACCACACTTTGATTTCGAATTGGATATTCACTGAGTTTTATATTGTCTATCAATGCAAATTACCTAAACAGTGCATCATTCAACGCCAACTCTCATCAAAACTTCTGAGTATTAGTCCTTTATTAAAGGAAATATATTGGTAAAGCGTACAGCATATAAATTGACAAAACCTTTACAAGATAGAGTAGGACAGCAGCTAGAACAAAATCTTTTTAATACATATACGTATCATGAATAAGATGGAGTATTCTTAGAGAACTCATTCTTCATTTTGAACTGAATCTTCAATGAGCTTTCCATTTCACCATCAAAGCAAATTACACTCTAACAACACATTATTCGCCATCATCGTCCATCGATGATGGCGATGAAACTTTTAGCATTAGTATTAGTCCTTAATTAAACGAAGCACATTGAAAGAGCGGCAAAATGTCCTGTTTTATTCAATTACAGATTTCTTAAGAAACAACTGTCAATCTCGGAATAGTTGAACATGAATATATTAAAAAATCAGAGAATATATTATAATAACATTTGTTCATATGCATTGAACCATCATAGAGATTTGAATTGGTTCTAAAACGGAGTAACTTCCGAATATTTTTTTTATTATTATTATTTTATTCGATGCCATCATTCTGTGAAACTTTTAGTACTGAAAGTAACCCTTTATTAAAACCACTGGAAAAACGAAAGGACAAAATTTACCGGCATTATTATTTTATAAAAATTTCTTTCAACTGTAAATGAATCATAAAATAAAAAGATAGGTGATGTTCGTAGGATTTTTTTTTCCATCTACTTCCACCTATAAAGTTTCCATCTTTAGAAAAGAAGTCTTAAACAACAAGTATCTTTCTAGGTAACTTAACAAAAATATTAAACAAAAAAAATCATAAAAGGAAGAGAAAGGGAGAGTTGAGAATAGAGAATGAACCGTTTGACTTCGACAGAAAAGCCATAAAATGTCCTCAAAAACCTTTTAAAGTTAAGCACTTTCCCTGCCCACCCTCCTCATTTCCTCCGAAACGGGAAAATCCTCCAACGGAAAGGGTATTTCCCTGGCACAAAAATGCACCCCCGCAAGATGACCGGGAAAAGTCAAGATTCCATCAAACAATCATGGATCTCCGGATCGCCCCTTAAACGACGCTCCCATTGGTCGCCAGCGCAAACGATTATCCTGCAGGGCTGTTTCGGAATGGGGTATGCTGAGAGATTAAGAGAGCTGGGGGATCGTCGTCTGCGAGTAGCGAAGACTTTATGTGATGACGTAGAACGATCAACTCTTTCCCCCTCCCCTGCTTTCGCATCAAGAGAAATGAGGGTGCAGAACGGTCTTCCTCAGAGGAACAATCAACTCGGCTTTGTCTACCCCCATGTCCTTTATAAAGCGCCCTTTGTGCAACCCCCCCCCCCTTTGGCTTTGAAACGATTATGCAAGGTCCCTAAGAGGGACTGTAAGCAAATAGAAAGGATGTTGTAGCTTAAAGACGCCGATATGTATGGAGAGTCATTTGAGACCGAACTATTTACATCGATAACACTGAAGACCTGCAACTCCAGT
>JAPMOR010078156.1:0-12137 GCA_026543865.1 Argiope aurantia
TACCCAGGCAGTGACTAAATAGTTATTTTCTAAATCGTTAGAGGTAGACATATTTTTCCTAAGAAAAAATATTTTACAAAGCATGAAGAAGTGTATTGTATATTGCATTGACCAATAAATGTACTGTTGAGAAATCTATGGTCAAAACTTTTATGAAGAACCCTGATATCAGCAATCATATTTAACAAAATATTTTTGTTATTCTATTTTTTTATAAGTTCCAATCTTACGCAATTTACCTAGTTATGAAACTTTGAATATCAGTAATTTAAACTGTGCTAAATTTACAATCATTGACAGATACCTGAGCGAGGTTTTGTTTTGCTTAAAATAATGAAATCCAAAACTTCATAGATCAGTTAAATTTAATTTCCCAAAGGACCAATTTTATATCTAAAAACTAGAAAATGAATTAAATGTTTTATTTTATTAACAAAATTGCGTATGCCTCCAGAAATTAAAAAAAAATACGCACCTGTTATTTAAATTACGCTAGATTAAATTCAAATAATGTAAGTGTATCTATGAATAAGAAAGAAAATAAATTTAAATTATAACGAGGCGAAAGAAAATATTGCAAGCATTTCTCCTTATTCTGAAAAATTACCTGTATTATTTATGAACACAAATTTATTAAATACGATGTGCTTGTTGTTTATTCATTATCCTCATTATATCTGAGAAATTAAAATCAAACAGTCTCATTCCTTTGTAAATAAAAATGTGTAGAAACAGGTGCCAGCACAATGTATTTCTTACTGATAAGAAATAACTGATATTACATTGGGAGTACACAAATAAAACAAAAATTCAGAAAGGGAATGTGGACACATTTCATAGAAGGTCCCAACTATAAAACATACTTATATATTATTATTGCATTTGTATATCTACTGACTTGCAAATATTTACAACACTCGAGAAACATAATACTTCTATATTACCGACGTTGAATTAGATACACCTGTATCGGGCTGTGCTTTCCAGACTTCTTATACTTTGCTGATTAGCTATGGTAATAAATTATTGGACATAAATGGATATGTAACTAATCACTTTTAGAATTACGTAAATAGCACAAAAAGTTTTTCAACTAATGCCTTGTATTCATTAATTCTCATATACTGTTTAATATATCAGTTATAAATTTTTGAACTGAATTTAAAAGGTAACGAAATTATCAATCTATATTCATATATATATCAAATACTAATTATGCTGAAATACATTATAAGAATAATTTTCCTTTTAGGCTATCTAAATTCCCTGACACTGGATATCACAAGTGGAATTTGATCCTTAATAAAGTATCATGAAGATAAATTTTCCGCCCTGATTAAAATCATAAATTTTATTTAGGGATTGACAAATATGAAAATAATTGAAACAAATAAAAATATTATTAAAAAAGGCGAAGAATTTTTCCATTTAATAAATAAGAAATTTCTATGACAGAACAAGAACAAGTTTAAAATATTCTAAAATGTTGTGGAATTTCAAGAATTTAAAAAATATTGAGGACTGATCGAATACTTCATTTGAGAAATGAGAAAATCAGCCTTAAAAAACTCCCATATTGTTATGATTTTTACTACTAGGATCAAAGTGTATCCGGATTTAAATTATATAAACATTATAAATCTTATGAACACTTTTATCAAACAGTTTATGGCTTGTGTAAAAATTTGGTAATATGCAGACATTTATTTCATTTTATCGTTTGAAAATAAATTTGCTTTTAAAGAGAAAATAAATTTACTTTGTTGATTTTTCAAAATGATGAATGTTATTGAAGAAAGAATACTTATTAAATTTGGTTTTCTGAAATGAAGGATGTTTTTGGTGGGAATGCATATTAAATGTTGTAAAAGCTTGGGAAGACAACCGTTTATCAAAAACAACAACATCTGAATGGTAAAAAGAATTTACATGCAATAGAGAATCCATTCTATATGATTGAAATTCTGTTATACACATCGATTAGTTAGCAAGATATAGTTTGGGTACTTAATGTGATCATCGTTTGACGATAATATATATATTTGAGTGAGAAGTGAAAAACGAGAGCGAGAGAAAACTATTCGCGAGTTTTTCCAAGAGTTTACATTGGTTCCCAAAAGAAATCCGACTGATTCTTCTTCAAGGCAAGTGCTTTCAAAAATGCATTATTACAGACATAAAACTTGGACACACAATTTTCATACAGAAAAATGGCGCTTAAAAGGTGAAGCAAGACCGAAATAAGCATAACAAAGTCGTTCAAAAATCAAGGTAATGTTGAATGTTTCCTATGATTTTCGTGGTGGTGTGCTTCAGGAATTCCTATTACTTGGCCCGACTATCAATACAGAATATTATTTGAGTATTTCCCACCATTTGCTAAAAATAATTCATGGAAACCGGCTTGAAATGTGGCGAGAATACTCATTGATATTTCTCTACGATTATGGCATTTTTTAAAGTGAAAATATTTTTCGTGAGTGTTTAAACAAACATTTAAGAAACAGGACTCCATAATCTTCGTATTGATATGAACCATGTGACTTTTTACTTATTTCTTCCATTGAAATTGCAGCTTCGTGGGCCTCATTTTGAGTTCATTAATTCGAAAAAAGAAAAGTTGCAACGACTATGTTTCTATGGCAAATTTGCGATTGTAAGAAAAGCATACCTTAAAATGAAATAATGGCACATTTTGATGATAATAAAACAAGTTGTTGGAAGTATATTGCAATTAGAAATATTAGTTTATAGGAGTTAAAGTTTTAAATGCACTTTGGTCGATAAACTAATACTTTTTTGTTCCATGCCAATAATATGGGCATTTTTATCACAATAATATGCAGAGGTGTGTGTGTGTCATAAAGAATATACACATATGAAATAAGCTGCATTTGTTTAGAATAAATTATCTTTCCGCTATCTAATGACATGTTCTTCATAGCCGAATTATATCCACCAAAAAGTAGGAATCGATATTGGGAGATACAGCAGAACCAATGAAATTACCAATGTCAAAATATATTTCAAAAATCCCAAACATTCAATTTTATATTAGACTCTTTTCTTTTTATTCGACTTAAATAAGGACAAAATTAGATAACAAATATCGTCTCTATTATCAAAGTTTCTAAGCACATAGTCCATAATTTAGCTATGTAGAAAAGACAAGAATTGTAATATGTTTGGGAAATTGAACAATTTAGCTATGTAGAAAAGACAAGAATTGTAATATGTTTGGGAAATTGAACATTTCATAGAGGAATAGTGTAGTTAACAAATGAGAATTTATTAAATGTCCAAATGTTGCAGTCCTGAAGTACTTTTACATTTTCTTAATGTCATCTCTAAGAAATTTCTCAAAAGCAAAATATACAGAAACGTAAAGAATTTAATCAGATCTTTGATGCATTCAGTTCTTTCATGACGCCATCAAGGAAAGTCAAACAATCATATATTAACATTTTAGTGATTACGAAAAGAAAAGTATGTAAATAAATAAAATTGTGTGAGCTAAATTTATTGATTTTTTTTGTATGATACGAGTACATAAAGGATGATCATATTTTTAAAATGCTTCCCAATAACATTAATTTACCTTCCACATAAAATTTTGGATGGTGTCATAAATATAGCGATTTACTTAAATATGCATATAACTCTCATTTATAAGTCTTTATCAGGTTGATTTCGGATAGTTGTTTAAAATAGATTTATGCCATCTTATAAAACTTTTACAAGTTATTACGAGAATATTGTACCTGAAAATATTTGAGTATCCAAATATTAAATTCTTAAGTAACAGTATTTCATAGCTTGATAAAATTTTAATAACCAAAGCTACATTCCGGGCATTGTGTTGAAATACAACCGTAAGACTAATGATTATTTTCTGAATTTCTGGTTAACTATGGATTTTGACAAATGAATTTTCATTTTACATATACAGTTTTGCAGAGATATCAATACTTTTAATATACTATTCCATGAAATTTAAGAAACACAGTAAATGTATTATAAGAAATTCTTAAACCAATTAAAAATCATCAAGATTTATGTTACTATATTGACATATTGCTAAAAATGCATTGTTGCATAGCTAATTCAACTGCAAAATTATATTGACGTACTTCAAAATTGCCATACTTAAAGTAACCAATGGTATCGAGTAACTAAACGGAATCTCCATAGAATGAATACAAAATGCTAATTCATGTTTTGGTTCTGTGTACTATCCTAATTATTCATAAATGTTGATACAAATTAAACAGAAGTGTTTAAGCTTCTTTTATATTAAAACTTTAAGCTCGATTCTAGCAAAATTTTATGAACATGTTTTGCTGAATATGTTACGTAGGTTTCAAAAGAAAAAAAACATATATTCTGGTAAAGAGAAGGAATCGTTTTACAAAAAGACTGTAAGAACTTCTCTTTCAGGAGAAAATGTGAATTGATCAAACGGCATGTGATTCTTCTCACTTCTGTTTCTTATTCAGCACCTGCACTATTAAAAGTTGTTCCATCTCGATGCTTTCCACTTGCTGTGCGAACCTGTTTCAGTTTTACCTCAAGAATTATAGTCGATTTATTATTCGTCTAACTTTTGATGTATTATTACGATAATGCAAAATTTTTACCTTTATAAATGTTTTCGGTCCAAAAATACATCATTAATTTCTCTGGTAAGCGATTTTCCTTAGTAGTATCGGTGCTAGTCAATAAATATAAAACATTACTAATATAAAACCATTAAAAAATTACAGGATTTATTTTGATAACAGTACAATTGTTATGATTTGAATATCGTCACGTCAATTTTGACTGTCTGAATTTTATAATTATAATTTAAAGAAAATGCAAACGTCGCTCATAGTAGAATTATTTTACGTCACATATAGAAATGACAGTGAATTTTGTCTTCAGAAGAATAAGTTGTTTGTGTAAGTCAAGGTTTAAAATATGCATAAATAATCATTTTTATCTTTAAAATTCAAATCATCACATTAATAAAGTTGAAGGATTATGAGAATTTGCTAAAAAACAAATATTATATTGCTGAATATTCAAATAAAAGTATGAAATAGTGTCCATAATACAGTTAAAGAAGCAGACTTTGGAATTTATTTTTCAATTTTAAACTGAAATTAAAATTAATAATCTTATTCTAAATTAATACATAATTCCACGTGCATCTCTATATTTTCTATATAACATCATATGTAATTTAAAATAATTTTCCTGGAACTGCCTTAATGACTTCAATACTCCCAATTAAATATGCTTCTTTCCTGTCGAAATATTATTTAAAAGTACTTGAAATAGCTTAATAAATTTATTATATAAAATTTTTATACATTTTATAAAATTTATTTTATATTTTTTGGAATTAAATAAATAAAATAAAATCATTGAAAAAATATCCTTCGAAATATAAAATTGAGTATTAATTATTATTTTATGATTTCTAATTTCAAATGTGGTTTCTGTCGTTTCAGTTATTAACAGTAGTTTACTCAATAAAGTTGTTTTATGTAAAGTATTGTTACGAAATTTTCTTTACCGGGGTTCGTTTGGATAGTGGAAGTTATATGGTGTGGAGAACGCTCAATAATCAGGCGGCAATGGAAAAAGAAACAACGACGTTTATTTACACGAATACACACAGGACAGCACAAAGCGACAACTATATACAGCACAGAAGACGATTATCTTCACCCGAGACGTGTAGCATACAACAGCACACACAGCAGCATACAACCAGAATCTACTTCAGACAGTAGCGCACAGCTCATTTCAGCACTAGCTTAACTCAGTCGCTTCCGACTCCTCCGTCTTCTACTTCTCCGACTCGGAATACTGACTTCTACCTTCGCTGCTCCCGAACTCGGACTACTGGCTTTTCCGCTCCGTCTTCGGACTACTCCGTCGCCTTCGACTACTGGCTTCGTCGTCTCCCTGGCAGCGGCGGTCGCTCCCTTTTATAGGTCTCAGGAGGCGGGGCTAGAAGCCTCTCAACCAATCAGGAACGTTCGAGGCGTATCTCGGTTCCTACTGGACGGATCGGGAAAATTCTCGAAGTGTCGGGTATTATCTATTTTGGCGCCAAAGTCGCCAAATTTGTCGCCAAGTCACCAAATGGTCGCGAAGTTTGTCGCCAAGCTCTGGGACCTCCGACGCGCTAGTCCCATTCAGATTACTGTAAAACTTTCTTTCTATTGATGGAATAAACTATGCTGTGAAGCCGAATTGCAGTTTTGTAACAGTATTGTCATTTTTATAAATTTTATAACCATCAAATACACTTTAATAGAATTTTTTTATAAATGTTTCAGCAATAAGTGATAAATAAATAACTCCTGATAATTATGAAGAATGTTTCATTAATGGAAACACACCATGAAAATTAACGTTTTTCAAAAAATATTTCTTAGAAAATATGCTTTTAAAGATAGCTTCAACAGTTTATTTTGTGCTTAATGCAGGAGATATTTATAATTATGTACTTCGCAAATTCTCAAAGCAGAATTCGACACTAAATATTTTACATTTATTATTAAAGATTATCGAACTAAATTCTTTGGCATTTCCTCTTCGCTTTTGCTAGCTTTCATTTACTAGAATGATTTAAATGGGTCCTTATTTAGTTTTAAGTTAGTTCATCATAATTGACAATTAGGATGAACTAACTTAAAACTAAAACTATTATTAGCAGCTCTTTTATCTCATTATGATATCTTGCCCTAAATAATATTCAAACCACAAATTCTAAAAATTATTGGAAATATGATTGAAAAATAGATTTGTCCTCGTTTTCTTACATTTTTCAAGACATTTCATACCAAAATATCCAGTGGCAGATGAGTTGCCCTGCATAGGACAAATTGCTGCATGAAACAGTAATGAGGGAAAAGAAAGAAAATAAATTTTTTTCCTGGTCACTGGCGAAAGAAGTCTTACTATTTTTGCGAAAAAGAATTTCACTAGAAATGTCGCTATATATATTCCAACATTCTGGGATAAAGATTCAATTGGACGGGCAGATGTAGGGTGTATGCTATTGTGTTCAAAATGATTTCTTCATTTAATATATGTTTATTTACAAAATAGGCTTACAGTTACTATACAGTATCTACTTTCCCTTTCAATGGATTTTGTAGTAAATTCTTTCCATGGATGCAAAAAATAAGTTTTTTATGGCATTCTGGATTTTTTTTAAAAATAACAATGCTATTTTTTTTTAATAAACCTACTTAAGAGGAATTAAGGAGAACATTTCTGTCTTTTATTTAAAGAGTTTTACATGCATCAAACATACAATTTTCAAATTATAGTACATTTAATGATATTCCAAAGAAGTGAAGAGGAAAACTATAAATGTTTGTTTGCTTCTTATATGATATAAATAACAATATTTCATAAATTTTAAAATTTGCTTATTGTTGTAAAATGCGCTAGTCATAACTGTTGTGGAATTTTGTATCCGGTTTCAAAACCCGGTAATTTTCGTATAATATGCTTTTATGAGGTATCTAAATGTGCTTTTTTTAATGTTCTAATTAAATATTAACTTGCACATCTCCACATTTTACTCATAGGTCTAGTATTAAATGAAATTGATATTAAAGAAAAACATAATTGATATTTAAATTTTTAAAAATAGTTTTCCTTTACTCAGAATATTGATTTGATAAAAGACATTCGACTTCTCATAAATGTATATTAAAAGCATTGAATTCTAATGTTTCGCTAATTCTTATCAAGACTTTGGCGCTTTCAAAAATATCATATCCTATTCATATAAGTAGATTAATGAAATTTGCTTCAGATAGAAGTATGGAAGTAATAAAAGAAACTATTGTAATGCCTAAACATCAACTATATCTGAAACATCACAAATTTACTTTTAAGAGTATCGTGAATAGAACTTTTGAATGCGTCCCTTTTTGCCAAAATATAAAAGAATTATTTTTTCTGAGAAATTAAATTATAAGATAAATAATTAACCGTGTATAACATTTCCTAATTCTTACACAATTGTAATACATTTTAAACGAATTCTTATTTAATAAACTCTTTACACAATAAAATGAAAGTGCTCCAAAAATAAAAATTAAAGAAATTTTCCGAAATTGAGCCATGATTTAACAAGAGGCTAATCACATAATACATGCCAGATTACTATTTCAAAGTAAATTATGTGATTAAAATTGATGACTGTACTTTGGTATACGAGCACACTGAATTATTTATAAAGCTATTTTCAGAGATGCATGAGTAGTTTAAGTAAGTGATATTAAAGTAACTAATTCGAATTCAAAAATTGAAGAAAAAAATCAGTAATTCAAAAAATATATTTTGTTTATGAAATTCATAGGGAGTATTAATAAACTTTTGCTAAATAAATATGGAAAAAAAAAATATATTGTCGTTTTCTTTTCCTAACAGTAAATATATCGCTTTTATAATATGTATCTGAAACCATATTTATCGATGGAATGCGTCGATTTATTCTCATGGAAAATTCAACAAAATGTCTAAATAAATACAGTTTGATAATTCATTATTTTCAATATCCATGCATTATAAGTGCATTTAGTTGATATACCTCTTTATTTGTCAAATCAGAATATAAATATATCCATTTATCAGACCCGAATTACATTAAAAATTTCATTATTTATATCAATTATATCATGTTGAAAAATGAAATTTTATGCAAATTGTAAAATGAAACTTGATATACTTGTTTTCAGATATTTATTTCAAATGAAGAAATGTGCTTAATTTTTTTCAAAAATTAACAAATTTTCGTATTATTGCTTACCAAATGTTATTCAAAACCTATAGATATATTGAATGCTGGAATTTGGAAAGCTGAAATAAGAGTCGTACTGTCCAAATTATTATACATTTATTTGTAAGAGGGAAATTATTTTACCTTTTTTATAGATATATTACATTTTATAGGAAATATAAACTAGTTCATTTTTTATGAATATAAATTAAAGACTTTATACGAAATATTTCCCCCAATTTTTTATATATTTATTAATCGAAATGTAGCAAAACTTTTGCATAAAAAAAATGACATCCAAAGGTGCTGAAGCAATAAATTCTGTTGTAAAATTTTCTAAGAATTTACTCAGTAATTTCTCTAGGTGGGATTATTTCATTGTGATAAGCACCAATTTATTCCAGAATACTTACTGATGAAATATAATAAAATGTGGGTGTTAAGATCACGTGATATTTATTTTTATTCTCGTATAATTAATTGGATAATACATTTATTATTTGTTTAATTTCACGTATTTGATATTTACTTTATTCAAGTGATATTTATTTATATTTTTTATCGTCTGTTATATCAATTTGATTGTTTGTTCTTATAAAAAATTGGCAACATGTAAAATATCGTTTGATGCACAAAAAATGTTTAGAATAATTAATTTTATTTGTTTAGTAGTTCTAAAGATTTTGAAAAATATGTTGCTTGGAGAGCTCGTAGCTCAAGTAACAAATAAACAACGTATATTTCTTTTTTAATCCAGTGTTTTTATTTGCGCAGCATTTGAAAAGTTAATATCCTGTTTTTTATATTCTAGTAATTTCTATTTGTTACATAAAATTTTCTGGCGTCCGCGACAAGATTTTATCTCTTTGAAAAATGTTTAAAGCTGTGATAGGATTTAAAAAAGATTTAATAGTCTTTGCTAAAGAGATTGGCGAAACTGTGCCAACTAAAACGACAGTTTCGGAACTGAAAAATATAATAGTGAACAGTAAAGAATATTTACAAGATCCGGACTTTGTAACTTCGGTTTTAGTCAATAATATCGCTGATAGAAAATATGAAGAGGAGCAAAGAAAACTCAAATATGAAGAGGAGCAAAGAAAACTCCAATACGAAGAGGAGCAAAGGAAACTCCAATTCGAAGCGGAGCAAAGAAAACTCCAATACGAAGAGGAGCAAAGAAAACTTCAATATGAAGCAGTTGAAAAAAGAGAAAAACGCCAATTTGAATTGGAATTGGCGAGAATTCAAGCACAAACCGCAACTTTAAGACAAAATGAGACTCAACCGCAATTGCAGGATACAAATGGCGTCAAGAAGAAATTCCATCTTCCAAAATTAGAATTTCGTGTATTTTCTGGAGATTTAAAAGATTGGCTATCATTTTGGAGTCAGTTCGAGCATATTCATCAAGATCCAGAAATAGCTCCTGAAAATAAGTTTCAGTATTTAGTGCAAGCAACGGTGAATGGATCCCGAGCAAGAGAAGTAGTAGAAAGTTTCCCGCCAACTGGCGCGAATTATGAAAAGGCCGTTGAAAGCTTAAAAGCTCGTTTTGGAAGGGAAGATCTTCTAGTTGAAGTCTATGTAAGAGAGCTTTTAAAGTTAATTATATCAGTTCAGAAGAATGAGAAATTTTTAATGACATCATTGTATGATAAACTTGAATCTTACCTCCGAGCGTTAGAAACCCTGGGCGTCACGACTGATAAATGTGCCTCCATACTGTATCCAATGGTTGAATCGTGTTTCCCTGAAGAGTTTTTAAGAGCCTGGAATAGATACCCAAGATCTTCTTCGTCAGCTGATGCTAAGGAACGACTAACCAATTTAATGCATTTCTTTAAAACAGAAGTTGAAGGAGAAGAAAGAATTAATTTGGCGATGGCGGGATTTGGCTTAAGCGAGAAAAGTAAAAGTAATGCTCCAGTTTTGAAGAAGAAACAATTGCCTATTGGCAGGGGTAAAATACCTACAGCCGCCAATTTGCTGGCGACTTCAGCCAAAGACTCCAAAAAGTCTTGTGTCTTTTGTTCAGGCACTCATTCTAGTGCAGACTGTTTTTCTGCTCAGAAGATGAGTTTAGCCGATAGGCTAAATGTTTTAAAAGAAAAAAAATTGTTGTTTTGCATGTTTAAACCCGGGACATTCTATTCGCAAATGTCGTATATTTTTGAAGTGTATTGTCTGTGGAAAGAAACATGTACCACTACTTTGCGAAGCGTTAGAAACTCGAAAACATGAGCCCCAGATTACTGAGCAAAATGAAGCAATCAATGATGTTAATATGTCGAATATCAATTTCGGTCCAGAGGTTTTTCTTCAGACCTTGAAAGTAAAATTGATTTCAGATAAGAAAGAAGTTATCGCTGGAGTCATTCTAGATTCAGGTTCTCAACGGTCATATATTTTGAAAAGTCTTGCCGAAGAAATGGGATATCCTCCTATGGGAAAAGAAATGCTTGTGCATTCTTTATTTGGTGGTGTAAAATCGGAAAAATTTGAACACACACGTTACAGAATAAGAATGAGAAACCTCATGAATAAATTTACATGTAATTTTGAAGCATTAGATCAATTAGCTATTTGTAATGATGTTAAACCTGTTAATCCCGGTCCGTGGATGGAAAATCTTCATAAAATGAGCATAACTCTATCGGATGTTGGAGATAAGCCCAAGCCGGTTCAGATTCTTATAGGAGCTGATCTTTATGGAAAGTTTTTAACTGGTCAGCGTAGAGTTTTATCAAGTGGATTAGTAGCTATTGAGACTTCACTTGGGTGGACTTTGTCAGGAAAGGTGCCAGGAAAAAATTGTAGTTCTAGTAATGCCATGTTAGTTACATCTCTTTTTGTCAAAGAGCTTTATATTTCGGAATTATGGAAGTTAGATTCTATTGGGATCAAGGATCCAATTGAAAAATTATCAAAAAGAGAACAAGAAGATTTGACTATAGAGCATTTTTTGCAATCTGTTCGGTACAATGAAAATCAACGTTATGAAGTACATCTGCCTTGGTTAGATAATTGCGCACCACTACCTGACAATTTTGAACTGGCTGAGAGAAGATTGGAATCCACAACCAAGAAACTGATCCACGAAGGTTTATATAATGAATACGACAAAATATTTTTGGAATGGTTAAATGAAGGTATCATTGAAGAAGTGCCAGGTAACGACATTAATCTTCCAGGAAATTACTTACCGCACAGACCAGTTATCAAAGAAAGTAGTTCCACCACCCCTATCAGGCCGGTATTTGATGCTTCAGCTCGAATAAAAGGTCATCCATCGTTAAACGATTCTCTACATAGTGGTCCTAACTTAATTGAACTTATTCCT
>JAPMOR010078159.1:0-11921 GCA_026543865.1 Argiope aurantia
ATTACCGGCTCTGGTCATTTCCAGCCTCGGCATCCACCCTAGTGCTAGCCGGAACCTATACGCTCGGAGTTACCCCCGGGGACAGTGACCACCCTTAACGCCAAGCCCAAGGAGTAACCCCTTCGCTTGATCCCTAGCAGACTAACAACTTAGGTTGATAGCTACCGGCCGATTGATACACCGGGGACCACAGTGCACCACCCGTCTAATGGGTCGCCACGCACGGCAAACACGTGGGGGTATTTGCTGTCCATGAGAAGCAGGAAGCAAACAGAGCGGCGACAGCTTCTCATGGAGAGCTCCCTCGCCTACCCTCGAGGGAAAGAAGAATGACAGCCAAAAGCAGAAGACGGAGGGGAGAGTAAACATAAAGGGAGTATAGATCCCTGGGGAAGGATCTGTCGGATCTTTCCCTGGTTTCAAAACTGGAATGATAATAGCTTCCTGCCATTGCGAAGGAAACATTCCCTCATTCCAAATTCTGTTATAAAGGCGAAGAATATTGTAAAGCGAAGGAACACTTAAGTGACGAAGCATGTGGTATGAAATTTTATCGGGTCCCGGGCTGGTATTATTAGATTTTGTAAGTGCCTTTTGCAGCTCACACATATCGAATTCAGAGTTATATGGAAGGGTATGGCGTATTTTAAAGTTAAATAGTTGTCGCTCAGCACAGTTCTTTATTTTTAAAAACGTAGGATTATAGCTATCTGAGCTAGCCACTTTGCAAAATGTTTCACCAATGATATTTGCAATGTCTCGTGGCGATGAGTATGTGAAAGAATTCTTTTTTAAAATAGGAAAGGTAAATTCTTGATATATACCATTGGCAGCCTTTACTTTCTTCCATAATATTTTACTAGAAAAATTGGATCTAATACGAGAGACATATCGAATCCAATATTCTCTCTGACTACGTCTTCGTATTTTGCGAGCACATGCCTTTGCATATTTGAATGCAACGAGGTTTTCTGTTGTTGGACGCCTTCTAAATATGTCCCATCGCTTACTTTGCGCCTTCTGTGCTTCACGGCAGGCATTATTCCACCAAGGTTTTGAAAGCTTATGAGGTCTGGTAGAACTTTTCGGGATTGCATTATCAGCGGCATATAGTATGATCTCAGTTATTTGTTTAACTGCTTCTGAGATATCCAAACAATTAACCATTGCCTCAGTGATTGTGGCCAACTGCTGAAAGCTGTCCCAATCTGCTCGTTGGAATAAGTAGACAGATGGTCGTTGTGCCATCCTAACAATATCAGCAAGGTGAATCAAAATTGGAAAATGGTCACTATTAAGAAGATCTGTTCCAACGGAAAAGTTTAAAAGTGGGAGTAATATTGGAGAACATATAGCAAGGTCTAATGAGTGAAATGAATGAGTGGGCTCGTGAAAATATGTCTTTTCATCACTATTTAACAAACAGAGATTATGATCATAAATCAATTGTTCAATTTGCTGGCCACGAGAGTTAGTGTTCTCATTTCCCCATAGGATGCTATGTCCGTTAAAATCACCAAGCATTATGAAAGGAACAGGAAGTTGATCTATTAAAGAATTTAATTCTTCTTGTGAAATCACTTCACGTGGAGGTAGATATATGCAGCAAACTGTTATAAGTCTCTTTACGTGGACTTGAATAGCAACAGCCTGCAAATTGGTATGAAGGATAATTGGTGTGCTGGGGTAGAGGTTAGAAGTGAAAATGCAAACACCGCCCGAAACACTAGCATTTGAATTTGTATTTGCATCTTTCCGTACGCAGTTGTATCCTCTAATTTTGGAAATTATTGAGGGTTTTAAATACGTCTCTTGTAAGGCGAAACAGGCAGGCTTGTATTCGTTTAAAAGTGATTTTATTTCGACGGTTTTAGAACGATACCCACGACAATTCCACGAAATGAAACCAGACATGAAAACAAAACAAAGGAATGTTTGAAAAAGCTACGCATGGCCGCCTGAGGGCTATTTATTAGGAAAGTGTTGATCCATTTCTACATCAGAGATATCAGATGTAGATGGACAAATTGATAATATAGAATCTGAAGTAATAGGGATATCTGGAGGTTTAGGAGGGACTTCAGTGTCAGAACTTTTGGTACTTGGAGATTTTGCTTTCTTGCGTTTCTTTTTAGGGAATCGAGCTAAAGAAAATTCAGAATCTTTGGACTGAGAAATAGTTGGAGAATTTTTTGTCGAAGCTGAAGTTTGATTTCGATTCGTTTCAGTGTTTTGCAAGTTATTGCTCTTAACCGATTCATGAGAAGAATGTTTACAGGAACAGGTAGGGATAATGTCTATAGTCTCTGTCTGAGAGCCAGTACATTTTAATGCTGATTTCATGGCTCCACTATAAGAAATGCCAGGTTTGGGTGTCCTGTCTAAAACTAATTTTCTCGCTTCTGCATAGGAGATATTTTTTTTAACTTTCAGGCTTTGAATTTCCTTCTCCATCTTCCATTTAGGACAATCACGAGAATAAGCAGGGTGAGGTCCAGAGCAGTTTAAACATTTCAAAGTCTGCGAGCTGCAAACTGAAGTTTCATGATCATCAGCTGAGCATTTGGCACATCGACGGCTACCGCGGCAAGTTCCCTGCGAATGTCCGAATCTCTGACATTTAAAGCAACGCAGAGGATTCGGTACATATGGTTTAACTTTGGATTGTACGTAGCCAGCACGTATAAATTTTGGAAGTTCCGGACTACTGAAAGTTAGAATGACATGTTTTGTTGGAATGAATGAACCATTACGTTTAATTTTTATGCGATGAGCTGCGCAAACTTTTTGGGAATGCAATTCCTGAATGAGTTCATTCGCCGAACAATCAAAAAGATCTAAATCGGAGATGACCCCTCGAGAAAAATTCAGTGTCCTATAAGGAGTTACCTCTACAGGGAAGTCTCCAAGTTTTGTTAATTTCTGCATCGTAGTAATCTGTGTTTTTGATGAGGTCTCAATAAGGAGATCCCCAGACGGAAGTTTTTTAGTAGATTTGACATCACCAATTGATTGATTGATTGTTTGAGGTTTTATGGCGCAAGAGCCATGATGTTGACTATGCTGCGCCAAACAATGGGTAAAATTATCTCATTTTATAACACCTATCGAAAAGAAGATGAGGGGAAGCTAAAAAGTAAACAAGATTTAAATCAATGGATAAAACTATTGACATCACCAATAAATGAAGATATCAATCTTTGAACTATAAAAGGTGAAATTTTATGAAAGGTCTTTGGTGTATGTAAAATTAGAAATCTAGTATCTTCAGTGATAGGAAAACGTGGCAAAGTGTCTGAAAAACCCATACAAAAAGGGAAAAAAATTCAAGCTCCGACGGCACCGCCCACCACGGAGCCCAACAAGGGAAGGCAGCCACCGGCTCTGGTTGCCTCCAGCCTCGGCGCTTACCCTGATGCTAGCCAAAACTTATACGCTAAGGGCCACTTCCAGGAACGTCTACCACCCTTAACGCAGAGCCCCAGAAGGTGACCCCTTCGCTTGATCCCCTTGAGCAGACCAGCCAAATGACTGGGATACCAGCCGATTGATACACCGGGGACCAAAATGTACCACCCGTCAAATGGGTTGCCACGCACGGCAAACACGTGGGGTTTTTGGCTGTCCATGAGAAGCAAGAAGCAAACAGAACGGCGACAGCTTCTCATGGAGAGCTCCCTCGCTTGCCGTCGAGGGAAAGAAATACACAGCAGACAGCAGAAGGCGCAGAAGAGAGTAAACGTAAAGGGAGTAAAGATCCCTGGGTACCTCGGGATTGGGACACCCGTACTCACCTATAGTAGGTGAGCCCCTGAGGGGCTTCGTCTGATGGGTGAAGGGAAATAAGATCATGAGTTTTCGGCTTGCCGCTAAAAATGGAAGCTAAGTCCCTGTGTACTATGCCCTGGTTCGAAAGTCCCAGAGCAACCGAATTCTGAAAAATGGATTTTTTAAATTTGGATGATAAATCTTTTTGAGCAAGGCCACGTTTGGAAAGCTTTAGCTTTAAAGATTTGTTAGATTTTGCTTTTTGTTTTGGTGTTTTTTGTTTGACAGGTTCGGAGGGACAGGTTGAAGAATTTTCCGTATCAGATTCAGATGCCTTATCAGGAACTTTTGAATTAGTAGTGCGTTTTAAGCAATCTGAACATGAGCAATTTTTGCAAAAGGATTTTTGAGTGGCGGAAGCATAGCTGAGACCAGGTTTTGGTGCTAGAATTTTCTTTCTGGCTTCGGGGTAAGGAATGTTTTCTTTTATTTTAGTTGTGGTTATTTTTTTCTCCAATTGCCAGCGTTCACATGATCGAGAGAATGATGTGTGGTTGCCATTGCAGTTGACACACTTTTCTGGTGCCGAACACTGCTGGCTATCATGGCCCTTTTCTGCACAGCGGGCGCAAGTAAGAGTCCCGCGGCAGTTGGCCTTCGAATGGCCAAAACGTTGGCATTGAAAACACCTTAAAGGATTAGGGATATACTGTCTAACCGGTAATTTAATGTATCCAGCGTATATATATTCGGGTAATTGAGGGTTATGGAATGTCAGGATGTAATGTTTTGTGGGGATGAGTTGCCCATCCCGCCTAATAGTTATTTGGCGTACGTTTGTAACTGCTTGGGATTTCAATTCTTTTGTTATTTCGTCTAAAGGAACATTAAAGAGTTCCCCGCATGTTATTACCCCTTTAGAGTAATTTAGAGAATTATGTGGACCGACTGTTTTAGGTATAGTAGCTAAAGCTTTTAATTTGATGATTTGCTGTGCTTGCTTCTTAGAACAGACCTGAACCAGCAAATCACCAGAGCGTAGTTTTCGGATGGATGAAACGTCACCGACTGTAGCTGCAATTGCTTTCTGAACTAGAAATGGCGAGACCGAATTGAAGGATTCTTTTTCATGTGATACACGTTTAATAATAAAAAATGAATCAAAATTATGATTGAAAGTTTTCATTTCAGGATGATGCCCACTGAAGGGAGATTTGCGAGAGGAGCCCATACGATATTGATTTGGATTCGGGCCCGACGGCACCGCCCACCATGGAGCCCAACAAGGGAAGGCAATTACCGACTCTGGTCTTTTCCAGCCTCGGCATACACCTTAGTGCTAGCCGGAACCTATACGCTGGGAGTTACCCCCGGGGACAGTGACCACCCTTAACGCCAAGCCCAAGGAGTAACCCCTTCGCTTGATCCCTAGCAGACTAACAACTTAGGTTGATAGCTACCGGCCGATTGATACACCGGGGACCACAGTGCACCACCCGTCTAATGGGTCGCCACGCACGGCAAACACGTGGGGGTATTTGCTGTCCATGAGAAGCAGGAAGCAAACAGAGCGGCGACAGCTTCTCATGGTGAGCTCCCTCGCCTACCCTCGAGGGAAAGAAAAAAAAGGAGACAGCAGAAGGCGTAGTGGAGAGTAAAAGCTAAAGGGAGTAAAGATCCCTGGGTACCTCGGGATTGGGACACCCGTACTCACCTATAGTAGGTGAGCCCCTGAGGGGCCCTCCGGTTCCGAAGCCGAGACCTTACCACCAGGCCACCGCGGCCCCCGGATATTTTCAGAAGGTGGATTCTGCCTTCATCTAAAATAATGATTATCTAAGAGACAAATTCAATTATTGATGTTGTTTTAACAAACATACAGTGTGCGAGATAAAAAAAATCAAGTATTGCAAATTATGAAATTACACTAAATATTTTTAAATACTTCACATTTTCGTTAATCTAGCGGAAAAAAAAGATCCAGTTGATAATTTCTTAAAATAATAATAAACTTCTCGCGATGCATTAAGTCTCGATAATAAATAAACTTGCATAAATTGGAAACAAAACTGTAATTTCATTTTTGTTTTTATATTTCTCTTTTATACTTATTCACAATGTCAAGATGAAAGCAAGAATTATTTCAATCAAACCTGAAAGAATGCGAATATAAATTTGAATCAATTTCATCATTATTTTATTTTATTCTATAAAAGTTAAAATTTCACTTACGAAGATAAAGCAATTAAAAAAAAGAGTTATTTAACATTGAGGTTTACATTCACTATTCCTATTCAGATTGGATTGGATTGGATGTGATAATTCTCTGGCGCAAGATCCTTTTCTAGGATATGCTGCACCGAAAACACAGTTCACTTATTGAGTTTCTATTCATTTCCATAAAATTCCGCGTAAAAAACTGATAAAACAGTAGGTAAAAGTATAATAGTGAATTTAAATTTCACTAAAAATTCCGATTTTCTTCAAGAACGGAAACAAATTTTTATGGGGTCTTTCTCCTATAAGGAAAGACAAGTTAAAATCAGAGGAGTTAAAAAAGTTGATACGGTCTCTATAAAAATCAGAACACTCAATTAAAATATGACGTATAGTCAGTGGAACATTGCAGGATCCACAAACAGGTGGATATTCGCCGAATAGTAAGTGTCTGTGTGTAATACGTGAATGGCCGATACGCAATCGAGTTAAAATTACATCAAATTTTCTGTTGAAAGTTGAAGTCCATGTAGTAATATAGGGTTTTACTTCGTGGAGTTTATTATTCACTTCTTGATTCCAGTCATTTTGCCAAGCCTTCAGCATCCACTTACGAAGTGCGCTTTTGATATCTGTATAATGAAGAGGCTGAGGACGATACGTAGTAGCACATTTAGCTGCAGTATCAGCCTGTTCATTACCATTTATGCCGACATGAGCTGGTATCCATGAAAACAAAATTCTAAAGCCCCTCCTATGCAGATGGGATTGCAAACGCTTGATTTCCCGTGTAAGGCCATGAGAATCCTTACCACCGTTCAAGGATTCCAAAACACTCAAAGAATCAGAGTAAATAATAGCTTTTACTGGATGTTTTTCAGAAAGATATTTTAGTGCTATATACAATGCTGTCAATTCAGAGGTAAAAACAGAGGTAAAATCATGAAGTCTATAACTTACAATGTCATTCTCACAAACAAAAGCACAACCGGTATTTGTATCAGATTTAGAGCCATCTGTATAAATGGGTAGATAATCATAAAATAATTGTCTGTGGGAAAAGAAAATAGATTTAAAAATAGAGCTACATATCTCTGCTTTGTATAGATTCTTAAAAGGATTCAGGTAGGTGATGTTATTGCAGATCCAAGGAGGAGTTATAAGTGAATTACTATTGCTGGTATCAAGAGTCTGAAATTCATCTGGAAGAAATCGGCGAATTCGTAGTCCTAAAGGAGGTATACATGAAGACCGGTTATTGAATAGCCTGTCCATGCTGTGATCCAAAATTATTTTCCTCAAAGGGTTATTTTCGGTTGATAAAACTCGAAAATAATAACAAAAGGATAGCATGCGTGTTCTGTGAGTCAAAGATGGCTCAAAATTTTCCACATACAAACTCATTACTGGAGAGGTGCGGAAAGAGCCTGAGCATAGTCTTAAAGCCTGATGGTGGATATAATTAAGTCGTGAAAGGTAGGAAAGTCGCGTGGATCCGTAAACGATGCACCCATAATCCAGTTTTGAACGTATGACGCTTCTATATACGCGTAATAAGCAAGTGCGATCAGCGCCCCAAGCAGTGTTTGAGAGAACTTAAAATATTTAGAGACTTGAGACAAGTCTTCCTCAAATATGTGATATGGGGAAGGAAAGTCAATTTTTTGTCAAAAATTACTCCAAGGAATTTGCATTCATTCTGCATGATTAAAGGTGTGTCTTGTATAAATAATTCCGGATCGGGATGTAACAATCTTCTACAGAAATGAACACCAAACGTTTTTTGAGCAGAAAAGGTGAAACCGTTTTTATTTGTCCAAGCTATCATATTATTGATTGCTGTTTGCAGCTGTCTTTCAATAAATCTCATATCTCTACCAGAACAAGAGATCTGAAGATCATCCACATAAAGTGATCTTTGTATGCAGGAAGGTAAAACTGATAAAATATTATTAATTTTTAAAATAAATAGGGTTACACTTAAAACTGAGCCCTGAGGAACGCCCTCTTCTTGGCAATAAACATCAGAATAAGTATTTCCCAGTCTAACTCTAAAATAACGATGTTCTAAAAAGTTTTGTATAAACATAGGCAAATTTCCACGAAAATCCAGTTCAAAGAGGTCTTTTAAAATCCCATATCTCCATGCTCTATCATAAGCCTTCTCTATGTCGAAAAAAATTGAGACCAGATGGTGGCGTCTGAGAAAGGCTGTACGAATGGCACTTTCTAATAAAATCAGATTATCTGTTGTACAGCGGCCTTTACGGAAACCACTCTGAAATGGTGAAATACATCCGTTTTTTTCCAATATATAGGTTAAACGCGCATTTACAATCTTTTCAAGGAGTTTGCACATGCAGCTGGTCAATGCTATTGGACGGTAATTGAGAGGATCTAAAGGATCTTTATTAGCTTTCAATATTGGAATCACGGTGGCATATTTCCATTTTGGTGGGAAATAATGCTCTTTCCATATTCTATTAAACATGTATAGAATATTATCAAGAGAGCCATCCGACAGATGCGAGATCATAGAATAAGTGATGCCATCAGGACCTGGTGAAGTTTGCCTAGTTGTGGACAATAATTTACGTAATTCTTCTATAGTCAGATCGACGTTATATGCGAGAATCTTTTTTGTGCGAAATCGAAGGGGAATTTTTTCTGTTGTGTTCTTATATGACAGAAATGGTTCTGTATAGTTTTGGGCTGCGCATACAGATGCAAATGTTTCTGCTAAAATATTAGTCATTTCCTGTAAGTCATAAATTTCCTGATCCTTCACTTTTAAATATGATATAGGGTATTCAGAATAAATTCCACAAGCCTTTTTTACTAGATTCCACATTTCTGTCACTGATACAGAAGAATTAATATTGGACGTTAGTTTAATCCAGGAGTTTCGTTGGGCTTGGCGCCTAGTACGTCTAGCTATAGCTTTAGCTTTTTGAAATAAAATAAAATTGTTCGTAGATGGCCGTCTTCGGAACCGATTCCATGCAATTTGTTGATTCCTGCGCGTTTCTGTGCATTGTCTATTCCACCAAGGTTTTCGAAATTTAGGAAAAGCAGTGCTAGATTTCGGAATTGTTTCATCTGCTGCTCTTAGTATTAAAGAAGTCACATTATCGACAACAACATCGAGGTCTGGATGTTCCACCATATCCTTTGATATTTTGGCTCTGCTAGTGAAACTCGTCCAATCAGCTTTATCAAAAATATAACGTTTAGGTCGTTGTGGTACTATGACAGGTATATTAACTTGAGCGAGGAAAATTGGAAAATGATCACTTTCAAATAAGTCATTCCCCACCCGAAAAGTGAAAAACGGAGCAATAGGGGCTGAACAGAGAGCAAGATCTAAACAGTGGAAAGTTTTACTACCCAAATGAAAGTGGGTGTGGTCACCATTATTCAAAAGACAAAGAGAGTGATCAGAAATAAATTCCTCAATTTGTCTTCCTCGAGGATTCGTGCTATTACTACCCCAAACAGGACTATGAGCATTAAAATCACCTATTATTATGAACGGTGCTGGCAATTCAGAAACTAATCTATCAAGTTCATGTTTATCAATAGCGGAATTAGGAGGCAAGTAAAGAGAACAAACTGTAATTAAGCGCGGAATCGCAGTACGAATCGCAACCGCTTGCAGTTGTGTGTGAAGTGGTATTACAGATGTGGGGTAGTCATGAGAGACGAGGAGTGCAACACCACCTGAGGCTCTATCAGAGTTACCGTCTCTTCGAATCAAACTATAACGTTTTATTTTTGCTGGGTCGCTTGATTTTAAGTACGTCTCTTGAAATGCCATGCAGACAGGGTGAAAATTGTTAATAAAGTCCTTAATTTGGAGCAATTTATTGCGAAAGCCATGACAGTTCCATGAAATTAGTGTGGCCATAAAGTCAGCGTTTACGTTGAGATTTTTTCTTAACTTTGCCTGCAGTAATATCGCCGAGCTGCGTAGAAGGTTCCATATCCATTTCAGATAGGTCTGAAGAGGATGGGTTAATAGATAAAAGTTCTTCAGACGGAAGCAGATTGCTAATACCAGAAGATTTTAATTTTTTCCGGAGTTCTTTCGTCGGTTTATTATTAATACATGCTTCAGGGTCTGTATGTAAAGCAACAGGTGAAGTACCACTGGAACTAGTATCTTCAAGCGTTGCAAGTTTAGATGCATAATAGTCAGTTTTAGTTGGAAGTTTTTTCGTCTGTGTTACATTGGCTTTTAAAGGTTGTAATTTCTTGAGGGGAGGGCAAACAATTTTTGTCAATAATTCTTCGGTTTGGGTTGAACCGACATTAGTGTTTTCTTTCTTTGATTTCAAAAGAGAGGAATACGATACACCGGACTTAGGCGTTCTATCATTGACTATTTGGCGGGCTTCTTTAAAGGATATGTTGTTTTTTATTTTAATGGCTAGGATTTCTTTCTCAGTTTGCCATTTAGGGCAAAATTTAGAAGATGCTGCATGAGCGCATGCACAGTTAGGACATTTCAATATTTCTGAATCGCATGTATTAGTTTCATGTTCCAATGAAGAACATTTACCACATACCATTTTACCACGACATGATTGCCGGGAGTGACCATACCTCTGACACTGGTAACATCTCAGAGGATTAGGTATGTATGGGCGAATGTTACACCGCAAATATCCAGCACGTATGAATTTTGGTAGAACAGGTGTTTCAAATGTAAGGACAACATGCTTTGTGGGAATTAATCGTCCGTCTCGTCGAACATGAATTCGACGAGCGGCGCAGACCCCCTGGGATCGTAATTCTTCCACTAATTCTGTGTCAGAGTGCTGTACAAGAGATTGTTCCGAGACAACCGCCCTTGAGAAATTCAATGTCTTGTGAAGAGATACTTTTATTGGCCATGAACCTAAGGTTGTTAGTTTACTCAGAGTATCTGCCTGCTTTTTGGATTTCGTTTGAACTAGGAGATCGCCAGAACGCATTTTCTTAATATCCGATACTTCACCAATGGTAGACAGAATCAATTTATGTACAAGGAAAGGAGAAAGCGCATGAAAAGTTTCATCAGTATGCATAATAAAATAACGCGAGTTTGATGTTGCTTCAGTGACGTTTGAGAAAAAGCCCATACAAAGAGGAAATCAAATTCGGGAACCGACGGCACCGCCCACCACGGAGCCCAACAAGGGAAGGCAATTGCTGGCTCTGGGAATTCCAAGCCTCAGTATCCACCCTGGAGCTAGCCGGAACCTATACGCTAAGGGCCACTTCCAGGAACGTCTACCACCCTTAACGCAGAGCCCCAGAAGGTGACCCCTTCGCTTGATCCCCTTGAGCAGACCAGCCAAATAACTGGGATACCAGCCGATTGATACACCGGGGACCAAAATGTACCACCCGTCAAATGGGTCGCCACGCACGGCAAACACGTGGGGTTTTTGGCTGTCCATGAGAAGCAAGAAGCAAACAGAGCGGCGACAGCTTCTCATGGAGAGCTCCCTCGCTTGCCGTCGAGGGAATGAAAAAATTAAGCAGATAGCAGAAGGCGTAGGGGAGTGGAAACATAAAGGGAGTATAGATCCCTGGGTACCTCGGGATTGGGACACCCGTACTCACCTATAGTAGGTGAGCCCCTGAGGGGATTCCTATTCAGAAGAAGGAAACTCAATGGGTTTTTTTTCTGAAAAAAACTATTACAAAAATTTGCAGACGTTTTAGTGTATGTAGAAGATTTTTATTACTTACCTTGATTGAAACGATAAACAGATTTTAAAATAGGGATAGTATTCTGAATTGATCGCAGTTCAAAATATTCGACTTGCAGCTTCTCAAGATGGTGGAGATAAGACGCTTTCCGATGAAGAATCCTAATAGTAATGATTTTGTACCTTCTTTATGTAAGGTTCACATAAAGTGAATCGATTAAATAATCGTAATTGTAT
>JAPMOR010078177.1:0-87814 GCA_026543865.1 Argiope aurantia
TACCAGTTGGTATAATAAACTATATAAAATTATAATTATTCTGGAATGCTCTGAATTAAATGTTACTACCACTTTAAAAATATTTTATTTTCACACGTATATATATATAGCTTTGGTATCTTTTCATAATTGATTTGAAAGAAGAGAATGTTAACAATCCCCGTGGCAAGGACGGAACGACCTGTTTACCTATAACACAAATGAACGGTTAAGGCACCTGGTGGCTTACTTCGCAGCCACTTAACCGCAAGTTTTTCCCTTTACCTTGAGTTTACTCATCCTCTTGATTTTAGATGATAACTAGCAACAAATATCACTCAAATGCTTTACATTTAAAATAAGCTAATAAAGAGGCAAAATTTGTGAATACCTCAGAAAAAAAATTCCACCAGTTTCAAGGAATATTAAAGCGGAAGGGGATTTTTATAAACTGAAACGTAAAATTCCACAAATATATTCAACACTCTGAAAAGGAATTACTCGCCAATAAAATGAAAGTATTTAATATGGAATGATGTAAACTGATATCTTAATTATTGGAAGAAATATCACAATTACTTAAAACATTTTGTAGAAATTGCCATTTCAGACTATTTATTATTATTTTAATTTAAAATAACTGACTACATCGCATACAATTTAGAAATGATATTTTATAGATATCGGGAATTTCAAAAATTGTAACGAAATTGCGATACCATAAGTTTGCTGTTCTTTAACATTAATTCGAAATAACAATAGACTTTTCATCCACTAGAAAAGGACATCCGAGAAGTTCAATTTAATTCAAGCGCAGCGAAGCGACTCTTTGAAACATTGATAATTATTTATTAAAATAAAATGACTTTGAGAGTTTGAAGAAAATAACAGGCATAATAAACGCTTTTGAAAAATTTAACCACAGTTTTTGTTAAACATCAAAACAAGAGCAAAAATAATATAAACATGCTAAAGTATAATTGCAACAGAATACTTAAAAATGTAGAAACACCGCGGAAGTTGAAATATTTTAGTTAGGAAATATGTCTTATACTTGCAAATTTCAATTAAAACTTTTGTTACAATTTAACATTTTTATAAAATTAAAATTTAAATTAAAAAAAAATTCTTCTCCTAATGATTAATTTCATTATTCTAATAACAATACCCTTCTTGTGTTTTGCATTGTGCGTGAAATAATTTATGTAATGTAACTGTTACTCAATCATGCAGAATGTTCGAAGGTTGTACAGTATTTACATCAACAGATTAATCTGTCTTGACTTTGAAAACTGGCGATTCCTCCTTTTCAAATTCAATAAAAATCCTAAATTTCAAAATGCAATTTTGAATATAAAAATGGGACGTAAAAGAATAAAAATTATTTTCTTTATTGATTTTTTCCCCTTTTGTTTTGTTTCAGAACTAAACACCACCATTGTCTAAGTAAAACAGAAAAATAAATAAATAAATAAATAAAAGCTAAAATCAATTCAAGTGAATCAATTTCGGCATCGAGAAAAATCAATATTTCTTTAATCTAGATCTTGACATATTTCGTATGTATAAGTATTTCAAGATAGCATTACTTTTCGATAAATGCCCTCATTAATTTTTGTCAATCTATATCTCAATACACCTATTTTTCAATCTTTCACTGATACTCTGAATCACAATAATTTTAAAAAAAATTTAAACTTAACAATCCTACCACTATTTTTAAACACCTAAGTTGCATATAAAATTTTCGAAATCTGGTCAACGTCAGCTTTGCGCAGAGGCAGTGTCATAGCCAATGAGGTTCTACCGAGGCGTGACTATTGCTAGTTGAAAACTTTTCCCAATACTAGCAGCTAAAACCCAACACGCTGTGTATGAGACGGACGAGTCCATTGAAAGACGAATTTTTTCGTAGGAACAAGGTTTAAGAGGAAGAGACTAGTTTTTGTTTACAAAACTGCAGGAGTTCGCAAATTGTGCAGACTAAGGATACCGACGTGCTCTAATTGGTCGATTTCTTTTTCACAGAATTTTCTGTGCTGTATTTGCTGCAACCAATGCGTGTTGTTTAGTTTAATTTATGCGTACTTTTTCGCCTGCTCTTTTTCAAAATGGAGAAAATAAATCTTCCAGATAAATATAAGTATAAAGTAATTGAGATTGATGTAATTTTGGCTGTTTTCCGTATTTCCGATATTATAAATAAAGAATTATTAAAATAAGACTTGAAAAGCAAGCTTTTATAAGCTACCATAAAATATCTATATGCAGATATACTATATTTATTAAGATATTTCGATGACATTAAACGTTATAAAAATCGTTATAATTCTTACTGAATATGCATGTGCAAGAATAGATTTATTTTTTAATTTTATATTAAAATTATTACCATTAGATGACACTCTGCAAATGTATTATATTTATTAAGATATTTTGGATAAAATTAAATGGTATAGAAATCATTTCAATTCACACTGAATTTGCATATAAAATATCACAAGAGGAGACATATTGAATCAAGAGAGATTAAAAATCAAACTATTTCTTTTGCTGCTTTTTTTAATTTAAATATGATATTAAAATTTATCTATGTTTATCTGAAAACAAATTATATAATTTTATGGGAAAAAAAAAAGAGTTCAAATTTAGATAAAAGTCTTAAGGCAATAAAAAAAATTACTTCACTTATAAATTCATATTCTAAAATATGAAACGTTGATGGTATGTATCAAGAAACAGATAGAAGATAAATGTTGTAAAGTGGTGAGCACCAGCTGCTCCTCGAATATTTCAACTCTGTTATGGATAAAAATCACAATATTTCTGACTTATCTTGCAATGAAGAAACAACTTTCCCAGTAGTTTTATTTTTTAAGGATTGCCCAGAGATTTCTGACTTTTCATTGTGCTCTAAACTTTTTGGAAGTTCTTTTTCAGCAAACTGGAATTTTCAGAAAACAGAATTGAATTCTGTTTAGTTATTAACTTAATATCAAGATTTATAAATATATAAATAGTTTATATATCTCTTTTGAATAGTTATTGCTTGCATTTTTTAACACATATTTTAGGAATGGATTAAAGAATATGAACAAAAATCAAACAGTTAGGCATGTTCAGAAAACACACAAATCAATTGGGTGCCTTAATGTTTATAAATGTGACTTAATATGCCAGCACAATGTGCAACAAGTAATAACTAATATTTTATATTTTATTACTTCAAATGCATTACATATATGATTTTAGACACTTTTTATTTTATTATTTAGATAATTACAAGGTTAGATTTAAAGTTTATTTACATGTGGCAAGAGACATATTTGTATCTGTCTAGCTACAGATATATTTAATTGCAGCAAATTTCATTATAATAAGTATTGTATTATTCATGTTTTTTAAATTGTTTTAGTGTTACAAATCCTTAAAAGTTTTAGAGCTTCCATACTCTGTACTATATATTGATATATATTTTTAACCAAAGTCTGATCTAAAGTTCATTTTGCTTGAGTCATGAATGATATTTGGTACCTCCCTTGTTTTACAGCACTTAGCAAATGGTGCATAGTTTATATGTATTTTCCTCGTATGGAAATATTTTTTCTTTTTATTCTATTTTCAATCTTCTGATCAGTTCGCTGAACAAAAGAAAATCCAGTGATTTTGTGTGTGTGTGTGCTGTTATTTGTGATCTTCACAATGCACATTTCATTAATAATAGCACATTTTATGTTAAGAAAACATTTTAAAAATTTCAGATCTGGACCTGAATTGAATTTAAAAGCTGTATCTGCTAGGCCATTTGCAGCCAATGAAGAATTAAGAATTGAAATAAAATATTGATTAATTTATAATTTTAATAAATTTATGATCTTTAAACACATTTGAAATATTGTTAAAATAAAAAAAATAAAGACTTTAGATTGGTTTATTATTAGTTGAAATTTTTAAAACACTACTTCATACTTTATAAATAATATTTATTTTCTTCTACTAAAATTCATCTACACTTAATGCTCTTATTATTATTAATTATATGAAAACTATTTTTACAACTAAAATGTAAGAAAGAAAGTAAAAATACTTGATGCTTTGCAGTTCTTAAAATTACTATTCAAAGGTAAGTTTTAATTATTTAAATTTGATTTATAATAACAATTAATATATATAATAATATATAATCAAATATATGAAACATTGATGGTATTTATTGAGAAACAGATTGCAGATACTTGATGTACAATGGTAAGCACTGGCTTTTAAACTCTGTTATAAAAAATAAAAAAAATCATATTTTTGCTGTGTCTTACAATGCAGGAACAACATTACCATAGTTTGGCTTTTTAAGAATTGCCCAGGGATAAGGATTGCCCTTAAATTTCTATCTTTTTTAAGTTTCAAACTTTTATGTAGTACCTTTGCAGCAAATTTCAATAGTTTCATAATCCAGTCTTATCTAATATTACATATCTTAAGTGTAAAATGAAATTCCTAACTAAAAAGAAATTCTGAATTATTTTAATAGCTTACAAATATAGATTAAATTCATAAGCATAAAATAAACATAAAACATTTCAGATTTGTCATGTAATGTATATAATCTGTACATAAAAAATATTTTTATTTTCGTAACTTTTAACTAATGGTTATCCTATTCTATAGACATTGTGATCTAAGCTTCTAATATAAAACTTCATCAATAATTAACTAATGAATTCATTTTTATGATTAAACCTATGCTCCATAAAAATAAAATTGAATTTATTATATATTTTTGTCATGAGTTATCAAAAGATTGAGATAAGAAATTTTTTTTAGTGTGATTGTTGGATTTATTCGTCAATACATATAAATCCAACAATCAGTTACTTATAAAACTAATTTTAAAAAAATCAGATTATATTTTTCTTAATATGTGTTAATGCCTAATATCTCCTTCATTTAATTAATTATTTTTCAATATCAATAGTTATTTCTTATATTTTCATCAATAAGTTTTTATCTCTAATATTATTATGAATTATATTTTGAAAAACTTAAATTTGCTTTGCTTTTATTTTTGGAATTGAATATATCCATGTTAAAATATTCTAATTATTTTGTTTACAGCTACTTTTCGCTACCAAAACACAAAGAACCACTTCCAGAAGTTGTAGAGTTTCCTGCATTATGCAAGCTTCTGTATTCACATAATCATTTGCTTGATAGTGCTGCTTTTAAAAAGTTCAAACCATTATCAGAGCTAACATGAAAGCATCTGATAGAGTTGTTTAAATTAGGGTACACCGCAGTTTCTGCAAAACAGATGTTGCAAATGGAATTAGAGCTTCATATTAATGAAAATTATGAAGAAGCATGTGTGGACAGTTCTAAGCTACCCTCATTATCAGTCATAAATAACTTGCTGAATAATGAATTTACAAAAATCTATGGGTTACGAAAAGAGGGATATCATCAGAGAAATTGAAAAATATTTTTTTCTTACAATCAACAGGCATTCTGTAAAGCTGCTTTTTCAAAAGAAAAGAACAGTTTGGCAATTGTTGTAGTGACTCTGATAATGGATTTTCTTAGTTCAAGATAGATAATGGTTGATGTGTCTGGCCACATGGACAGATTAAATCGTCGTGTTTACTTTTTTATGTCTCCAGGTGTAGCTGGAGGAGTACATATTGGGTGCATCACCACAAAAGAATGATAACTCACAACAAAATGTAGATAACATTGAAGACAATTTAAGTATACATATCGATGAAAAAAAAGAAAAGCAAGTTTGTGAAAAAAATGCAATAGTTACAACTCTTCAAATCACTGAAGACTTAAATATTAGGAAAAACCGAATGATTCAACATTTAAAAGAACTGCAGTCAACAATATTAGAATGGGACACATTACATTCTCTTCCAGACGTGAAAGAAATAAATCAAAGCCATAAAAGCAAGTTTTCAGGTAGCCACTGCTACGACTAGTAGTTCTCATAAAGAAAAGGAAATGTTAAAAGTATCCAAAGCTCCACCAAACAAACGTATTAGCAAACAAAGAAAATTTATAGTAAAGAAGAAAACATCAAAACAAAATCATCAATAACAATTTTTTTAAAACTAATTATTGTATTTAAGTTAAATGTTATTTTAAATTATATTAAGAATATTAGTCCTTGAGAGACTTTAATATAAATTTTGGAAAATGTATATTTCTGTATAAATGTATTTTTTCTTTTTTATTTACATATAAATAAAGTATTTCTAATTTTTTATTTGAAATTTTTATAAATTTACAAGGACTGCCTAGTTAGTAATTTAATTTAATTTTTCTTTATTTCATTTAAAGGAGTGCAAAATAATAATAAAAAAACATGTTGACATAGATTTAAGTAATTGAATGAAAACAAGATAATAGATATTTGAATAAACAATACAAAAAGCCTCGAGTTTCATTACAGTAACAAAAAATGTCATACTTATGAATTAACAGAGAAAGATTGGCGATAATACGATTTTTTTTGTATAAACAGCACATACAAATGTTTGTTTTCTTCTCGTAATTCATAGGTTGATGCACTTTGGCGTTACATTTGGAGATTTTTGGGCCTTCCTTCGTTAATTACTATCAAAATATACTTAAAAGGGGAATGTATTGAATAATTCCTTAAAACATGAAAAATCAATGAATAATATAATTCTTGTATGAAAACCCATATGATATTTTAAAAAAATAACATCTTAATAGCAGTTTTTAATGATGGAATAAAAATTTTTAAAAAGCGATTGAGTGAAAGGGTCTGAGTCCTAGTCCATCAACAATATATATAAGTATATACTTCTTCAAAGGTAAGGGGGGAAAAATCTTCGTAAATTACTCGTAACCTCAAAAGAACTTTAATCCACAATTAGTATATCTGTAAATAACATTTAAATCTGTAAATAACATTTAAGAGCGCCTTTAAATGGTATTTAATCAGTAGCTAATGTACCTGCAATATATATTTTCATTCAATTATCGTAAGTTATTAGTAATATAAAATTTAATTCACTAAAATTTTAATTAATTTTTTATTTTAAAATTGGAAACTATCACTAAAGTATTATGATGCAGATAAAAATGAGCTGGTAGAGCAATTTATAATTTTCAGTAGCGTTTATTCCATAAAGTGATTGAAAATACCCTGTTTCGTTTTCGGATGCAGTATTTCTATAAAAAATTACATAACTTAAATTCTATTATTCATAAAAAAATTAAGAAAACACAGATGTGGAGATCCAAATAAATAGGCTTTAAAACAAAACCCAATCTGCCTTTTCAATGCAGTAAAATTCCTTCAAGCATGCTTTCACGCTTATCCAACAACATAGCTGCGGAAGAAAACAGCAACACGGTTGCGTATGATGACCGGACTTACCTACGAATAAAATAGATTCGCCCATCCAATCCACAACCGTGTTGGGCTTTAGCCGCTAGTTTTCCCAATACCCCGCCCTGTCGACGTGAAATACCGTCGGCTGAGGCAATTTTTGGGAACTCCTTCGGGAGTTTATAAAATTAAAAGTAGTCGCTGGATTAACGAAGTACAGTTTTGAAGTAGGAATTGACAGTTATAGCAGGAATTCGAACATATCTCTTACCGATTGTAGCGCCACTGTTAGGCCTACCTCGTTTTGCACTTGTACAAAGATCGTGGCCATCAATGTTACATTTCTGCATAAGTTTTCCGCAAATACAATTTGCTGAAAGACACATATTTCTAGATAAGGTGTTTTTTGTTTTTTTTTCATTTAAATTTCTTGTCGAGTTTATTTACAATAAAAATCTCTGCGAACAGGTGTAGGTATTTATATTCCAGGAACACACAGTAGTTTGAAGTAGGAGTTTGCAAAATTTTAGTGTTCGTTTCCATTAGCGATTGCAGCGCCACTATTGGGCAAACTTTTTTCTTCACTTGTATAAAGATCATGGTATTCAATTTTACATTTCTGGATAAATTTTCAATACATTTTTTCGCAAATACAAATTACTGAAAGACAAATATTTCTAGATAACGTATTTTCCATTAAATTAATAGTTTTTTGAGTTTATTTACCAAAAAAAGTTTCTGCGATCTTACTTATACAAATGGTAGTTTTCAGATTTCGCAGGATTCTAGTTGGTTTTTGAAAATAGGAGTGACTCTATTGTTTTCGCAGAAAAGTAAATTTTAATATACATTTTATAATGTTCACGAAATTTGTGAATAATCAATTAATGGGAAATGTTGGAAGTTTTGAAATACAAAATTGCATCTGGAGCTCGGTATCTTCAGAAATAATGGAGAATTTCGACCTTCTGTCTCTTGTTGCCGTTACGTAATGTAGTATTTACTGCCTTTAGCATTAAAAAATTGCTATAGCAATTTTGTGTTAAAAAGTGCTATAAAGCAATTGTTATAATATTCTTGACCTATACTTCACCATTTGAGAAAAGTTATTAAATCTAAATAAAATATTTCCTAAATTTTATGAAATAAAAAAAGGACTTCAGAAGCTCAGATTTCCCTGGATTTTTGCATCACAATGAAAGCAGGATTTTTCAAATAGAAAAATAATATATCTTCGTTTGTTTCCAATTTGGGCTAATCTTTTCTATTTGAATTCTGCCTTCATCAGTCTTATGTTATTTCACTAAAAAGACAAAAGGACATTTTGTTGACCTTATCTTGTTGTATACCAATTTTGCATTCCTCTTAGTACTTCGTGTGTTAAAGCTTTTTTAATAGCAGCAAACTATAAATTGGATTCTACCATTACCTGGACTTTGCAAAGTAAAAATACAAAGTTAAAAACGGACAGTATCTTGTAAGAATAAGAAAAGAAAAGAAAAAAAAAAAATGTATAACGAACTTTTTTCCTAGCCTTTTGTTTCTGAGCATAGATTCTACCTTAGACTGAACCAATTTATATATTTATTTTTCTTTATTTTCTCATTTATTTATTCAACTCATTCTCTCTTTTTCTCATTTATTTATCATCAACAATATTTTCTGGAATGGAGGTATTTTTTTCCTACAGGAACCTGAGGTTCTTGCAGCCCAATCTGCATAGTGCTGATCTTGTGGATTATTTCAGAAAAAGTAAATCTGGGAAAAAACAGAGTGCATTCCACTGCAATCAGAATTCATTTAATAAATAATGAACTCGCATTTTCATACAGAACTAAATGACATGTATGTATATTTCTTATAAGTAAAATTCTGTTTATCAAATCATGACCACATTTAAATAAAATAAATAAACTATAAATGCTGGTAACAATCAATAACGATAAGAAAGTAGGATTTTAAGGCGCTAGTGAAGGATTCACTTAATAAAAAAAATCCTCAAGAAATTTATTCCTTTCTACTCAAGTTTAGCATTTTAGGAGCTGATAATTTTAAGCTGGGAGTGACATTTTTTTACAACCGGAGTTGTTTACTTACATAGATTAAATTGAGATAAGATTTTCAATCAAAAAAGTAATGTAATTTTCGTGTAAACATTTTAAAACCTGCTAAGGATATTCAAAACTGTCAGAAATTTCATCAAATGTCCATAAAGTAAATTAAAAATGCACTCTGGGTTTTGTCTGGGTTTCTGGTGGCAATTCCCTTACCTCTTTTTTTTTTTTTTTTTTTTTTTTTTTTGAAAATGACTGGCATATAATGCAGACGTTTAGCAAGGCAGGATTGTTGAAAGAAAACTTAAAAAAAGTTTCGTCACGGCAATCACTCCTGTATTTGCATTAAAGCATTCAGCAATAAAACAATATTTCATCGTTTAGCAGATAATGAGAGGAAAGAAAATGACTGAAAATTATAAATGCAAATGTAAACAACAGAACCGCTTCATCCTGCGACGGTGGAGGCTAATGGTAGATTTATCGACAAAAGCATTGCGGATGAAAGTTCAAATGACATGTGACTTTTACTGCACATGTATTGACCTCCATCAATTGAACGAGCTTTGTAAAATTTCCTAATTATCTTGCTTAAGTGAATTTTGAATCGAATTTGCGGATAACGCCAAACTGAAAGTAGAAAAATGGCACTAATGGATTTCAAGTTAAAGACTGAAAAATTGGAATCGGCAAATGATTGGAATAGATAAAGATATCTGCGACTCTATTGTTTTAAACGGTAAAAGTTTACAATTGGGTGCCCCTTGGTTTTTTAGCGCCAAAATCGGTGCCAAGGGGATTTTTGGCCGGTCAGCCAACAGTAATGTCAATGAAAACAAAATATTATAGAAGTCATCGCTGAAATTTGTCGTCAATCGAAGAGGCACCCTAATCTACACTAGAACCCTCAAAACACATGATTTATTGAGCTATGTTACGGAAGATATAACTTTGCCGAAATTGGCGGATGGATACGCCAATGATATTCCTTTACAAGAAGCGAATAAGAAGTTTGAACTGGCTGATGCAAAAACATTGTTGTTTAATTCCCAGTCACTAGTTGACAAATTTTGACTATATCAAAACGTGCTCGACGGTAAGAGGTGCATATGAAAAGTCAGTCGCTATCTATGACAATTCATCGACGCATCGACTTGACCGCTCGTGGACTGATTTCTTCCCGCCTGGAATGGAAAACAGAAGAAAATATCGCATTATTCATTAGCCGATGCCAAAATATTTTAATTGAAATAAATGGTGAACTGAAACGCATTCTCAACTGTACTGTTTCCGGGGCAATGTTGTTGATCACAGGAAGATCGTTCTATGGAACTTTTAATGGAAAGATTATGCGTTTTTGAAGAACAAATAGAGCAAAAATTTTGTGAAAAATAGAGCTTTGTAGATTCAATCCAGGCAACAAGTGCCGTCGCCAAGTTCAACAAAAGACAATGCCAACACCAAAAATGGTACTGGAAATAAATCAAAACTGAAGAAATGGTCAAATCAAAATAAGACGCCTATGAAGAATATTACTTGTTTTGAGGGTGGAATTGCCGGACATAAACGGATAAATTGCCCACAAAGCAGAAGCAAGATTTTCTCCACATCCTCAGATGTTGCCATGCCATGTACAATACCACAGGATGACAAAATTTGGATTGCTGACTCTAGTGCGTTTCAATATATGACATTTGTTTAGAGATGCATAATCCACGATTTTTTGAATAACAAATAATTTTGCTATTGTTATTTTTAAATATTTGTTCCAAATATCTGTTATTTCAATCATATTATAAATTAAAAATTATTACTTAATATTAAATATAAAATTTATTAATTGTAATTAATACTTATTTACTAATTTAAATAACATGTGATGGAATTAATTTATCTATTTTAGCTTACTTCTTAAATTTGATTTTTTTTTCAAAACTATTTATTTAATCTCTTTATTGGAGTAAACCATTTTCTGAAAAAGTTGAATTAAATTTATATGTCTTTTCTTTAAATTGTTTAATTTAGTTCTATATTCTACTAATAGATGGCGCCAGCAGTAAACGGAGTATATGCAGAGTCAAGTCAAAGCAATTAAAAATGATTTGTATGGAATAGTGCATCAAATGCGAATATCGGAAGGGGAGAGGCGACTTCACACTTTCCAGTGAAGTCACCACTCCGATAGATTTCAGTGATATGCAATTCAATGATGCGATACTTCCAATAACCGATCCGTTCACTTTTCAATCCATTCACAGATTTCTCCTTTTCTGTTTTGTTCGAGACCTTTCATTGGACAGATCGTATCGATTGTTACTTTCCAGTGAAGTCACCGCTCCGGTAAATTTCAGTGATATAGTATCGATTGTTATTTTCTATCGTGATCCAAAACCTGTAATCGAAATATCACCAATAAGATCGTATTAAGGATTTGAATTACACCCCTTTTTGAAAAGTATTGATCACTGGTATTTGTGACTTTATGATATTGGTTACGTAATAACCGCTCGTAAAATATTCGTCATCCCTACATTTGTTAGCTCTATATTTGAAAGTTACCAGGTATTTGCTGTTCAAAAAGTAGTCAATGCTGCAGGATATCAGAAACTTGTTGCTTATGTTCTGGGCAAATTAATATAAAGACCCTAGTAGCTGGTGAATGGCAAGAAAATCAATTAACAGATTATAATATGTACCCAATTTGAAATACCGGTGGTTTTCTGTTTCTCATGCTTTAAGTAAAGGATTAAACGTCGTATTTAAAAATAAATTTTGCTTCTGTAATAAAAAAAATGGCATCTAAACTGTTGGTAACTAAAAATAACTGTTGGTAACTAAATGGTAACTAAACTATTGCAATGGGCCAAAAATCGGGAAATGGTCTATTTTTGATGGAAATACGTGTAAAGAATCCTAGAAAACCTGCAAATATTCTTATTTCAAGTGCCAGTGATACTCTCCAAGTGATGCATGAAAAAAGAGTTCATCAGAATATGAACACACAGTATTAAGTTTCTTAAAAGTCATGACATTTCATTGTCTAATGAGAACGAGTTTTGTGTGGTATGTGTATATGGCAAATCCCACAGGAAGTCATTTCTTTCACGAGCTGTTAGATCAACAAAGCCTGGAGAACAAATGGAATTTGATCCAATGGAAGACTCGGTTAGTGTTTTTTTTAAATGACTTTCACAGCTTTAGGTTTCAGTTTCCTATATTTAATAAATGAATACAGACTGATGAATTTTCTTTAAAATGATTAGAGCATTTCACCGACTTCGAAGAAGGCTAACTCCATCTATTGCAATGTTAATAATCCAGACATTTAGCATGTCAGGATTGTTGAAAGGAAACTTAAAATAGGTTTCATCACGACAGTCACTCTTTTATTTTGCATTAAAGCATCCAGCAACATAACAATATTTCATCGTTTAGCAGATAATGAGAGGAAAGAAAATGACTCAAAATTATAAGTGCAAATGTAAACAAAAGAACCGCTTCATACTGCTGCGGAGGGCGTTAATGGTAGATTTATCGACGAAAGCATTGCGGTTGCAAATTTAAACGACATGTCACTTTTACGTCACATGTATTGAACCCATCAATTGTATGAGCTATGTAAAATTTTCTAAATTTTACGTAGAAATCTTGTACTCAATTTAAATTTACTATTGCCATTTTACCTAATTCGAAGGAAATGTATTTTTGACTCAAGCGTAACATGATGGCATTAAACTGTGTGCATTCAAAGATTACTGATTCTTATAAAAGGGCGCAAAAGGATAAAAAAAAATTCTGCTGCAAATTTCGTGCGAATCATTAAATAAATCAAAGCCCCATCAGAGGAAATCTCATTTTACCAACATCAATCAGTTGCTGGAAGTTGGGAACTTTGCCTCTCATCGTTGCCGTTTATCGTTATCTTATCGTTGCTATGAACACTTCCCTAAACTGCAACTTCCCTAAAATGAACACTTGCAAAATGGCAACCACGTTAGAAAAAAATTACTATGATAAAATTAAAAGGAAGTTCAACCCTAATCAAGCAAAAATCAGATGCAAAAACATAACTCTCGCATAGCTTTTTCCACAGAGAAACAGATTCAGAGGTCTCACTTCGAAGTTTGGTAAACGATTATAGCGCCACCTCTGTTGATCCCTTTGTACGGGAACTGAACGAAAGCGGCGAATTTTCGAAACGGAACAGGATGTCGCCGTCATTTTGAGCTTGTTGCTTGTTGTTTTGAACGCGTTGCTGGAACCTTGAAGATTCTCTTTTGATTATTTTTCTTTACATTTGAAATTATTATTTTGCTTGATTTATTTTGTTTTATACATTTTCTCCTTTTTTATTTGTTTAGATTTTTCTTCCTTGTGCACTGTGTTTCTTGTATATTTTTAGAATAGATGCGAACGCCGAACCTTGTGTGACTCTGGATAAATCATCGAGAAAATTCTAAGTGAGCAAATTTAGATGTTGTCTTTGTTGTAGAAGTCATAATGAAACACCTGGATTGATGTTATTCAAATTACCTTCAGATGAGAACAGGTATGTTTAATAATTGTTTTGAAATTGAATATGAAAATAAATCGAACGAATTAAAATTACTTTATTAAGAGAACATGCGAAATTTCCATTTGTGTTATTGAATTACTGTCATATTTCGTAAATTTAATCATATAAAATATTATTTCTAGTTATATTTCATTGATTCATAAATTTTTTTCTTAATATATTTTAATGGATTTAATGCTTTAAATATGATGTGATGGCAAAATGTTTCCTATCTTTTATTGTAATTTTAGTGTAATAAAGCTCTGAATTTGAATGTTTAATAATAATGTAAGTGCGTGGAATAAAGAAAGTGAATGTAAAACTGGCAGCTCAGATAGAGATAGTCATAATATAATACTTTTTTCTTTCTATTAATTCCGGCATATTTGTTCTAAAACTTTCTACATCATCTACTTAAGCATTTTCGGATTAACCTACCACACTTATTATATTCTGTAAAAATTTCCAAAATGTCTGATGAAAATTTTCACTTTATATTCAGTTTTATTTTCAAAGAATGAAGATTTATTTATACTTAATGGATAGTAAATTCAAAATCACCTTTTAGATTAACTTCTACTTCTTTGATTCACATTCACTAGGAAATTCAACTTTTATTTAATTACTTTCTTATGCATAATGATGTATAATATATTAATGTTTTTAAAAAGAAACAAGTTGCCTGAATTGTTTTCTACATTTGTTTTATATTTGTAGGTACTTAGTCACTGGAAGATTGACAAACTATTTGACTCTGTTAATTCAAGAACATTATATCATGAAAAGAAAGAATTATGTGCATTAACAAAGGACAGTTTCCATATTTCGTTCTCAGAAGAAATGATAGAGTGGATAGCAACATAGTATTTTAGATCAAGAAAAAGCAATAAGGAGAATGTTGTACCATGTAAAAATGTTTAGTTTAAAATGTAAAAATGTTTTAGTTTTCTAATTTTATTTTTTGAAAATTAATTAGTAATAATTATGTCAGTTTGTTGTTTTCATGCTTTCCACTTTTTTAATTTACCATCTGAAGCATGTTAAAAATGTGACTCAAGCCAATTGTATTTTTATCTTGTAAAATTAGCATTGATATTGCATAAGAACATTTTTCTCATAGATTTTAAATTTATAAAACTAATCACTCCTTATTTTCGATTGAAATTTCTTTTTCAAATGAGCTTATGCTATATTTACTAATAATTTTTGCCATGTAATATGTGGATTGTTTTCAATTATTTTTTTCTTCAATAAAATAAGACAGCATTATTTGGGTTGTTTGTTATTTATTACATGCTTATTCTGTAATATTAAATTTATGTATTTAATTTTGTTAGAAGTTGTAAATATTTCGGAAATTAATTTTCACTCTTAAAATAACTTACATAAAATTAAATTAGAGTAGTCCAACCTGATATGTGAGTGATTAAAGGTAGTATAAATACAGAGGAAAACTGATTAAAAGTTGTCCAAATTGGGATAAAATATTTTAAAACTCATAAATTGCAGTTTAATATCTACTGATATATATAATTAATGGAAGGTGAAAATTAATAATCAATAATAGAACTTAATATGCAATTCATTCACTGTAAAATTTCAAATTTGTTCTTTAGGTAGCCAAAAATAAGTATTTACCTTACATATGAACTTTAAAAAAAATCATTTCTGGTGGAATGGAATTTTTTAAAAATAATTTGATGGAATTTCATAGTGAAATGTAAATGTAATTTAATTAATCTGAAATATGGTAATAATGCATCTGAATTTCACCAGTTCACAACAAGCAGAGATGATTTTTTTATATATATATATATATAAGGGAGAATATAAATGAAAAAAAAATCATTTCAGATAACAATTTACTACGGGATATTACCCCAAGACTAAAATTAGGCCTAGAAAAGTCAATAAAATAAATGCATTTGCTTTTTTGACATCTGTATCATGACATCACGAAGAAAGATGACGTCATTCCACCGCGCAATAGTTCCAAGTCGCTGGCATCAACAGAGACGGCGCTACTGTCTATGTGAATGGCCATGTTATAAAAGTTGCCATTAGTGTCTATGAGAGTGAGACCTCTGGATCTTCTTCTCTGTGGCTTTTCCAAATGTAATCGCTTCAATAGATGATGCCATATCACCATGAATGAAAAACAAAAACAGACAATGATAACCCATTGAACACTCCTTGCATCGTTGGGATATTGTTGGATTAGGGCGATATTTCAACAATTCTGGTTGTGTTTGGCAATCTTGTTGTTTTTGATATTTCTGCATGACCTGTTTCACCGCTCGCCAGTACGTTTTTTAAACTTCTATGAATATGTTATCCCTTCCCGTTGTAGGATGTTGTGTACAGGAGAAGTTCAATTATAACCACCCTGTATCAGAGGTGGCGGTAGCGTTTTCGAAGATTATTCAATCATGGATTGTCAAAGCAATAATGAACAATTGAAAACTAGATATATCAAGATATACGTTGAAAAAAATTAATGAGGATATTTTTCGAAACTTAATCCTATTTCGAAATGTTAGGAAGGAATAATCAGGGACTGGATGCAAGGAATGACTGATTGAAACTAGATAGATTCTTGAGTATCTGTGGGAGTGCACTTCTACTCAGTATAGGGATTTTAATGGAACCTCAGAGGAGATCTAAAAAAATGCCTTTGGCGAATTAGATTAGTCCAGGGATGGTGAATCAGTAGCACGTATGTCATCGATCGCACGAGACACAATATTTTGGGCACTCCGCCGATCAAACGGTTTGTATTTTACCGTTTGCAAAACGGCTTGCATGTGACTTCACTTGATAAACTGAATTTGTCCCAATTCGATTGGTTGGAAATCGAAGAATTTTAAATGCAACTCTAGTTCAATGTGGATTCAAAAATTTATTGAAATCAGGAAAAAGTTGGAATTTATTGAAACAGAAAGGTTAACAAGCAACATAAGTAAAAATTCCAGTAACGAAATTTTGGAAACATGGAATTCGATTCATACATTTAACTGTTTGAAGAAGCTGGCTCATTCTATTTTAAGCATATTTTCATCTATGCCTGCGAGTCATTTTCAGAGAGGAATAACATTAAAGACTCACTTAGATGACTCCAATTCAGCGTGCATTCTGAACATCTTACAATCCTAATATAAATTATTTGTCATCTAATCTGCAGCAACAGAAGTCACATTAATGCTACTTTAATTTGAATTACATTTATAACTAAAACGCTTACTACTATACAGGGCAAAATGTATTTTTCAGTAGTAAATAAGGAGTTTTGAGTTGTTAGTATTTAGTTTTATTATCTTCCGAAAAATCACAGGCCAAAATTATTTGACGGCACGTCTATACCTCATTAGACATTTCTTTAGAAAAAATGGCACTTTAATTAGTAAAGGTTAGCCACCCCTGGATTAGTTCATAGAACCGAATGAATTGGAGATGGTGCGTGGATAAATTAAAAAGTAACTATGATGGGATGAAGAGATAGAAAAAACAGGTGAATAAAAATTCAGTTTAGATTTCTAGAGCATTAAAGAGGTTTGAGAGGCAGAGACCATTTGGTAGTGATGTAAGGAAATTTATATTTACTACCGCAGTGAGCGTAGTAGGTTTGTTGTGTAATTCTGGGATTAGGGCAGTCTGTTATTTCCTGGAAGAAGTTTCTTGATAATTAAAGATGTAGGTTTCAAAATCTCAATTTTGGATCCTTATGTATGACGTCGTTACGAAAATACCAAGGTATATTAGTGACCATTTTGAGAATTTTGTTTTGCAAGATTTGTGTACACTTCCTGTGAGTTTTAGCTGCAAGGCCCCGAATTTGAGCAGCGTAAATTAAGATAGGCCGAATGACTTGTTTGTAGAGTCTGATTTTATTGTTGAGAGAAATGGCGACCAATAAGAGGAATGATTTCACGAACTTTTACCCAGAATTTATCAGCATTGTATTTTACATGATTTTTTATGGTAAGTTTGTAATCAAGAAAGAGACTGAGGTATTTGGCTTATATGTCCCAGTTTAGTTCATCCTCAAAAAAGGTTAGTTTCTTAATTTGTTTCTTTGTTTGCCTTTGCGGACCAAAATAGCATGAGCCTTTTTGATGTTAGTAGAAACACGCCAATGAGTGCACCAGTCTTCAATTTTGAGTAATGCACCTTGCAGTTCATGAACGGCATATTTTGGGGTGATACCTTGGATGAGAATCGCTGTATCATCAGCAAAGAGGCAATTCATAATATTTTCAGTCTTGGAGAAAATCGCCATTGATAACATGCTATAAAGAAGGGGCTTGAGGGCACTTCCCTGAGGTATGCTAGCTTGGATTTTACCTTCTATACAGAGAGCGTTTGTTGCACTTTGATTTGGAATTTTAGATTTGAAAAGAAGTTTGAAATAATTGAAGTGCGGTAAAATGGAAATTTGAAATGAATAAGTCTGAAAGTTAAGCCATGATACCACATTCGGTAAAATGGCTTCCTCGCCAAGAATAAAGAGTAATATAATAAATAATAATAATAATAATAATAATAAAGGATTAACGCGCTTAAAAAAATGCGCTTAAAAAAATGGGGGTGGAGGCTTTTTTTCGCACAAAAAATGTATTTTACGTTTTCTAAACTTCTTTTTTTTTCTTGCTCGATTAAAGTTACTAATTTATATTTTTACTTGATAAAGTATCCCTTTTGGCAATTTATTTACATTTCTTTTCGTCCTTAATTTACAGCAGTCGATAATTACTTTCTAAATTATTCCGGAGCCTAAATATCATTTCTTTTTTTTTATTCTTCTCGAGATAAACATCTCTGCTTTTAAATGTGTGTCACAATAATCCAAATAGCTTGGAAACAATGAAGGCTGTTTTGAATACTAGTTCTAAGGATTTTTAGAAAAAGAAGTTGCTCATTATTCCTTTGGTAGATAGAAAAAAAAATAAGATTCGAAATGAAATGAATAGAAAAAAATAAGAAAAAGAGAGAGACACAGTGAGTGAAACAACATATAGAAAATGCAATTAATGTGATTGGTATAGAATTGATAAAACAGTTAATGACCTTGGAAAATGGACGCTTTAATAAAAATGAATTCTTTTGGAGATTTAAATGCGAGGGACAGTTTTGAAGTTTTGGGGAAATATTTGTATTTATCTTTGCCTATACTTTATAGAGATTAAGAATGAAGGAAGGAATTGAGATTAATTAAAAAGTTTTCAGAAATATTTGTAGCAGAGTTTGGATTACAGTTTTTTTATATTCTATACTTTCAAATCAGAGAAAACGAGCGAATGCCTGATATATAAGAATGCATTGATAGATAATATAAAATGAAGTCTCCTGAAAGCGACTGTGTGTTGAGACCCGAAAAACTCGAGAAATACTTAACTAGTTTTGGAGTTATTTGTACCATTTTGTAGGGCATTTATTGGGGAAGGTTTTAGTATATTGAAGTCATATCAAAATAATAAAAGGAGTTTTATAATTGTGACTTTAATTATTTTCCTACTACGATTCGCGCATGCGTAAAGCAAGGTATCTGTGCTTTTCACTTATCCGCGCGTGAGAGAAATCTCAAACTTCGCATGTACAAATAGCAAGAACTGTGGTATTCATATGCGATACATTTCTTGGTTTACGTCTAATTTTAAACAGCGATTCAAATATCATTATCAACCGAAAAAAAAGAAGGAAATTCAACCTTGGCCAGAGCACATTAAATGCCAAATCGCTTCGTTTGTTGCGCGATAGTGAAAATGTGGAGGAAAGAAACGTTAGGTTAGTGAATATCACAGAAAGAATGTCCACACTTCCTCTAAAGGAGAGTCTTCTGCTGAACGAAGTAACCGTTTCTCTTTAAATCGCACTGCAATTGAATTAAAGAGATAGAATGAATCTCGCCTGTCTGTTGACAGAGAAAGACATTTAAATTTGAGACAGGAAAAGAAGCGAAAGAACAAACGTTCCGGATATTTGATCCGAAAAGGAGTACTCTGCTCTAAATTTGGATCTATGTGTGGATTACAGAGATGATGCCTCAGTTTCAATAGGAACAATGCCTATAGTCTGTCCATATTTTTCAGCTTTAGAAACAGCTTTGATATACAGTCATTTTCGTCAAAAAATAATTTATCGCCAAATTTTAGCGAAATGGTCGAATTTGGCAAGAACGGCAGCAATAAGGTAATGGTAAAAAAAGCGCCACCAAAAAATTGCCAACCTCGCAAACGCGCAAAATGACTGTATATTAAAGCATAGCCCAGTTTTAAAAATGAAAAGATGAATCAAGAGGCATGTGTTGTTTACAAAGGAAAATTGAACCTTTTTAACAGTCTAAATATGGAACAGCATTGATATACCGTCATTTTCACCCAAAAAATAGTTTATCACCAAATTTTAGCAAAATGCCTGAATGTGGCGCGAACGGCAGTAATAGCATTTCCAATCTTAAGGTTCCGAGGAAAGCTGCAGCAAATTAACGGAAATATAGGAAAAAAAGTCAATAAATGCAGTAAAATGAAATGCATACAAAAAATTTATCAAAAATAATGAAAGTAAGCCGAAGAAGTATGTGTAGTAGGAAAAAAATCAAGGAAAATAAACAGAAAAGATCGAAATACAGAAAAAAAAAATGGTTTTATGTGACATAAAACAAAACGCCACCAAAAAATTGCCAACCTCGCAAGACACCAAATAACAGTATATCAAAGCTTAGCCCTAAATATTTCTGAATATGTGCTATAAAAATTGTTTTGTAGTTCTAAATATCTTTTTGATCCCGCATGATATTCCTATGTCATATCAGGTGGAAGCTAGACTTAAGTCAAAAGCTAATTTCCCTCTTAGATGTTATGTCACGGGTAACGCTGTGTTATTATAATACGAAAAAATTTATTTTGTACTGCCAATTTTGAGTTTTGAATAGTCTTAGCCAAAACACCACAAGAGAATTGAGTATATGTGAATGAGTTTGTTTATTTTTTTTAAGAAAAAGCATAACGATCGGGGAAGAAATAGTTTGAAAAAAATATAAATCAAAACATTCAAAAATTATGTGTGCAATAGAAAATTCATAAGAAGTAGACTCATATTTCAACCTGCAGGTTTCTTATAAAACTAAATAATAGAGTAGAATAATTCCATGCGCAAACTACCTAGTACTTTTAGTATTAAGAATTTTTTAAGCTAACAATGTCAACAAGACATTTTACTCTTGCTTCTAAACTTAAGAATGTTACATTGGCATTTAAAGAAATCTTACAACCAAAGAGGAAATTCTTTGGATATTCCTCTTGTTTAGTCTGATATGTCTAAATAAAAGGACATTTCAATATTCCTCTACTTTCTTTTTCAATATTCAGTTTTTTATTTTTATTTTTTTATTTAGGGGAAGCGGTTTTGAGTGCAGTTAAAATAAATAATCGAGATGCATTTTTTGGTATCTACCCTAGGGGGGGCATAATATGTGGGAATGCTTGGGTCAATTATACTCCAAAAATTTCAGATTTCACTATATTTTTACTTTTCTATTCCTCTTACAAGAAATCGTAAACAGGTCTAAAACGTATTGATGAAAATATTATTTTTACCAAACATAAGGCCTTTTTGAATATATTTAATCAGTAATTGTATTCGCATTCATTTGGCCTTATTTTAAAGGCCAAGTTTCACTTTTTAAAGCCTTCTAAACTAAGTATGAAGTGTTTCCGGAGGCGAGTGTCCCCTTTTTAGAGATAAGAAATCATTTGTATTTTTATATCATTTCATCTGAACAAAGGAGAAGAGAAATTTCTGCACACACCAGAAAGGGTGATAACAATTTGGGAATTACGTGCGAAAGTGATATAAAAAGTGATAAATGTGAAATAAAATAAAAGTGAAAGTATTAAATTATACCACTATCTGCGATTTGTTCGGATCAAACACTTGACGATTAAGAACATGATATTTATACGTACAATAATGTTTATTTCAAAAATTCATTCACCATTGCTGCTCTGAAAATGTAAGTAGCTGATTTCTTAATTTCTATGTTTCGAAATATCTTCTGTGATCCGATGTAACTGCGTAATTGATAACTGTCTTATAATTCTACTTTAAAATTTATTTCATTATTAATTAAAAACATTATTTTTTTTTTTTGCTTTTATATTGAATTTTAAAAAAATAAGGAAGATTCGAAGACCTCGTTAATGCTTCTTAGCATTATAATGTTTTAAATTTTATTCTTCTGCCTATATATATTTTAATTTACAGCAGCAAGAATAAAGGGAAAAAATTAATTAATATCGCCGCAATGTGTTTGAGTAAAAATCCAATAACTTAAATAATAATAGCCGAAAAGTATTTTTGCTAAATATGTTTAAACATTTCTAAGCATTTATTAAAACTATTGGAAGATTTTCAATGAAAACACTATTTATATCTCTGACAAGTTTTGTTTCTACTTCTTTTTGTGAATTTTTAATTGGTGTAAATTGCCTTTACATAATAATATGTTCCGAAATTATTTTGGATTTAAAAAAAGAAACTGGCGAACTTTTGATTAAGAATCCAATGAAAATATATACAGATTTTTCGAAAATGAGTGTACAGGTTTCAGGTGAGCATTTATTAATAGAAAAATAATTACATGTTAAACTAAATACCTCTAGATCTAACACTCTACTATGAATGGCGTTTTGAATGATTTTTTCACCATGCTGATAGTTTCAAGCACACGGCAATATTTAGGAAATTAGCCAACATGTAAGCAACATCATGTTAAAAAAAATTATATGGTGACACCGAAATAATGAGTTGACAATTTTGATGTACCTAAAAACTGCTTCGATTTACAGCTTAAGTGCAAATAAGTAACCCTTTTTTCTTCCCACTTGACATTCCGATGGTACATTTCTTCTGTCGTTTCCTCTACTACTAGTTACCTAAAACTAAGTAGAAGTGACTAGGCACTAAATCGTTACACACATTTAATTCAAGTCACCTAACGTAAAGCAGTTAGATTGATTTCCGTTAGAACTGCCGTTTTACAAAACAGTTAATTTCAATTTCCAGGAATGAGGTCGCTGCAATCAATTGTTAAGAATAAAGCTATAACTGCCTTGATAAAAGGAAACGTTTCGAAATTGATGACGATAAAAGATTTTTGCTGTGCCAGAATTATAGTAAAGCATCTGACTTTCAATTTGCGTGAATATGACGTCAACCAGAAAAGATATACATATCTGGGAATTCTATTATTAATTACTGCTTTACGTCTAAGTAAAGAAATCATGTCATATTCTGAAGGATTACATTAACTTTATAACTTAAAAGTCACTAACTTTATGAAATAATACTTTTTATTAAAAAATTGGTAAATTGATCCCACTATTAACAAATGAAAAGAGAATTTGAATAAGATAATTTTTCTTCTGTATGAATTAAAAGTTTCAATTTCATACCATATTCTATCATTCCTCTAATAATTTTTTTGAATTCAGTTTTGTACTTGCTAGTAGACGAAGAAAAGATCTTGTTTTGAGTGTTTCCAGCCGGACTTGTTCAAAGAATTAGAAGTTAACATTTCTGCAATTATTTCAAGTCTGCCAACATAAAAATTTTCGTTAGAATTGCTGGTGTACAAAGCAGTTAGTTTCAATTTCCAGGAATGAGGTTGCTGCAATCACTTTTGTGAACAATAACACCTTGACAAGCGAAGATGTTTCGTTGAAATCTTGCAGGAATTATCCCGATAACTTGAATTGATAAATATATATAAAACACATTTTGTAGATGCCGGCAGGAATGTCCTATTCTCAATCCAAATGGTAATAGGGCATCTGAACATTTTAATCTGAACTTGTGATCTGACTTGTTAATCTGACTTCGACTTGTCTAAATTTTCTATCTTAGTTAAATACAATTTAAAAAGTATCGCTTCAGTACTTCAAATATAAATATTGCTTTACATCGTTGACGAAAGCTTCCACAATATATCATAGATTTATTTGTATTTGGGAATTCGATACACCAGTGATGGGATTTTAGACGGAATACCCGATCTGAACGGATCACAATCTCCGACGCTTAATCTTTAATTAATTAAAACCTTGTTACTATTGATTTAATCTTATGATCGTGAATATTAACAGCTATTTACTTATTAGAATAAGTATATTATGATAAATGTTTATTACAATTTATCATGATATACTCATACAAACAATCATTCATTCATACTCTCTTTCATACAACAGCATAAAAATATTTATTCGCCCGTGTATAACATCTAGTGTGTTTGGCTCAGCTGGTCATGTTCAGATGGTTGTCATCTTGTCATCGCTCATTTCAGCCTCATCCCTTTTGCTTTTCTCACAATTCCTGAAAAGGGCTGGTCCTCAATTAAGGGGGGAGGAAGTGTTCCAACCTCTCGTTTCCTTACCAATGCTTCCCATTAATGGTTCATGGAAGGCGCTTGCTGCATAGCTATTCAAATAAGCGGTAAGAATGCGATGTCTCCTTTTCCTTTTTGGGTTCATGGGATCGTAGACCGGTATTGCTTTGATCTTGGGTTTTGAGGGGCTGTCTATTTTATTGAAGACAGTTGCCAGTTTTTGAAAAAAATCTGTTGTCGATGGGGAGGTTCAAAACTTTTTGGATATATTTATGTCTGATAAACTATAGGAAGTCTGTCATTTGCCTTTCAACTATATTTTGAAGTTTTCCAGGTTATTGATTCGTGTTTTGGTGGCTCTGCTGGGAATGCCTAGTTCATGATGGGTCTAAGTATTGCCTTGCAGAAGCTTGTTTCTGTGAGAGAATTTTCCTTCCCTAACTATGAGGGAATATAATTTTGCTTTCATGGTCAAAAATTTGCTACTTACGTGTGAGATGTGTTCCTTATAAATTTGTTTTTTGTCAGGTAATACTCCTAAGTACTTTGTATTATTGCTCTATTTAATTGGTTTTCTATATAATTTTGGGAGTTGCGAAATGGTGTTTCTTCCGGTGAAATACACTGCTTGATATTTATCAGCGTCAATTTTTATTTTCCACATGATTAACCACCTGCCCAGTTGGTTCAGGTATTCGTTTAGTTGTTCCATTACCATTCTGGATGCACAGGTGCTCATGATGGAAGTATCGTTGTCAAATAAACGTAATTGGGTCTGACAGTTCCTGTATCTGTGAATGTCATTAGCGTAAACATTGATCTAACCATGCACTACTCTGGCATCGATTATATGTTCCGAAGAAATTACTCCCCAATCATACGGTAAAGTACCTTCCTCGTAGGTATGTTATGCTACCAGGAATCCGCATCACGATGACTTTGTATATTGTCCAGACCCTATCAAATGCCTTGGCTATATCTAGGAAGACTGCTCAGGTGTCCCAGTTATTATCCAGTTCTCTGACGGTCTCCATGATACTCAATAGTTAAACAGCAGACCAGTTTTTCCTGAAATCAAACTGGTAGGGGATCATGTGCCTATCTGTTGCTTTCTCCAGCCTTGTGAGAATAACTGCTTCGTCTCCCTTGCTTAATGAAGATAATAGGTAGTTGATTTGTAACTAACAGGTTCTTGTGCATTTCCACCTGATTTATGGATGGATTTGTATATATACATATATATAAATACAGTTTTATAGTTCTTTTTTTAATTATTTAGGCAAAACTGGTTTGTGTGTGGTGCGTGCCTTCTTTTATTTTTATCAGGAGGCGATGGATCGAATAAAACTGATATCTGTGGAAAAAATGAAAAATCTCGCGCTTTATTGGATATGGCAGAAGATTTAGTCTCTAAAGCGAAGCTTCACTTCTTCACATGTTGTAAGTATACCTATATCAAATTTTTGTCAGAAAAAAGGTATTGAAGGGAAAATAATAGATGTTTTTTTCATTTATTTAAATAATATTCTGCGTATATTTGCATGCTTCAAATGTGCTGTCGCATATCAAATAAAATCTATAACTAGAAATAAGCATTTGTCAGGTAGGTATAAATTTTATCGAAAGTTCGATTGTGAAGGTTATGCACTTATCTAATTGTAATATATTTGGGCCATAGATGGCGCCCCGTACGCATAAATTTAGAATTCAGAGTTATACTGAGATTGGACGCGTTGAATTTCAATGAAGGACGCTTTTAATACTTAATAGTGTTAATAAAACAATATTAAAGACAAAAGCATTTTGTACTAATCCTAGTGGTGAAGCAGTGAGTTGCAAGAGAATTATGTAGGTATATGCGATGAGAATTTACGAGATGAAGGATAAAATGAATTGCAATAAGTAATGACAGATCAGTAAGGTGGCCCAAGTGAGGGACTTCATTTAATAGTAGCTTTCAGATAGGAAAATTGGATTTAATCTTTGATGATAGGGTTTGCTATTGTATAGTTGATTGAAGAATATGGAGAATATTTTGAAAATTGAATTGGAAATAGGAGAATACAGAGGTGGCGGTAGCAGGGGTGCAATTTCCCCCCTGTCGGCAGCGTCTTGCCCCCCCCCCCTCGTCGGCGAGAGATTCAGAGTTTCCTCGGTAAAAGTGTTTACTACTTCAGGATGGTTGTAGAGAGATGCGCATTATCAAATCTGATTATTTAAAAACTGCCTTGAAGTTAATAGATTGTAAACAGTCGAAATATCAGAGGCGGCAGTAGCAGGGGGTCAAGGGGGCAATTGCCCCTTTGTCGGCAGCCTCTTGCCCCCCTTTCCCCGTCGGCGAGATATTGAGAGTTTCGTCGGCAAAAGTGTTCGCCATTTCAGAATGGTTGCAGAGAGTTGCGCATTATCGAATATGATTATTCAAAATCCACTTTAAAGTTAATATATTGTCAACAGTCGAAATATCCAAGTTACGGTTAAAGTGCTTTGGCTATATTTGGCGAAATAATCGTTAGGGTGATAGGTTAATAATATGACATATTTTGTGTAACATTTTTGATAGACTGAACAAAGAACTGAATGCAATGGATGTCGAAGACATTAAGTTCGCAGATTTTTAGACATCTGATTCAAATGTCGTTCATTAAGCTTATAATTTGTTCCACTTTTGGTAATATAACCGGCAAGGTAACAAGTGAATAAGGCATCGACAACATGATATTCTCATTTTGTTAGTAATTTTTGGTCGGTCGACTATGAACTCAATGCGGTGAGTGCCGAAGATGTTAAATCTGCAGATTTTTATACGATTGAAATGTCGTTTACTTAACTTATAATTTGCACTAGATTTGGTAATATATCGGACAAGTGAATAAGATTCCGCATTCTGCCGATAACTTGTAGGCGACCGACTATGAACTAAATGTGATGAATGTCGGAAGATTATATCCACAAATTTTCTGACATTTGATTCAAATGTCGTTCATCAAGCTTTTAATTTGCACTACTTTTGGCAATATAACCGACAAGACGACATGTGAATAAGACAAAGACATGTCGCATTTTGTCAAAAAAGTTTGATCGGTCGACTAAGAATTCAATGCGAATGGATGTCGACGAGTCGAAATTCTCAGTTATTTTATTTAAATGTCATAATGTCCATTCAGTATATAATTTATACTATATTCAGCAGAATAATTAATAATCTGGCAAATGAATAAGACGTCACATTTACCTCGACTAATATTTGTCCTACGGCTAAGATTTTTATCATAAATTATGGACAAAAAATATTTTCATTGGGCACTTCGATTACCTGTCAGTGGAATTAATAGAGAAGTTGGTACTTTTATATTATTCACTAGTAGAACGATAGAGTTGTTTTCCATAATTCATCATTCAATCCAAGTTCTAAAATTAATCGTCATCTTATTCATATAATTGTTACTTCCTCTGTAACCAATTGATAAATTTATTTTATTCCATTCACTATAAGAATTTCCAGACTAAAACCTAGTTAATGGTTAAAGTAAATTAAAAAAAAAAAAACACTGTTTTTTTGACACTCTTGGGAGTATGCATGCTAAAAAGAATTATTTTGCTGTAGCCAAAGTATGTGAATTCATTATAAATCACTGGAGTAAGTAAATTGTATGATTGTAAATTAAATTTATTCAATAGTAAAATATCTGTTTTCTTTAGCAATATAATTTATCAGGCTACAATTATTACACTAAAGAAATATTACCGATTGCAGTTGACGACAAAAAAAAATATTTGTGGCGTGGTAGCGTTTTAGCTAAATTAAAAGAGTTTATCCAAGTATGCACTAAATTTGTTAAATAAATTATTACTTAAATTCTTCAGACTCTGCATTCAATATTATGAATATGTAATCGGTGAACGTATCGTTATCGTTTATATATATTTTTCTTTCAATTAGTATTCGCAGCAAAAAGTATATAATTTCAGATGCTCCTAAATTTTTAATTGACTTGTGTAAAGATATCTTGATAAAAAGATGATTAAAATAGTTATTCATAAATAACACATTAACCCCTTGACATACGAATTTATTTAACCTCCTAATTAGATGGCAGATCTAATTTGGAACAATTTCAAGTTATTTTTGCATTTTAAATTACTTAATACCTTCACTTAATTGCAGATTTAAAATTAAAAATTCAATAATTCCATAAACGATTCAGAACTCGCCATTGTATACGAAGGAGTTAAGAAAAACCAATGCATGCAACTGAGGGGATAAGACTCATTTTTGGGGAGGAATATTAGCTTGCAATAACTTCGAATTAAAAAAAAGTACTTAACCATAAGAACGCATGCCTAAAAATGAAGATAGGGGAATTCATATTCAAGATTTAACTGTTTTTTAATAAAATGTATTGGCTTTTTAAGCCTAAATATATAATGGAAAATAAATACATGGAGGATTTAATGTTTAAGCAGTCCATTTTTCATAAGAATATTTTTCATATCTTACATAAAATAGTAAGTTTATACATATATTTACAAAATATTTTCTCCGTCCTTCTTAAAAAACAACATTATTGTATCTTTTTCTGCATTCTATATTGTTCGTCACCGAACTATAGTAAATTTTTATTGAGTACGTGCACGTATTCGCCTAGGATTCGAAACACATCTTTATTCCGTCTCGTTGTTGCAATCCTTACTCTACAAATATTTTAGGTAGGGGACTACGCAAAAAAATCGGTTTTTGGCGAAAACATCGAATATTTTTTATTTATTATTCTAGATGCCTGAAAAAGTTCCTTTTATAAAACTTTTTGTTTCAACATTCATTTTATATAGCTTCTGATATTAAATAGTAAGAGCATGCATTTGTTCATTTAGTATGACACGTCATTCAAGTGTAATCTGTGTTACTATCTATATACAACAATCTAGAACGGAATAGCTATATTTTTTCTAAAATTAGAGCTCTCAGAGAAATTAAGAGTCTCAAGAAGAATTAAGTCTCAAATCTCAAGAGTCTCATAAAGAAATAGACTGAAATATTGACAATTTTTTGATGGTCAGTAAAGGAAACCGAGAACACTTTTTTTACAAATACCTTTGTAAAGTTTTAACAATGAAAGAAATGATGAGCATCTGAATAAAAAATAAGTTAAATCATACTTAATTTTCTTTAATTAAATGTAAAATTAATTATTATGAGTTATTTTGAAGCCAAATTAGAGATATTGTGCTTGCCCCCCTGTCGGTTTTGTCTTGCTCCGCAGTCGGCAAATCTCTGCCGCCGCATCTGGGAGAATATTTAAGAGCTTTTATAAGATCTTTCATTTTCAATATATCCAAATCTTTAAGGAGTGCGTTATTGCGGAAGAAACATGGTGCATTAGAGATGATTATGAGAAATATATTTTACATAATTTGGCTTTTTGTTAAGATATGTTTCTGTGATAAGATCCAGGCCGAAGAAGTATAGGTGAAGATAATACGCAGTTTTTGCTTGAAGAGAAGAATTTTGTTATTCGTCTAAAGCAGCGATTTTGGGCCACTTAATGGAATCATTGGGTGCACTTTTGTCCAGAATTTATCGGTAAAAGCAGCACAGTCCAAAGCAATCAGATAAAACAATAAGAGAGCTTACTTTATAGTCAAGAATCCGAAGAGAGAATTCATTATACTTCATTCTTGTGAGCGCATATCTATTTTCACACCTTCTCTGTCAGGGTTCGGAAGCTTCTTGAGGGATCCCGTATCTTGACACGAGTTACGTGATCTTCACTTATGTCTCCAAGTTTGTCGCCAATTGCATCACCGGGGGCATTGATCTGGCATCCATTAACATATCTGCAAGGGAAACAATATTACAGACTCATAACAATATCTTGTTCTAATAAGAGAAGTTTAAAAGCGTTTTGCTTATTCTGACCTTCCAATGGATCGATTTTTGTTCTTTGAATTAATAAAAAAAGCTTGTAAACTATTTTACACTCCAAGACAGCTAACGAAAGTAGGCTGATATAACCATGGATTGATATTCTTCCCAGTTAAGTTTAGTTCCTTGTGGCAGCCTCGCTTTTTAAGAATATTGAATGAAATATAGACGCTTGTTACGACAGACCATTTCAAATGACAGCCACTTTAATTCCTGTCTGTTATATTAAATCTTTCTGAATATTGCGATAAATCTAGTTATAGAGATTAGCAGTTTTTGAGATAAAAACTTGTGATATGTAATAAAAAAATATAGCAATTACATTTCTTCAACTATCAAATAGTACTGTTTAATTACATAAAAACTGAAAATTTAGAAAAACTTGAAAATTGGCAGACATTTTTCGTACATTTTAAGTATAATAACACATTTACATGATATTAAAAATGCATTTCAAAAATAAACACCATGATATTGTGCTACTAAGATTATCGCATTAAGAACCAAATTGTTATGGGATGGTAATTTGAATGTAGTACTAAAGAATTTTTTTGTACTTTCATCAGATGAACTAAACCTTGGATCATTTTATTATGCTTAAAATCTGTTTAAAGAATTTTTATCTATTAGGGCTACAAAATACATTGATAATGTCTACTATGATTTACGCTTCTTTATAAATTTTCAAAATTGAATAGCTTAAATGGAATTAATTTTGTTACAGCTGACAGCAGTAAGGTTTCAAATCAGTTTGATTGTGAAAAGAAAATTATATCGTTGACTTATTTAGAATTCACTAAGAAGCTCATTAAAGAAGCAAAGGAAAATTTGCCAACATGTAAGTTTAAAAAGTTCCTTCTTGTAAGGTAAATTTTTCCGTTATTATATTTAATAGACAAAATAGAAAGATTTAATTTATCTAGAGTTATTAAAATAACCAGATATGTTGAAAAGCTCCTTTTCAGGTAAAATTCACAATTGTTTATTTTTGATTTATTGAATTGTATTATATTATATGCCTTTGTAAACGGTATTTGCAATTGTAATAAAGCCCATATATCCGTGACCTCCGAGTGATAAGGCCCGCTGGCTGTTGTAATGAGCCATCACGGCTTGGTGGACGCTCCGAGAAGGATGGAGATTAACATAACGCGTAACTTGCGATGTATAGCGTTATGCTTCCTCAACAATTTTCGTCAATTCTCTAAATTATCAAATAATCGCTTTGATACTAATTAAAAATATTACTTTGTATTTAAAATATTGACATTTAAATAATTACAATCGCGGTTTGAGAATTTCCGATATTGAATATCACAATTTCTTGACAACTTTCGTTATTAAAAACACATTCACCGAATTATTAAATAAGTGCATAATAATAGCTAATTTACGAATTATTAATTATCTGTTTGCGTAAAATAGATGTTTACATTAAATTTTCTTTGAAATGGAAACTTTTTAGTTTTCAAGAATTTTATTTCTTATAAAAGGAAGCTAAATAATAGTAAAGGATTTACATGTAGGAAATAAAAATTGCTGTAAACAAAAAATTTGATTAGTAACATAATGAGATTATTCATTCATTTTTTTATGCTTTATATAAATATTGGATTTAAAATTTTTGATTAGAAATGTTTGTTTAAAAGAATATAGCAAATCTATGAGCTGTACTTGTATAAAGAAATAACATATTTAAGCTAATAAATATGAATGAATTAAGAAATTATAAAATATGAACCAGATGAAGACACATATTAGTAAACATTTATTTATTTCAACATAATAGCAAGGAAAAAAAAAATACAATTATTCAGAACTCGTACAGATGCAAAATAGAAATACTATTAAAATGTGATTAATAAAAAATTATTTTTATGTACTATATAAAAAAATACAATTATTTAGAATACACATATACAAAATAGAAATATATCAGTGAAGATTTGTTTATTTCAACATAATAGCAAGAAAAAAAAATACAATTATTCAGAACTCATACATATACAAAATAGAAATACTATTAAAATGAGATTAATAAACAATTATTTTTAGGTACTATATAAAAAAGGTTCATTACTATATAAAATAGGTACTATGTAAAAAAGGTTCATTACTATATAAAATAGGTACTATATAAAAAAAGGTTCATTAAAGGTACTATATAAAAAAGGCGTTCAGGTTTACACTTCAGCAGATGAATTTCTCAAGAAAAAATTGAAAGAAAAATTTACATTTGTCAGTAAATACATCTTCTGAATTTTTGATGATAGATTCAATAATATTAATTTTGACATTCAATGAACTTGATAATCTATCACAGGGATCCTTTTCATAATAATCAAGAATATCAAATATTTGATTTATATTATTAACTTTAATTGGTAATGGGAATTGCTCGTGTTTCATCCCTTCTCCCATAAATGATGCATTTAAAAATAGATCATTGTTAATATTTACAGCATATGTTATGGTAGGAATGCCATCATTAACAGATAGGTGGATGAATAATATATTTTCATTCTTTTCAATAATAGTGCAAAAGGAAGAAAAAGTATGGTCTTTAATACATTTTTTTAATTCATTAAAGTTAGCAAATGCAGTTTTGCTGTCATAGTTCTGTTTGGAATTTAAGCTTTCAATTGTGGAACATTCAATTTGGACTTGTTCTAATCGTTGCTTCTTTTTTGAAGGATTCGTTCGAATTGAGGATGTTGATGATGACAAATATGTTGGGCAGCCACGAAAAATACTTGGCACAGCATTTTCTTTCAGCCTGGGCTTCTTCAGAGGAGCAGATAATGTTTCCCCAGTACTTTCATTGTAGAAAGTAGTTCTGTAAAGCACTTCACCATCTTTAAAATGTCTTTCACATACCTGAAAGACAGAAAAAAAAATTCGCTATCATGTAGAATAACTTTTTATATTTATAAACCTACAAATCAAGAGAAAATTTTTTTTTTAAGTTCTAAAAATGTTTTAAACTATTGCTTAAAAATCAGTTATTTTCATGCTTTATTTTTAAAAAAAATCTGAGTGGCCTATTCTTTACATTAACAAAATAGTAAAGCTAGGATTGAACTAAAATTAATGCATCTTAAATAAATTTTAATTAAATCAGAATGACATTAATTTTGTTTACAAAAATTAAGACTGTAACTGACACAAATTATATTTTACACCTAAAAATAATTAAAACTATTTCAAAATATTAAAATGTATTAATTATCAATGCTAATTTTTGATAACCTTAGAATTCTTTGTAATGGTAAAATTTTTTCTTGGAATTGCATGCAGCCATTTCTCTTTGAAAGCCTCATCAGTGAGATATCCAAAAGCAGCGACTTTATTTTCTTCATCATAATTTCCACGACAAGCTAGAACATGGCATTTTTTTTTCTAAAAGAAAAGGTAAAGTTTATTTACCAAAAAATAAATGATTTAATTAACATAAAAGTTCAAATAAAGTAATATAAATTTCTTTGTTTATACATATTCATAATGATATTAATCTACATTGTAACTTTAAAAATAAAACTCACTGTCATGATTAAAAATACTTGAGAGATAATGGATGCAACTTTATAAATTGTATGTAACTAAATAGTAAATAAATGATAAGCTTGAGATTAATTGATGTAAAAATTTAATAAAGAGCTTATTTAAACAGAATTTTTATACCAAAATTATGAATAAGAATCGAATAAGTAATAACCCTTACAGGACTATCATAGATAAACAAATGATAGTCTAAAAATCGATTCGATTTTTGACATAAAGAAATAGAGAATTTGTATAAATAGATTACAGCTATTTATTCTTATTTCATTAAGTTCATTCTTAATCAACGCTACATCATTGAGAGAACAAATAATAATGAAAAACTAAATCGTAATTATAATCTGTTGTTAAAACAGAACATGATGAACAAATAGGCTTAACAGTAACAGATTCAATAACACTTTAAGTTTATATTCAGGATTATAAAAGAAATACACTTATCGTCAATAATTTGTATCCTAAACTTTCTTTTGCATCTCATCCATTTCAATATAACACCATCTTGGATCAAAAAATAAATATAAAAATAGTAAAAAAATGAAGGCTTATAAACGCCAGCCGTTCACTTCGCGCAGAAAACGTGGAGTGACGATTGTTAACCGGCTTCTCGATCGACTAGCAGTGATGACTCATGCAGGAGAGAGTGGTGAAGCCAGCAGGCCTTGTCTCCCGGAGGTCACGATGTATCCGTGGGCTTATATATCCAGTAATACAAAAACAATGGACTAAAAAGATTAAATATATGGTTCTATTTCGAGATTGTAGACTCTTGAAAATTTTGGATGGATTCTATAGGTCTGTGTATTCGATACTTCTATGATGCCATGAGCTAAATAAATGAAACTAAATGAAAGGTTTAAACCATGTAATTAAAGTCCTCGATTTATGTCAAATTTGGAGTCGATCAGGCAAAGAGAAGAGGCTCAAAATTTACACAAATTCTCATTCAATATACTGCAAAGCTGAATGTAAAACACATAATATTGTTTAGAGAATTTTATTCTATTTTCTTTTATATTTGGAGTTAAAAATTTTTCAAGAAACTAATTTCAACTTTTTTAAATGCTTGACTCGAAGGTATATAGATCAAGGCTTTTCTAATATTTTTAATACTTTGAAGAAGTTAAAGAAATTAAATTTTTTTTTATCATATGTCTACTTTCAAACACCATTTTAATTTTTTTTAACCGCTTTAAATTTCTATTTGCTCTAATCAATCATAAAAAAGAGCCATACTGATATTATTCTAAATCGCAAAGCATCGGACGTGCATAAAATTCGAATTGATGTTTTACAAATTGTGTTTAAGTGAAACTAAGCATTTTGACCTCCTAAAATATTAAAGAAAAATGTTAAATATAAAGTTACCAAAAGAATAGTGTTACAAACTACAATGTCAAAAATGTAGGTGGCGCTGTTTGTAGTCACTTTCAATTGTACATTTGTTTCCAGAATCTCACAATCTTATTTGCACAACGACTTTTGTAAATACCTCACTCAATAAACACGTGTATGCAAGAACTCTCAAGTATTCTTTTAACGACGAGTAACATGAAATGCAAAACAATGGACTGATTCCTTAGTAATTTGAATTGTGAAATTGAATGTACCGGTGACGAATTTGACTCTGAACACTGATGTTGACATAGAATGTGAATAGGATTGTTTTGAAAATATCTAAGCAATAATTTGTATTAATGATTTCATTCCAGTGAAATGACGAGTGGCACAATCAGAAATTTCCAGTAACAGTGAAACGAGAAAATGAAAAAGTGTAAAAAAAAAATTGACTAGTACGTATAGACTTAATACGACAATAAATAGGTTTATTAATTTAAATTGAAAGTACAGTCATAATTTCCACTCTAAAATAAAATACTTTATGACTTGAAGTGGTTATTTGTTATCCACAAGTGACTGTGTTTACGCAAGTTTTAGAAGCTACATATTTTAGAAGTTGAATTTTCTACTTTATAACACGAATATAATACAAATGACATTGAACTAAATGTACAAATCCAACCAAAACATTCTTATTCTCAAAAGAAGAATTCTAAAATTTGGAGTGCTTTCTAACTCATACTTTGTATCTGAAAATATCATTGAGATAAATCTTTATTTTGTAAGAAAACAAGTAAAATAATTTTTAAATAAATGGTAATCTAAAATTTGCACCATTTTCAATTAATCTTATTTGCAGGTACCAACTGCGGAGAAAGACCACGTGATTGCTCTGAAGTCCTGGCAAATGGGTACAATCGCAGTGACGTATATACTATTTATCCAATCAGTCGATACACAGTGGCGAAATCGGTGAATGTGTGCTGTGATATGGACACTGATAACGGAGGATGGACGGTCAGTTAGATCACCTTCACTCTACCAATCCTAATTTCTCAAACAAAAAACAATAAAATATGTAAATAGTAGTAAATTTAATTAATATAAACCAAAATATGATGATAATTAATTTTCCTTGAAGATAATAAAAAATAAGAATTGTTTTTCCAGTTTTAACATACAAATAACATTGTTTTTGTAAAAGAATTATTTTTATATTTATCATTTCTTGCTTCCTCTTTAAAATTCCCTGGGAACCTATTAAGTATTATTTATGGCAAATTAAAAGGATGTGTCGCATTTCCATAAATATATTTCCGAATTAACTAAATTGAAATAGATCTTAACATTATAAAACATCTTATATGCTTTCAAAACAGTATTTATTCATTTAACCTTTCAGCAAGCTCACGTATGTGAGAGATACTCCAGAGGAGAATTTCTTTTGATAACTTTGTACCATACAGTGTTATGAAAATATGACATATGCAATTATTGCAACGATTTTTGTAGAAGAGTTAGTCAACATTTGGGTTTTCATTGTTAAATTGCTTTTCATTGAAAAGAAAAGTTCATTTATGCTTCATGAGAAATGTTTATTATTGAGAATTGATTTTTTTTTCCCTTCAACTATCGATATTTAAAGATATTTTATAAGAAATAAACTCTCAACACACTCAATAAAGACTAATTTGGAATAAGTTTTAAAATCTGGCTTTTAAGAGTTCATTCGAATCTGATGAGAAATTTTTACAAACAACATTTTTTAATGTTTTTTACTAATTATTAAAGATGTTATGATAATCTAAACATCATTATTGATAGTGGATGATGGTTTTGTTTACTCTAGGGATCCAAAGAAGAGGAAAATTTCCACCGCATCAAGATTTCTATCAGAACTGCTAAAAGTACAAAACAGGTTTTGGAAACATTACTGGAGAATTCTGGTTAGGTACGTAAATGGATCGTAGGCGTGATGAATATTTTGACGGAGCACCTGAACTCCATGGTTCTTCATCTCTGAGACCTGATAGTTAATTTTATTTATACTTAGTTGAAAATGCTTTGAGCCAGGATATTTTTGGTGCCTTTCTATTCTTTATCTGTAAGGAAATTATTGCGTTAAGAGAAAAAAAATTAAAAGATAAAAATAATATAAAATAATAAACGAGAGAAAAAGACTGCCCAGGACACTCTTCCTTGGAGATTAACAACAAAAAGGGGAAATGAAAAGGTGACAGTACGCAAATGGATCTGAACATTTTCCGCGACTGCAATCAATTATTTCTTGGAAAGAAAATTTTGACCAATCCTTGAATTTTTCTTTTCCAGGAAACGATTACATCTATGCCCTCACCAAACAGGAACCATGTGAAATTCGCTTTGATCTAGAAGATGCCAAAGGAACCGTCGATTCGCAGTCTACAAAAATTTTCGGATAGAAGACGAGAGTTCTGATTACATGTTGCATGTTAGTGGATACAGCGGAAATGCAGGTAGGTAATTAAATATTGAAGGATACAAAAGGATTGTTATCTAAAGTAAAGTTCTTTTATACTCAAAATTATTTAAACACACTTAACACGAACTGTCACCTTAATATGAATAGAACAATATTCTTGGATGCTCTCATATACGCATGAGCTCTCTGAAACTTCTCAAAAATTTGGATCTTGTTTTAAAAAGAGTTTACAATCATTCAAATGAAAAAAGAAATGTTTTAAATCGCATCTTGTATAATAATCAATATGTTTGGAAAATCCTCTGCAAGCGAATAAACTTTTTTTTGTTGTTGTTGATTTTTTTCCTCCAATAGTACAATCCCTTATCATTTTTCTATGAATTAATTATAATGGCGACAAAAGTACTCCTTTGAATATTCCGATCTATTTCCAAGATATACGCAAAATAATTCTCCAAGTGCGGAACTACATCCATGGGAACTGGTTCAAAAATTTAAGCAAGAATTTTTTTAAGAAACTTTTTAGACCGACAACATTTTTAATCAATGCAGAAATTCGATCGTAATTCTGATCCTAAAAGAAATAAAATTAAATTTAAGATTAACTCATATAGACCCATCACACTTACTTATACTTATTCAAATAATGTTGAAAGATGGTGCATCACATAACACTATATAATTGTCAATAAAAAAAGTATGCTCTTACAAATATGGTTTTGAAACCCACCAAGATAACTTACAATATAGGGAATATACTTTGCTTTAATAGAAAATCATCTACAAAAAAGTTTTTTTTAATCAATTTGATTATCAAAATCGTATAAGACTCAATGATTGACATTGATGAAATCTAATGATATTGTTTTGAAATTACTTGGGTGTCACGGGGAATGTTTCAAAATTTTGACATCAGTTTTTACAAAACAACTTTAAAAAAAAAAAGAACTTTACAAATCCATTGACGAAATAGTCTTTTGTTCTTTTAAGCAGTACCTTCAGTTTTTTTTTCATTTTTTTTAAAATGTTTTGTATATTTTTTGATTGTGACTTGGTTACTAGAGAATAACAGCATTTGACATTATGTATCCAAACAAAACTTCAACCTTCAACTTCAACTGCCACTATATTATGTAACTAAAAAACTAATTATTTCATTCCAAGGTTGCTGGGGGGAAAAAAACATTTGATAAAAATTTTCCTAGTTAATAGACGACAAATGTATAGTAATATTCAGGTTTTTCCAAAATGCAAGAACTTTAAGATGTTGCAGTCTAGATAAGCAGAAATTTCCAAACATTGTGCCAATTTTGCGCACTACTTACTCAAGCAATGAAGCTCTAGAGGCCATTTTTCAATTTTAAAAGTCTTATAAGATGGTCGTCAGGGACGTCCAATCTGGACCACGTCCTGGGCTTTCTCTGTTTCCTTATAACCATGAAGAGTTACACTGCATTCATAGCCCTGTCGATTCTAAAGAGAATTTTGTTCGCAAGATTTATTTCATAGAAGAAATGCCTGGCATGTTTGCCAATATGCGCGTCTTTATAGTGAAGGGGATAAGTTTGCATCACGGCAGTTGATCGCACATGTTAGCAATTTCTGAAAGTTCTTACGTATATTTATAGATTTCTTTTCATTGCCCTTTTTTTTACTTTTATTTATTTATTTTCATTTAAACATATATTTACTGTTGAATCATTTGCACTTTGACTATTTATTGTATGAGGATTTCTGCTTATGTAAATGTATTTATCACTTCTTAGAGTATGTAGCAACTTCTGAAACACACTTGAATAAATTATTTGAGGATATAAAAAAATGAATAAAGCGTGATTATCTGTCATTGAGCCTGTCAACCCTTCGCAGGAAAACCGACTGATTGAATTTTTTTCGTAACAATATAAACGATTTAATTACAATCAAGTTTTTTATACTCCTGTTAGATGAAGATAATTTATGACAGCTCAAAATTTTGTTCGATATTTTAAATGCCATACTAAATTGTAAAAATATCGTACAAACTATCGTACTATTAGGGATTTGAATGAACTCCCTATGAAGAAAATGCTCCCAGAAATTGTAACGATATCATACAATATTTTTTGCTTATAAATATAAGTATAAATTATTCCATTTGTCATATGAGCATAGTTTATTCTTGATTGTTTATCAGGTAATTTCTGAAATTATTAACTCACTGTAATCCAATTACAGTGAAAGTAACATACAGTATATGTATATAGTACAGTATAAGTAATAAATACAAACAATTCTAGACTGAAGTTGAGACTAGTATAACGAAGAATTAAATTGATTCAAATTTTTACTCATTCCTTATGTAAATATAAAAATGCAAATTAAGTAAATTTTGTAAATGTATAAATATATATTATTAGTTATGTAATTGCAAAAATAAAATTATGTATTATTAACTATGTCAACGTAAAATTAAATTATGTAATGTAATTTAATTTATAAAATTTATTATGTTTCAAATTTTGAAAAATTGTATTTTTCTAATGGCAGTTTAATACTTTAATATTTTGAGAGCTTAATTATTAATTTATTTGTTGAATTTAATTAAATATTGATTCCTTATGAGAAGCTCACTCCATTTGGTAGTAAATTTGAAAAAAAGAAAAAAAAATCTGATTTGATTTCTTACAATTAATTGATGTTAATTTTTAATATTAATTTCAGGAATTATTAAATATACCACATTAGCATAAAATATTATAAGATATCACCACAATGTCATATATTATCTTAAATACCACACGAAATCGTGAACTCATCGTAAAAATATTATTGCGCGTTCTATGCTAATATGATATAATAAAAGCTAAAAATAACAAGAACATAGTTTTTTTTTCTTTATAAAATATGCTTATGCTAGTCAACCAGACAGTCCAATCAAGCAAGTCCAAAAATATGAAATTAAAGCAAAGCAGCAAAAACCGAAAGGCACTGAACACAACTTTAATAAATAAATGAATAATATTACAATATCTTGCTTTAGAAAGGAAATTCCTTAATTTTCATGAATAATTAAATAAATATTATTAGTATGAGTGAAATTCTATTTTTCCTCAAATATTTCTATCGTCTTCTTAGGCCATTACACTTCCTTTTTATTTTCATATTTTTGTTGAAAAATATTTTTACTCATTATAAAAAAGTGCTGTCGAAATTTTTTTCTATTTACAGGCGATGGATTTAAACATCATGACGGTAAAAAGTTTTCCACTCAAGACAGAGGAAATACAGGATTTGCCCGAGTCTTGCATGGGGTTTTTTGTCATATGGATTGGGCTTACGTGTACTTGAATGGAGTTTACCAACCAGGAAAGGACGAACCTAAGAATATTCATTGGTGGGAATGGCTTAAAAATGAAGGTTTAGCATTTACAGAAATGAAAGAGAGATTATGTTGAAAGGCTAAGACATAGGTTCATATTAGTCCACTTTCAGTTCGATATGAACTAAATCCTTCGAGTGAAGATTCATAATTGCAACATAACTGTTGTGACATTTTTCATTTGAATATAAGATGAGACCATTTCGATCTTTGAAACTTTTTTCTAATAAATTGATTGCAGACAAAAGTTAGTATTAAGTTAGTACTTAAAGAAGTAAAGATTTTTCATGAAGCTTTAAGAATTTCTAAATTTCGTGTTCTGCGTTAGCATTTATATATCAGAATAATGTCCTGTTAATAATGCAAATATTAAACGTATCAATATATGCCTAAATAACAATAAATCTTGTAGTTTATTTTAAAAATACTTGCTGTCAATTATTTTAGTAAGACTTGAAGTGAATGTACGGTTTCTCGCCAAGTACATCTCAATCTTATCAATCGCTCAAAACTAGGCAAAAGACAGCCATCTTCAATAGCTACCAGAAATGACAATAAACGACTTTTAGCGTTGAAACAAAGCATTGTCGCGATTCCCACGTAGCACATCCCGTTGCCCTATATTACACAAATAGTGCGATATTATGTTATATCAATTAATATTCAACAATATTATATAATATTGCGGATATTGTTCAATATCATACAATCTTCTACAATGTCTGTGTGCTACTAGGGTTACACTTGATGCGAAATTACTTGAAAATAATTCAACTTTTCGACCGTCCATTGATCTTAAATCTTGCAAATTTTATATATTTGGATTTTCTTTTCTATCTCAAAATAAGAAAATTAGAAATTTTAATGTTTAATAGTTCTAGCTCTTGACGGTTGGCAAAACAAATCAAATAAATATTGTCAATAAAAAAATAACAGCAACAAAAGTACTAAGTATATAAACAATACAGCAAAATGAATGATAAGCATATCAAATTAACATTTGTTAACTAACATGACCAAAAACTGAAAAAAAAACTATAAAAATTCTGTTGTTAATAAACGCTGTGCTAATGAAGATTTGAAACAATAACATAAATAAATAATAAAAATTTAAAAATAAGTTATTTGGAAATTAAACAGTTGCAAATTTTAATCACTTATACAAATTTAACTTTCAATGAACATTCCCAGATTTTTTTTTATTATATTCGCTGTAGCTTATTATTTCATGCAGTCTTATATTCAGTCCTTCGAATTCTGTGGTTTCATTTCGATTTTTAAATAATTCTTAAAACTATTTTCTATCATTTAGTGCATAAGTAAAAGAGAGATATAAAAAATAGTTTTTGTAGCATTCGTGGCCTAGTATTTGCGAAAATGCGATTCTAGTATTGTTCTGGTTTTCACAATAAACATTTATTGAAGACACAGACGGGACAGTACAGAAACACACAAAATGAGACTATAGAAGAAAGTTGCAGCTCTAGAGAAGTAACAACTAAAGTGGATCATATAATTTAGACGGCTTCGCAAACCAGCATTCTTTCGTAATTTAAAATATATTGATAGATATAAATCGATGACCGTCGGTGCCCAGCTATATCGTTCTCAATGGAACTCACCTCACTCCCTCACTGTTATCCATTTTTTGATCTCCCCTAACCCCCAACTAACCAGTGATAGCAGCGCCATATCTTAGAAGGGGGGTGGGGATCAGGATATTACAGACAGCTCCTGTTTTTACTATCATGTCTTCAGGATGCATGATAATTCCCATAGCTTCCCTTATAGTTTCGAAAAATTATCAAAAAAACTTTCTTATACTTTACAATATAAGAAAGTTTTTATAATTTACAATATAAGAATAAAACTATCTTATATTTACAAAAAAATTAATGTAACAACGTTTTTAAAACGGCCAGAAATGTATAAATTAACAGGAGAGGCGCTGCAGGCGATATCTTGCACAGGGCTGACCATCTGGGGGACAGTGGATGCTATGCACCGGTGCCCGTGATTGAGGGGCCCCGCTGTAATCAAGAATTAAAATAGTGCTCTGAAGAATTATAGCGTTTACACATACTGAAAGTATACGTTTGTTTCCACGTGGTTAGCTGAGCATCGATTTACGCTGATATTGGACAACGATCGCAGTGATACCTATAAAGGGGAGGGGGGGGAGTTCAGTTATGAATCAGGTGATCCCTTTCAGACATATTAAGACAGAAGCGGCGCGACTTCTGGGAGCATGTGGCTGAAAGAAATCGAGGATGGGTTCAAATGGACTTGTAAATCATCAACTATCTACCTTTTTTCTACATCTAATGTAATATATTTTATGTGTGCATCTATGCATATTTGTTTATTAAGTTGTTGAAACAAAAAGTAAAATGAAGATAAATTAAACGATCAATTCCTAGCAATGCGCACTGCATTACTTCTTCAGCGACGACGACCGAAATAATAAGAATTAAGGAAGAATTTTAAATGGAGCGGTCGACGGATTTGAAAATATACAGAGTTTACAGTATATATTATAGTCTAGTGCAAGTGTGCAAATATTATTAATATAAGGTAAATGGATTTACAGTCACTTATCTCACTTCCTAGGTAATAGCGTATAGTATAGCTTATATTAATTTGATAATTCATTCTACTTAATAATTCCTAAACTACTTAATACTGTTAGATATAACCATGTCCATACCAATAAAATATCGCTCTGGGTGTAAAAAAGAAAATTATCAGAAGAGAAAAAAGAAGAAAAGCTAAACTTCACAAGAAGTCACAAGTAGATCACTTTTCTTGGCTTCGAAGTAATTCTGGAAAATAAATTGCTTCAACTTCACAAATTACAGTTCAAACTTCAACTGGCAAAGAAAGCTCTGCGCAAAGTACGTATTCTTGCAATGAAACTGTAAAAATCTTTGAAGAACTGTGTGTTTATAAAAATATGATCGAATCGGAAAATAATGACGGAAATGACTATAACAAATACGATCAACAGAGTATAAATGATCCTGGTTTATGGCCAAGTATTACAATAATTTAGAATGTTAAATTTTAAATTTTAAATGATAAATTTAGAATGTTTTGTGTTAAAGCAGACCTGTACAACGCAAGGGATTTTTTACTAAAATTGCTGAAGGTAGATCATTTTCCACTACGTACTACTTAAAAAAATGCCAAATGGTGAGACCCAACTTTGCAGATGGTTGATTTATTCAAAAACGCAAGACTCCGTGTTTTGTTTTTGTTGTATACTGTTTTCCAAAAGAAGAAGAGATGGGCAAACTACACGATTTATAGGTGGCTATAATAACTGGAGAAAGCTGTCAACTGTAATCCAAGATCATGAGCGTTCTGGTTGTCATTTTAAATCGTTTATTGCTTGGGAAGAATTACGAAAACGACTACATTTATGTTCAACTATTGGTAAAACAAATCAAGTTAAATGATTCTATTTTTTTAATCTTCCGCTTCGAGGAAAACGCGAAATAAAAGGATAGCCTAATAATGGAAACTTTTTATGTTTGATCGAATTATTATGTAAATACGACCCTGTGCTAACGGATCATATAAAAAAAAATAAATTTGAAAAACAGAATTGTGCATCATTTAGCACATAATTAAAAAGAACAAATTATCTCTGCATTAGGAAATGAAGTCCTAAACAAAATTAAACTGAATATATAAAAGCAGCCATGTACTATAGAAGTCAAAGGGATTGCACTCCTGATATTTTCCATAAGAAACAAACTGCAATCATTATTAGGTATGTAAAATTTGAAGAGAAAAGTTTAACTATAAACGAGTCATTTATAGGGTTTATTGAAGTAACTGATGTGACTGGAGAAGGACTAACAAAAACTCTATTGAAAAGATTTACTGAACTTGTTTTAGATATTATGAATTGTAGAGGGCAAGCATATGATAACGGTAGTAACATGAAAGGCAAATATAAAGGAGTGCAATCTAGAATACTTTCTCTAAATCCGCATGAAATTTATGTTTCTTGCCTATCACATTCCTTTAATTTATTAATTTGTGATGCCGCTTCCAGCAATATATATAGTTAAAACTTTTTGTGATATTACAAATTGCTTATTTTCTGCAATCGGAAAAAGGTGGAAAATTCTGCAAAGCATTTAAACGTTACTTTTAAACCATTATGTGACACTCGTTAGGAAGCCAAAATAGATTAGGTGAAAGCAGTGTATACACAGGTTTAAAGAACTTGTAACGCCCTAGAAGAATTTATTGATGTTTAAATGATGTAACGATAATGCAGCGGTATCCGAAGCTAAAAGTTTATTAGGTACAAAAAATGGCATTTAGTTTATGTTTAATAGTATTGTTTGCAATATTTTAAACATATATATATATATATATATATATATATATATATATATATATATATATATATATATAAAAAATATATATAGTATATTAAAATATCAATAAACTATTTCAAGCAGAAACAATTATTCTTGACTCGGCTTTTAATTTAGTCAATAAAATTAAAACTGAAATCAAAAATTTAAGAACAAAATTTAACACATTTTTCGACGAAGCAAAAGTGCTAGCACATAACTTGAACATTTTCCTGAAAAACAAATTCGAAAAAGAAAAAGATTATGATCCGCAATTATAAAAAAAAACAGTAGAGGAATTTAGATATTATTTTTTTAACACTGTAATTGATACTGTTACTGTACAAATAGAGGATGGATTTAAAACTATACCAAATAGTATTTCGTATTTCAAATTAATCACTGATATAACAACTTTAGAAAAATATAAATTACAGAAATGTTTCAAAACCTTTGTAAAGCTTTATAACACACATGTAGATGAAAACCTAATTTAAGGAATTTGTTTGTCACGGAATTTGATTTTGAATGAAAGAGATGTAAATATCAAACAAGGCATATTGCAATGCATACTAAATAATAATTATAATGAGTTATTTCTAAATGTATTAACTGTGTTAAAACTTTTCTTTACGTTGCCAGTTACTACAGCAAGTGCTGAGCGCTCTTTCAGAAAATTGAAATTAATTACGAAATTATCTTCGGTCGAGCATGTGATCAGAACGCTTAAATGCATTTGCTGTATTAAGCACTGAAAAAGAAATTGCAAAAAAATGTAATTAAAAAAAATTAGGGCCCTAAATGATTTCTTACAACCAGGCCCCTTTGAAGAGAAGACCGGCTCTAACCACAAGGCCTTTAATCTACTTTGTTATAACCGGTTATAAATATATGGCGACGAATTATGTTATGAATTTGTAAATTTTTGCACTATAATTTTTCAAATTCAAGTCATTATAAGATTTCTCCATAAGGTTTATAATTGTCAACACTACTGATTTTCTGTATATGTGAGTTATAAAATAATTTTTTGTCAAATATCTAAAAAACATTGCAGTTGTTGATACCATAAATACACGTTCTGCATGTTCTGAATTTGATGCTTGTGATGAAATTTTGGAGCATTAAAACGCAAAATCAAAAGTTAGGTGTGTAGTGTTTTCAAACCAATAAAACGTTCATTATTTGTTTCATACTTGAGTAGCCTCTTAGCCGATGCAGTTCCAAAGAACTGCATCATTGCCCAGGGAACACCACGTGGAGGTGGGCTACTTTTGTTCCCGACCACCCACCCTCCATCGCTGCATCCGAAGACAGTTCTGATCTGAAAACTGCATCGTGCAGCCGACGACAGTTTTGATGTTAAACTGCGTCCTTCCGTGACCGGTATCTCACTGGAATATCCAAGGCTAAGCAGAACTGGTAGATCGCAAAGGATTCTACAACTGGCACTCCGACAGGAGCCATCCGTGCAGGCAAACCCAGAGCAGATCACAGCTTGTAGACCGTATAGGATTCTACAACAGGGATATCTGATTTCTGGATTGCAGATGGAGCCAGTTTCGCTGGAAGTTCTAAAGGGGTCAAGCACAATATCTCTATTTTGGCTTCAAAACAACTCATAGAAATTAATTTTACATTTAATTACAGGAAATCAAGTATTATTTAGGGTCTTTTTTATTCAAATTCTAATCCTTTCTTTTATTGTTAAAAATTTACAAAAGTATTTGAAAAAAAAAAAAAACTTAGTTTCTTTTACTAACAAAAAACTGTCAGTATTTGAGGCTACTTTTTCATAAGAGCCTTGAGATTTAATTCCTCCGAGATTTAATTTTAGAAAAAATATGGTTATATCCCATTCTAGATTGTAGTATATTAGATTGAAACAAATTGCACCAGAATGATGTGTCACGCTAAATGAACAAATGCATGCTCTTGCTATTTTATATCAGAAGCTATATAAAATGAATGTTGAAACAAAAAGTTTTATAAAAGAAACTTTTTTAGAAATTCAGAATAATAAATAAAAATATTCGATGTTTCCGCCAAAAATAGATTTTTCTGCGTAGTCCCTTACCTAAAATATTTATTAAATAAGGATTGCAATAACTAGCAGGGATTCAGATGTGTTTTGAATCAACAAAAATTTACTATCATTCGGACACGAATCATACAGAATGCGGAAAAGATATAATGATGTTATTTCTTAAGAAGGTTGTAGAAAATATTTTGTAAATATATGTATAAACTTACTATTTTATGTAAGATATGAAAAATATTCTTATGAAAAATGGACTGCTTAAACATTAAATCCTCCATGTATTTATTTTCCATTATATATTTAGGCTTAAAAAGCCAATACATTTTATTAAAAAACAGTTAAATCTTGAATATGAATTCCCCTATCTTCATTATTAGGCATGGGTTCTTATGGTTAAGTACTTTTTTAATTTGAAGTTATTGCAAGCTAATATTCCTCCCAAAACTAATCTTTTGGGAGGAATATTACTTTCTTAATTTGAAGTTATTGCAAGCTAATATTCCTCCCAAAAGATTAGTTTTGGGAGGAATATTAGTTTGGTTTCTGGTTCTCGTCATTGTATACCCCTTCGTATAGAATGGCGAGTTCTGACTCACGTATGTAATTGTTAAATTTTTAATTTTAAATCTGCAATTAAATGAAAGTATTAAATAATTTAAAATGCAAAAGTCACTTGAAAACGCATCATTACCTCAAATACCCTTATATTATTCTAGGGATTAAAATAATAATAATTGTATCATAAATAAGATCAGCCATCTAAATAGAAAGTTAAGTAAACTCGTATGTCAAGAGGTTAATGTGTTATTTATGAATATTCTATGAATAACTATTTTAATCATCTTTTTATCAAGACATCGTTATTCAAAGTTTATTAAAAAGTAAGGAGTATCTGAAATAAAATAGTTTTTGCCGCGAATAGTAATTTAAAGAAAAAAATATATAAACGATACGTTCCCCGCTTACATAGTCATAATATTGAATGCAGAGTCTGAATAATTAGGTAGTAATTTATTTAATAAATTTAGTGTATACTTGGATAAACTCTTTTAATGTAGCTAAAAAGCTACCATACCACAAATATTTTTTTTTGTCGTCAATTGCAGTCGATAATATTTCTTTAAGGCATTAATGGCAGCCTGATAAATTATATTGCAAAAGAAAACAGATATTTTACTGTTAAATAAACTTAATTTACAATTATACAATTTACTTACTCCTGTGATTTATCACGAATTTACATAATTTGGCTACAGCAAAATATCTCTTTTCAGCATGCATATTCACAAGAGTGTAAAAAAAAATGTTTTATTAAATTTAGTTTAACTATTTACTAGATTTTAATCAGACAATTCTCATGGTGAAATGGATAAAATAAATTTATCAGCTCGTTACCGAGGGAGTAGCAATTAGGTGAATAGGACGACGATTAGTTTCAGAACCTGAATTTGAATATGAATTATGGAAAACAACTCTATTGTCCTATTCATGAATATAAAAGCATCCTTTTCTCTAATAATTCCACTTACAAGTAATCGAAGTGCCTAATGAAAACATTTTTTTTTCCATAATTTATGATAAAACCTTAGCCGAAAAACAAAGATTAGTCGGTAAAATGTGACGTCTTATTCACTTGCCATTGAATATTGATTGATCTGCTAAATACAGTATAAATTATATGCTGAACGAACATTATAACATTTAAATCGGATGACTGAGAAATTGGAATTAACGTCGTCGGCATCCATCGCATTGAATCCTTAATCGATCGATCAAAATTTTTTGACAAAATGTGACGTGTCTTATGTCTTATTCACATGTCGCCTTGTCGGTTATATTTTCAAAAGTAGTGCAAATTAAAAGTTTGATGAATGACATTTGAATCAAATGTCTAAAAATCGGTGGATATAGTCTTCGACATTCGTCACATTCAATTCATAGTCGGTCGTCCAAAAATTGTCGGCAGAATGCGATATCTTATTCACTTGTTTGATATATTGCAAAAACTAGTGCAAATTATAAAATAAATGAACGACATTTCAATGAAATGTCTGAAAATCTGCAGACTTAATGTCTTTGCCACTCACCACATTGAATTCATAGTCGTCCGACCAAAAACCGCCAGCAAAATGAGACTATCACCTTGTCGATATCTTATTCACTTGTTATATTGCCAAAAGTACAACAAACTATAAGCTTAATGAAAGACATTTGAATCAGATGTATGAAAATCTGTAAACTTAATGTCTTCGACATCCATTGCATTCAGTTCCTAGTTGGTTTATCAAAAATTGTCCGAAAAAAATACGGCATAGCATTGACCTACCACCCTATCCATTATTTTGTCAAACATAGTCAAAGATCTTTAACCGTTACTTGGATATTTCGACTGTTTACAATATATTAACTTTAAGGTGGTTTGTAAATTATCATATTCGATAAAGCGCAACTTTCTACAATCATTTTGAACACTTCTCATGACGAAACTCTCAATCTCTCGCCGACGGGGGGGGGGGCAAGACGTTGCCGACAGGGGGGCAATTGCCCCCATGCTACCGCCGCCTCTGTACTAAATAATAGTTATAAAGATTTATTTCTAAGTGTATTAACTGTATTAAAACTTTTCTTTATGTTGCCAGTTACTACTTCAAGTGCTGCGCGCTCTTTCATTAAATTAAAATTAATAAAGAATTATCTTCGGTCAAGCATGTGTTCAGAATGCTTAAATGCACTTGATATATTAAACATCGAAAAAGAAATTGCAAAAAATTGTAATTTTTCTGAAGTAATTGATGTGTGTGTATATGTATATATATATGCGTTAATAATATATGCCCAGATTTTTTTTCTTTTCTTTTTTGCTTTACAAAAAATTAGGGCTCTAAATGACTTCTTGCATCAAAGCCCCTTTGAAAAGAAGGCCGGCTCTGGTCTTGCAGATAACTCGAGCCGGTGCTCTGAAATAGTCATTAAAGCAAAATTCCGCCGCGTTGCCTTAACGAACACGTCCGTTGAGCGTCCCACAATGATTCCTGTGGCTATTTTACACAATGTTACTTGTCTGTTAACAGACAATTCTATACACACGTCGTAGGTCTCGGTCAGTAAATGCAGACTGTCGGTCACACGGTTGTGCAAGATGGTAGGTTATGCTTGAAATTTCCGAAATTAAGTATTCTCGGCACATTCTTGACATAGTGGATCTCGGAATGATGAATTCACTAACGATTTCCGAAATGGAATATCCGATGCATAATAAATTTCCATGTAGTACCGGAATTAAAATTAATTAATTGATAACTGAATTCTGTAATTATCAAAATATTCCATTGTTATTGGAACACATTTAAAATATCAAACTGTCAAGTGAATCAGAAAATAAATTGGAAATCAATTACAAAATGTTATCTTTTAAAACATGAAAAAAAAATCAAATAAAAATGTATTAAAACTAGCTTATCAAATAGGCTAAGAATGCAGCTGCCAAAAGACACCTTATCTTTAGGAAATTTCAAGGTAATTTAAATTTTCACTTTCATTTGATATACAAGGGCCATGTATTTGAACTTATTAAAATCAAGAACCATTTATTGAAAATATTACACATTTAGGAATTTTATTCAAATATAATTTCACATCCATGATTTTGTTAAATGATCAGACATTAAAACAGCATTTTTTGAACTATTTTATATATATATTCTGGCTATTGTGTACATGAAAGTATGTTATGCCCATGCAATTCACTTTCTTCAAAATTTCCAGCATTATATAACTTTACTTTTTTAATCATATTGTAAACTACATCGATATTACACATGATATTTTTTTAAGCTTTCAATAATGGAAGAAAATTATGTAATCATATAATTAATGAAACAATAAAAACTATTTGAATTTCAGGTCAACAATGTAATCTATTGTTAAAAATTAGGCAAAAAAACTAATTTTAAAAAATTGCATATTTCTACCCTTTAAAGCATATATGTGTCATATTTGGTCTTGATAGGTTACACAGTCTGGCCTGTAGTATGCCAACATATAAACAGGTAGATAGAACTTTATTATTAGTAAAGATTACTTTCAAAATCTGAAAATAACTCTTTGAAGGTGACCTATATCAATGTTTTGTTATTTCTGTTTATCATATTTTTAGCTCAACAGTTCTTAATCAATAAAAAACCTTGCATTTGGAATTTGAGAATACAAATTTGGGAAAACTTGTAAAACATAAGGACATTTAAAGGGCTCTTACTGGGCTTCATGCAGTCCTAGATCCCATTACCATAAATAGTTTAGCTAAGAATCTCCAATTTGGTAATGCAGACATGGAAAACAACAAAGTTAAAAATAACAAATTTTTATTTATAGAAATCATAGAGTACACAAAAGAAGAAAAAAAAATTTACAATATTTATCGGCATTTATACAAATCATAAATAAATTTTAACTTTGATGTTCCGTGGAATGATTATTAAAACAACACAAATATAATATAACAATGTCATAACAAATACATAAAAACTATAATACAGTCCTGATTTTATTTAATGAAAAAAAATTCAAAAATGAAAAATGCACAGGAAAAAACTCTTTTGGATAAAATGTCACTGGAATTCAAATTCAATGAGAGAAAATGTCACTTAAGAGGTTAGAAACTTCCTTTGCCCCTTTCTCTAGAATAAATGTGTTGTGTGTACCTTTTACAGTGTGCACAGTAATTTTTCCATTACACACCTGAAAAATACAGAAAATTGAATAAATATTCATGTGCATGAAATTGTATGTCATATGTACAAGACACTAGAAACAATGCATGAATGAATTAGATATCAATTGCACAAACAATTAATAAAACATATTAACGTTTCATAACTTATATTAAATGAAAGAGGAAATTTGTCTGTCTGTCCACTCTTATGTGAATGCAATGACGAAAAAGCATGAACTATGATGGGGGGACCTAATTGCATAGTTTTATCATCACAATTGTTTATGTTTCAGTTTTTGCACCAAATTTGGCAACAACCAGACTGTTTTTTATTCATTTTTTTATGTGTGAATATGGCAACTCAAAAATTCAATGATCTAGATAAATGGAATTTGGTATGTGATTTTGTAACCAAAATTGTAAATTATCAGTGACTTTTGCTTTTAACTGATCAAAAATAATGCATATATATATATATATATATATATATATATATATATATATATATATATATATATAATGTGAAGCATAAATGTGCCAAATGAATTAGTAGATTAAAAAATCTCTTCTTAGTTCAAGATATTGTAGGGCAATTCCCCAACATTGCTCAAAAAAGTATACTATCTTAAGGATGTTGTAATTAGCATTGAGCATTTTGTATTAATAAAGAATAGATGCTCCTACTTGCAGACTTTGCTGTGACCTTTGAGACTTTGCAACATACTTTCCTGTACTTTATAAAGAGAATCGAAAAGTCATTAAAAATTGTCTAAAAGGTTGTCAAAGATGGTTATAACAAAGAGGGAGCCTGAGTACTATTTTTGTGGATATAAACTTTATACCCGAAGCATTATATGTCTAGTAGCACACTAGATATAACTGATGAGCAGATGTCGACAAAATTACATAATATTAAACATTGTATCATAAATACCAATGCAATGCTTAGAGATATGTGGAGATTTTTTCGGTAGGAAGCAATTCTTAATCAATATTGGCCAACATTTTGACTGATTCAAATTATTGACGATTCTACATTATTATTAGTTAATTTGAGTGATAAAACATTAGATATAGTCTTTGTTTTTCCCACCACCAATATTTAAAATATGTATTTACTATTTTCACATATTGATGTGGTGGGGTGGAAAGGCCCTATTGTTATTACAAAATAATGACCGAAATCCATTAAACTATGTGATATTAATGATGAGAAAAGCATTTAATGTAATAAGGAAAATCTTAAATGCTTAGTACTCTATTCAACTAACATATCAAAAGAAATTAAGCTTATTAGTATTATTGAAAATGCACTAAAAGCAGGGTAAATATTTATTAACCCTGCAGTACTATCGTAAGGTTAATATTTAAATATCTTAAAAGTAAGGAATAAAGGCATAAAAGAATTTTAAATACAAAGTATTTTACAATGTTTAATATATTGTTCATTCCTTTTCAGCAACATCCATTTCAAATGAAGAAAAGTTTATTATTATTTCAAATATTACCTCATTTTTATTTGTTTGAAGAATAAATGATAGACAAAAATGTTTTCCTTTTAGCCATCAAATCCAATCAATTCATAAATTAAAACAGATTCGATTTCAGTGTATTAAATCATCAGACAATCTTCATATAAATAATTTATAAATTTTTGTGATAAGGGCTTTAAATTATTCATTGTGTAATCTGATGTCCAACAAATCAATCTATCTGAACAGCATTTAAAAAAAGTAATTCTGCAATGCTTTTCACGAGTAAAAAAGTATTGTTAGGCAATATATTTTACAGTAATGAAGAAAAAATGAAATGTATAGCTCAACTTACTTTTTCGAGATCATAAGTTTCTGAGAAATTTTTTGTCATATCAACACTATCTGATGCTTTAATAAGTGTAACTTCTTTCTCAAGTTTGTGTCTTGGCATGTACTTCAGTGACATCAGGAGCTTCTTGTAGTAAAGGTCAAATGCTAATGTCAGGTCTTCTGATTTTAAGTTATTGTAGGTAGCTGAGATTTTTTCAACAGATTTTTTAACACGATCATCAAGAGAAGGTAAACTCATCAGTTCACTTTTAAGCTGAAAGTGAAAAATATTATAATTAATGTAAACAGAATCATCTATTCCAATTGCAATAAACAATTAATTAGAAAGAAAAAGAAAAAAAAGTATTAAACTATAAATAAGTTATGAAGGATAGATTTACATAACTGAATGAAAACATTTTCTTGCATAAAACAATATTACAACATAAATTAGCCTTTTGTCAAATACAATTTATAATGCTAGTCAAAGTAATTGAACAAATCTCGATGTCACAATTTAGATTATGCTTTCAAAATTTCCCTAAAAAATTTTAGTTGTATTACAGCAGTGCATTATTACTTAAAATTCACTGACTTTTATCATAAAATAAAGTAATATAAATAGGACTTGTGAAGAGCTATTGAATTTTTGAAATTTTAAAGTGAGTAATACTGCTTCTTATAAGAATAGAAAGAAAAAAAAAACTCACATTCAGTTCAATAAGTCTATTTAAATTCAACTGATTTCTAATCAGAGAATTCAAGATTTTCATAATCAAACAAAACTTTTTAAACTATATTTTTTTCTATATGTTTTTTCTCTAGGTTGAATATTACATACCTCCATCATATTTATGTCCACAAACTGCAAAACATATGAACATAAGGCTTGTGCTTCTTCTTCTACAACAGAATCACCCTGGAAATGTGATTTGTGTTCCCGAGTATAAGCAGTCACGAGAGCAGGCGATCCATCCAACATGATGAGGTTGCGTACTTTGGGATGCTGTTGAGGATCACGCTCAGCTTGGAGGCACATTTCAAAAGCAACAGATCCTCCAAATGAATATCCAGCCAGACAGAGAGTATTGGTGACATTCAAATTCTTTATATGCTAAAGAGAGGGAAGACAGATTTAATATATTAAAACAAATATTTGATATTAAATAGAATATGCAAACAAATTTTAATTTTAGGCAAAATCTTATTTTACTACCGATTGTGATTCAAATTTTAAATTAGGATAACCAGTAATCCAAACAGAGGTTTTTATTTGAGAAATAGGAATTGTACAATATTTTTATTAATATTCTGAATGGTATACTAAATTGTAAAAACAATCCAAGAATATTGTAAAACATCTTGTAGTGCTTGGAACAAAAATCACTGCAGCATCAAGGTAGTTTATGTCTTCCAAACAGAAAATCCTGAATCAAGATCTTGTTAATATGAAGCAAATATAAATGTTACTTATGGGCTTTATATAGAATTAACAAGCTTCTAAAATATATTACCTTTTTGGTTCTATTAAAAGTTACTGAAAATTACTAACAGAATATCTAAGTTCAAGTCTTTTCAATTTGAAAGTATTTGATTTAGAAGTTAAAAATGACTTCATAATTTGCTAAATAAATCTTACAATTTGATAAAATAAATTCAAATATATCCCACTTACCTTCCAATACCAAGCAGCAAGCTGTTCAATTGATTCTGAAGGGGCTTCAGGAGTGCATTGTAGTCCATATACAGGGAAGTTAATCATTTGTGCTAAAGAATTCAACATTGCCACAGTACCCTCAATAGGATGAACTATAAATAATGGTATTCCAGTTTTCACAGAGTTCATTTGAATTATTGTTTCAGCAGGAACAAGCTGTTTACCGGGCAGAGAGCTGAAATGTCCTGGAATTTTCTCGGCTATTTTTGCATTTGATTCAGAAATGGAATCTGAGGTAGGTTTAGTTTTAGATTCAGGAGTTGTGGTTGTTTTTGTTTCCTCAGCAGCTCCTTCTAATTTCTTGAGGTCTTTCACTTTCAATTGTCTCAATTCAGGAATTGCTAACACTAGATCAAAATCTCGTTCCAAGAACTGTTTTACTTCTACACCCATCAAGGAATCCATGCCCAATTCTCCCAGGGATGTTTCTGGATTGATGGCAGACATATCCTTTATACCTGAAAAGTTTAGACCCATGAGAGTAAAATAAAACAAATGAAGAACATTAGAAATGAAGAATATTAATTTCTAATAAGAAGGAAAGAGAGGATGGAATCTATCTCTGCATCATATACAAATAAATATTAGATTTTTGACATTTCAATATCTACAATTACCACTGACTATAGAACTATTTTATATAATTTCTGACCGATAAAATTTCACCATATATGTAGAGATAATATTAACAGGATGCATATAAACACCAAAAAAATAATGTTCAGTCTTATTAACCAAGTAAAATAAATAAGAATTAAAAAAAATGATCTCTTACTATATCAATTATTAAGTTATCAATCAAAGTTATTAGGCATTTCAGCTTTTTTTATAATATAAAAATAAATTAAATTAAAATTGCTTTAGATTTTTATTTTTTAATGTTTTTGCATTAAAGCGTTCAATTTTATTGCTTCTAGATTGTACATAATGGGAAGTAAATCTTTGAAAAGCTTTCCATAGCTATTCTTTAATAGTTTAGGCAACTTTAAACTTAATCCTTTGAGCAACAATACAAAACAGAAAATTTCCCACAAGTGTGCTAAGACAAGAAAGTTGGATTCTCATATAAATTTTATAGAAGTTAAGAGTTTTAAATGATCAAAGTTATGGTTAATACATTTGTTCTAAAGCAAAATTTGAAAAAATAAATAAATAAATCATTTAAATTATACAATACAGAAAATTCTGGATTTCAGAAGGGGAAAAAAAAAAAGAAAGAAATAAGATACAAGTCAATAATTCCTATAAAAATTAGAAATATTTACTGCAAGTTTGATTCAACAATATACTTACCAAAAATGTTACCAATAGTAGATAAGACATTATGTTTTGAAGCTTTTTGGGTAGTAGTTTCAGATGGTTGGTATGGAACAAAACTAGACACAACAGGTTGGTTTTGCTGGAGGAATTTATCCAACACTATTAGACAAGAATTGATACGCTGTGGAACAGTACCACCAATTACAACATCTGATCCAACTGTATCCTGTATAACTCCCACATCACCAATGGCACCCCACTGAATAGCAAGACCTAGTATGAAAACAAGCAAGATAAATGTTCACTTTTTAAATCAATAATAGCAATGTTATATTTAAACTTTTTTATTAACCCTTAACTGGGGACGTGTGGTCTGCGAGACCGCTAGTGATGGATTTTCTATCACCCCTATTCTATTTTTAGCTCAGTTGAATGGATTGACCCTATAGCTTCCTGTTTTGCGACCTTCAACACCTGCACTTTTTCAACCGATTTTAGCAGATGCTTTTTAAAATAATTCAGTTATTTCTTTGAGTGCGGTCTCTAAGACTGCATTTCCCTGTTAGCGCCCCAGTGATAAACAAGGCTTAGCAGATGGCGCTAAAACTTGAGGCCCGAAACATCATCTAGTTTATTGATCCCATTATGAGGCAGAGCTCCAAACACTTTTAAATGAAGCAGAAAGTGATTTTAGTGATAAGGATAATTGTACAGAAGAGTTTTTCGATGAAAGTTCGCATTGAACTGATTTTGATATGTATGTTCAAACATAATCAATTTTTCTAATGATAATGTATTTTGAAAAATTTATAAAATATATTAATATACCAAGAGATATATATACAGAATTTATAGGTTGATTTTTATACTAGTTCTAAACCTGTATGTTTAAAATGCCCTAAAAAACCATGCTATGAAAATCACACAAGCCAATAAAAAAAAAGGTCAATTTTACCCATTGTCATTTTTTTATTTTTAATATAATTATTGAATTTTACATTATATTGTCTTCTATATATCTTCATATACTGTAAAAATAAATATGATTTAAAAAAGTAAAAAGAAATATGCATTTTCAAGAATATTATTTATTGTAACATGTCATTTGAGAAGAAAATGTATGCTCCAACATATTTATTTTTTTCAGTGACAATATATTTTGAAAAATTTCTAAAACATATCTATATATCAAGAAAAATATCTGCAAAATATATTAGCAGTTTTTCATACTAATACATTCATTAGAAAATTTAATTTGAGTGTAAATGAGATGCGGTCTCGTAGACCATACCTCCCCAGTTAAGAATTAATAATTAAATTTCCAATTAAATGTTTCTAAAAGAATTTTAGAAATTTGAGATAATTAAAAAAATTTTTACAATCCATTGTTTAATTTGTTTAGAATAAAATGACATAAATATTACATAAGTAAAATATTTTATCAAATATATATTTTAAATTTAAATATAGTAAAATTTATATTTACAGTACAAATTATAAAATGTTACGTTTGATGGCACAGTTTTGACTTCAAATACTAATTTCTATTATTTAACCAATACTAATTTTCATATTAATTTTAGAATAAGTAATTTTATTATTTATTTTCGTTTAAAATCATATTTATGACATTTAAACTATTCTTTTCATATTTTTCAATCTTTTGACCTATTTATAGTGCTACAGAAAATAGCAAATTTATGCAAACATATAATAATAACTTGGAAAATGAAAAAAATAAAATAAAATGAAATAAAATAAACCCATACAATTCTTTTATCAGTTTTTAGATTCTATAATAAAAATGAAACAGAAACTTATCCTTCTTTTTTATGTAATTCTAAGATTTTTGATCTCAGAATTCTATTCTTGTATTTCACACTCAATAACAAATGTACCCATTTCACAAGATGACAGTATAAAATGTGAAAAATTATTGACTGGATGATCAGAGTATAAATATATCAGTTCTAAGAGAGGAATTAAATCCTAATCTATCAGAGATGAAACATTTGTACTAGCCTTTATGCAGAGGAAAAGTAACAAATCATCTAATTTCATCTGATCAGTTAAGGCAAACAAAATATGTTTTAACACTTTAATTACCTGGCAATCCTTCTTTTGACCTTTCTTCACATATTCTTTCCATAACTGAGTTAGCATAGCCATAATTGCTCTGCCCAGCATTACCGCGACCACAGCTCACAGAAGAGAAGCACACAAACCATTCAAGTTCAGGGCAGAATTCTCTTGAAGCTGCATCAAGGTTCAAAGTGGACGTGACTTTTGACTCACAAACTTCTTTAAAGTTTTCAACAGTCTGATTCTCCATAAAAGCATCTCTAAGAACCTTTAAATGACATAAAATTTTACTTCATAAATATTTCCGAAATAACTTAACATTTACAAAAAGGAAATGTTAGAACAATACTAGTTATCAAGGCCTTGTTTATACTTATTAATCAAAAATGATAAGTTTGAATTTTCAAGTTGTGGTGAACGTAATATGTATATTATTTCACACATAATTGAAACTCAGCAACAGTAATTTAAAATGTTGTGACACATCAATAACTTAATTTAGAATTAAATCCTAATTAAAAAAATCATAAATTTTTGTAAATAATATCAATTTTATTTCACATATATATTAATATAAGACAAATGGTTTTTTTTTCTAAGTTTTCATGAGTTAAAAATTTAAAAATTTTCAAACATCAAAATTAATTATGGTTCTAGTTTTTACAAGCAAAGGATGTAATTAATTAATTAATCCATACAACTTAATATAATTTTTAATGTATCTATTGAGAATTATCATAACAATTAAACCTTAGAAAACTGATGCTCTACATTCCATTTAGCAACTTATCTATTTAAAATATTATTATTATTATTTGTTCAAAAGTAATTATTCCTCCTTTCGAATTCCCATAAACTGAATCAATTATTTCTCTCAAACAGAACACCTCTAATATTTTAAATATCTACTTACCAGAGCAAGGTTGAAAATAGCTGCAACAGGTTTGACTTCAGCAGCCATCTTTAAAAGTGCTTTTGCCTCATCCATTTTTGTTGCATTCAGCTTTGATACAATAATATTTATATTATCTTGTTTCCAGCGATTCACACATAGTTTTTGATAGCCAGTCTTGAGGCCTGAACGTGAAGTTAAAACTATATGTCTAGCTCCTCTTTCAACCAACCACTGACAAAGTTCAAGTCCAAAGCCACCAAGACCTCCAATGATAACATATGATTTATCAGGATTACATGTGGTACGAGACAATGCTTTAAACTGTACAGGTGTTGGAACAATCTTCTTTTGAGGTTCTTCATCTTTTATCTGAAATGAATAATTGATGCCAAATGGTGATAATTTTGCAAGTTTTATATTTTTAAGACAAATACATAGACATATTAGAATTACAAATTAATTTTTAATTTTAAAAAGCAAGTACCAATATATATATTTATTAACTAATTACATACATATGATATTTTTAATAAAAGTTTGTTAAACAAGCTTCAAAAGAAATTTGATAATTAGCAATCAACATATTGTTTCCATTTATATGTTCTGTATAGTATTTATCATGCAAATTCTATTTAACAAATCTTATATAAATTTTAAGAGTTTAATTTTATCAGTAATAGGAACTATAAGGTAACCATACTTAATAACATATTGTGTGTAGTAAGTTGTTCTCAAAATGCATATATTTTCAGCAAATATCTATATCTCTCTTGTAATTATTAAATTTTTTCAGAAAATTTGAGAATATATAAAGAAGGCAAATGAACCATAAATAACAAGAAAGCTAACTCAATATCTAAAAAATATCATAGCATAAAAATGCCAGGTATAATTTTTTTATTAGATTCTATACAGTGGCTGACATTATTACAATAGAATCATATGGAAGGAATTTTGACACATAAGCAAATATTGCCATATATTAAAATCAATAATAACACTATTTTCATATTCCTTAAAATAGAATTGTTAACATACTCAAGATTATTAGATATTTTGCATAAGATTTTGAATGATGCCTAATAGAATAAATCTATTATACATTTTAAAAATAATAAATTTGAAATAAAAAAAATTCTCCCTACCTTAAGAACCACTTTTCCTATATGTTTACCACTGGCCATGAATCTGAAAGCTTGTTCTGCTTGATCACTGTCAAAAAGAATAGAATTTAGAGGTTTGACAGTACCATTTGCAATACCATCTTTGACTAGTTGCACAACTTCTTTCTTCGCCAGTGAACTGTAACTCTTATTTTCAAATAAAGCATCTAGGAGTATACCATGGAATGATATGTTCTTCAAAAAGATAGCCATTCCTAATGGGAAAAGAAAAATTATAAAATATGTAATATTTAATTCCAATGTTCATTCCTCATAAAAAAAGCACAAAATATTTTTTTTCTGAAAAGATTGTACAATTATTAACCAACTTACTGAATTTATTTATTATTGAATTTAATTTAGATATAATTCTGTCAAAATGTTCGAAATATTAATAAAAAATTACATAAATATATGAATTAAACAAAATTACCTAATGGTGTGTTATTAGACAAATCATATTTCCCAATTTCGAGGAAACGACCGTGCTGTGCTAGACAATTCAAAGTAGCTTTTAATTTCTCCTCGGCAAGAGAATTCAGTATCACATCGACACCTAGAAGTAACAAGTCATTAAAAAGCATATAAATTCCATAAATACATTTAAAACCTTTTTTAAGTATTATAAATTTAGAATTATTTCAAAACAGAATAGTTACCTTCACCATTGGTTGCATTCAAGATGTATTGTTCAAATGAAGTATCTCGAGAATTACAGAAATTTCTATCTTGTAGCTCACTGAAGCGTTTTTTCAAAAATTCTCGCTTATCAGATGAACCTAAAAATAATTAATTAGTTTTAAAATATACAAAATTACAAAAATGTAATGACAAATACATCCATGCAGGAAAAATAAAATTTTAAAGGATAGTTTTTTGATAAGTGAATCATTAGTCTTTAAAAGTATATACAATGATGTTTATGAAAGTATCACTTTTCATAATTCCACTTTTTACAATTTCTATCAAAATATTGAGTTCATAATTTCAAGAGTAATACAGAAAAATTCAACATTTTATTTTTATTTATTTATTTATTACAACAATAAACAATTTTTTAATTTATTTTGAATAGTCACTATTTATTGTAACTCAATTTCTCTGCAAATTTCTCATCAAGTTACATTTTTTGAGAAATAGAATATAGAATTTGAATAGATGGTTCAAAATTAAGAATTTGAATCTAAATAGATAGTTAGAATTGGCCTGCATTATAGAATACAACAAAACAATAAAATACAATATTAGTATGACGTCATTTAATACAGCAATAAAAGGGAGGAGGAAAGAGAAAGAATTAACAACAATCATTGAAAAAAAATTACTTAAAAACTTATAAACTAATTAGTTTAGTTTTGCGATTTAAATACAAATGACTGTTCTAAATAAAAGAAATAAAAAAATGATTAATTTTATAAAGGCTGATAATTCTGAATTGTAATTCTCGAAATAAAAAGGGAGAACAAAACTAAGAAAATTAATTTTACAGAACACAAAAAAACTTGAAAGGTTATAGGGAAGGAACTATTGAAGTTTATGGGGAAAGATTATGGCATATATATCTCATTTTTTTTAATGAGATAGATATGGCATAGAGCCTTGCCCTACCATATACCTTATCACCAAATGTATCAATTTGAGGGGAAAAGGTCGTAGTCTATTCTAGATTGAAGGAAGAACACTGATGTAACAAATTATTATTTCCAAATTTAAAAAAAAAATTGAAATTCTCAAAATTTTGAGAAAATGAAATGATTTAACATCCTCAGAGCCTTTATGTATCTTTGAAAGTTTTCAACATATAAATAAAGGAAGAATTTTTCTTAATTTTGATTTCATAACTCAAACAATAATAACTCAGCTTACCAACAGTTGTAAAAACTTCACATCCTAAACTAAGAGCAATAGCTATAGCTGCTTGTCCAACGCCACCACTTCCAGAATGAATGAGTACTCTTTCACCCTTTCTTATATTGCCTCTCATGACCAGAGCATAGTAGGCAGTTGAATATGCCACAGGCACAGTGGAGGCTTCTTCCAATGACCAATCATCAGGAACTTCCCACACAAAATTAGGATCAGCAGCAACAGTTGTGGCTAAACCTTTAGCAGGTACTAAGCCCATAACTCGCTGACCATTTTCCAAGCGACCAGAGAATTCTAAGCCAAGGATGCAATCTTGAAGAGCCAAATCACCTAAATGGAATTAAAATGAAATACAAATTAATGGTTGAATCAACTGATATTTTTATATCAAATAAAATATCTAATGAATTTTAATACAATCACAAAAAAAATCTGCTATTGAGGAATCATTAAACTAAAAGTATTTCATTTAAACTAAAAGTATAACATATACACATATTAGATTTTTTAATTCCTTCACTTTTCATTTTTATTAATAACAATTTTCAACTTCAATGTTTTGATTACAACATTTTAAATGCCTCAAATTATTTATTCTTGTTACATTTTTTTTATTTAGTAGCAACAAATCAGAAAAATATAGCATGTATATATAGAGAAAAACATAATAAACTTTGATTAATGATGTTTCTTTATTAAATGAAATTCTTAAGAACAATAAGAATAAATTAATAGATGGTTGTATGTGAATATTTTTATGCGACAATATTATTAATGATGTTGTTTAACAATTTAAGATTAACTATTCAAGAAAGTTTACCTGGCAGAGCATCAGGTGGTAACTTTCCACTTGCCAACATAACATCTCTAAAATTCAATGGAGCATAATATACTTGACAAAGAATGCTATCAGTTGGCTGTTTGAAATATTTAAGTGGTGAATCTACCCATACCAAGCTGGATAAGTCACCTCGAGTCAAAACATTTAGGTAAGCATGCTTTGTTTCAACTTTTCCATAATCTGAAAGAGTACCATAAAAGAATATTAAAAACCTGAAAAAAATACAGAATTTTGAAATCAAAAAATGTAACTACTTCTTTTAGAATATCAAAAAGTGGCAATTTAAACAATTATTAAGAAGAAAATAAAAAATCAGAAATTTACAATGTTCTTTTCATTTTTGGATATTCATAATTAGTATCTTTTCATTTTTCTTATTTAGTTTTATAACTAAATTAACAAAATCTTTTCAGCCAAGGAACTTAAAACCTTTCCCAATCTACTTACATTCCCAGTATTCAAAAATTCTTATCTTGATGGTTGTTTGCATTACTAAAATAATTTAAAATTTTATTTAGAAATAAAAGATTTTAAGAAATATGCTAAACATTACTTATTTAAAGATAAAAAAATATTTCTCCTTACCTTCAGAAATAGTTAAATGCCTGAAAGATCCCCAAAAACCTTTCTTAAAGACATTCATGGTAAGATTTTTCTGAACAATCTCTTGATAGAACTGGTTTTTAAGATTGAATTCAGGTAACTTTGGAGTCCCTTTACTTGTAAATACACACCTACATTATAGAAGAATAAATAAGAATTGAAAACATAAAAAGCATATAACCAATGTGGTTATGAATTTAATACAAAATTTAATTGAAATTGTAATTCACAAAAATATCTGACAACACAGTTAGATCATAATAGATTTGGAACCGTTTCACTCGGGAAATGACTTTTTTTTTATCTTTAGAATATATCAGATATTATTCAATGCAATTTTTATTATTAACAATTTAAATGAAAAACAAACTAAAATAAAAAAAAATTAATAAAAAAGGCAAATAGGTTTAAACTATTTATTCTTTCCTGATTGATTCTCTTGGTTACAGGAATAGTGGTATCAGAACAAATGTAATAACAAATAAAGAATGCCTGTTTTTTCACCCTAGTAGAGTTGCTGCTAATTAACTACTTTTTTTGCTTAGAGGAAAAGAAAAATCAATCTTTTTTTAATTCAAATTTATTTGATTTGACATTTTAATAAATAATAATATGTTATCATATACAATGAAACCTTTTGGAATATTTTTACAAAATGACTATTTACATTTCTTATGGATTTAATTAAGAGCATGACAGAGAAGATTTTATTGCTACTTTTTGTTTGCCATATAAGTGTGCATAGTCATGTTCTATTCAAATTTGAAAGTCAATAAATTAGAGAAGTCATACTTCATGATTTTAAATATAGATAGGTTGATAGATGGATAATTCTGAATTGATTTCAAATGTTTCTATGGTCATATATTAAGATTATAATAGAATATAAATTAGCAGATACCACAATATAACAGAATTTCAAAATTAATTATAAAATTATACACAATATTACAAGCAACTTCATAACTGAAATGCATATCCATTTTAGTTCACATAAGCAGTCGAATATTTCAAATTTATTTAATTCAATTTGAATTTTTTTTTTAAATTCAATTCTCAAGGAAATAAAAATCTCCCCCCCCCTAAAAAATCAAATAGGTTAATAAAATATATGTAAATCATTATTACATAAATACAAAGTTTCACCAAATATGTACTTGGATCACATTTACAATTTGATTTCACAGTTACAAAATGTTTCTTATCAATCTGATGGATTTTATGAGCTATATTTTCCAAGGAATTTTTGAATAAGTATTTCAAATGACATGCAAATATGCCAAAGTGTATTTGTATATTTCCATTCATCATTTACAACAAGAGATTCAAGTTGTGACAAATAAAACTATATTCATTAATAACTTTTAATTTAAGTTTAGGATTATGTATATTAAAACTCTGATTAAGTTCGGGAAGTTATAACAATTTCAATATAGCCTTTCGTTAAAGCCAGCTTTTATAATTTGAATAAAATTCCAAATACTAATAAGCTTCTCTACTTTTTAAATGATGTAAATCTTTCTTTATATAACTGATGGTATGTCAAATTTGAGAAAATAAAAAAAAACCCTTTTCATTAATTTTTAATTATTCATTCATTAAAAAAGTAAAGTTGTTTGCCCTTTTTCATATTATATGAGTAAACAGGCAGTAAAAGAGAGAGAGAGAAGTTCAATTTAATGAAGGTAGTATGCATTACCTTATACTTGATCCACCAGGCTCCTGACGCAAACAATTCACAAGACCTATAATTCCAGAATTACTGGAAGACTCACTTATAAGCCATATTCTTTTTGGATCAGATGACATTGATGCTATAGTAATTTGTTCACTCAGTTCATCTACCCATTTCTCATATTTATCTTCTATAACAGGAATAACTACATCTTCATAAGGTATATCAGTAGATTTCCTCAATAAGTACATGGTAGATGTTAAAGAATCTGATTTTTTGCAAATCACTTGAAGATTTAAGTCTTTGAAAGTCTGCTCTAAATCAGATTCAGTATGAATGGGTAAAACAGTTTCCCCAACAGCTGATAAAAACATTTCAGCAGGAACTAAACGAGTCCTCTGTAGCAAAAGTATGAAACCATTGTCTTTAAGTGTTGCCATTACATTTTCGAGTATTTGTCTGTGCTCTTTACTTGAATGATTCAAGAATTTCATCACACAGAGATCAATATCTTTGAAAGTCAAAGCAGATTTGGGATCCCATGATGACAATTCAAAGTTCCCTGAGGGTAAATTATTCTTGTCCAAGAGATCAGGCTTAGAATGGGCAATTAAGTAATTCACATTCAACACACCAAGGGTCTGGACAAATCCACTGATTTTAGAACTGAGAGGCAGAGATGTATCAGCAATTTCAGCTATCTTCAACTTTCTGGAAGCAGCATTTTCCAAAACAACATCCATCACAGTTCGCAAAGGATTTTCTTGCAACATAGTTTGGGATAATATGTCATGGTCTCTTTCAGATAGATAACTGTTGACATAGTTCTTGACATGTCGTGTTAAGTCTTTGCTAGTTGCAGTATTCATAATGCCACATAGAGACTTAAGAAGGACATGATTATCAGTGTATGATTTTAAGTAGCTTGCAATTAATGCATCGTCAGCTTCTTTAAATCCATTCATAACATCAGATATTTGATCTTTGTTTTTTCCAGATAATTCTAAAATCATCTTTGCCACTGATGAGCAGACATGAATATATCTTTCTAGTGTTTCTTCATCAGATTTAGAAAGGATCTTAGTTTCATTGTAAGGAATAAAGCGATATTCTTCCAACAAAGGTGTCTGCTTGCCTTGGTTTCTTGGAGCAAAACTAGCTTTTAAATTTTTCAACTCCACTCCACCAGAAATTATTCGTTTAGTGTTTTTATCATGGAAGACAGGCACACCTAAAAAATAAGAAAAGATTTATAGATCAGTGAAATAAAACAAAAAATATACCAACAACCATTTAAAAGAAAATGCAGAATGATGTATATATACTATTACAATTTCTTACCATTATATTCTTTAAGTGTATTTTCCATCACAGTCTTATGGAGGATTGGATCTATTTTCATATTCTGTATTCGAGTTGGTAAGCACAACGCTCGTTTTGGTGAGCCAAGTATGGTAAATTGAAGCATTGTGTCTAAGAAAACAACCCATTCACCAGTCCATTTCAGAAGGCCTTTATTTCCTAAAATAAAATAAGCAGTGTTAATTATTTTAACAGACCAACATATGTATATATTTCTTTCCGAAACTGGCAATAAAGAAAATATATATTAGAACAGTTTCTTTCAAAATTATTATTCTATTTATTCTTGGATAATATGTTGAATGAGTAATTTTGCATATTTAAAATTGAATAGCTAGATTCTATTTATATAACACTTTTCAACTAGTATCCCTAAAACTGACTTATAAAAATTATATAAGTTTTATAAGTTTATGAAAATACATTTTCAAAACATAAGATTAAGTTCTGATGGTATCCTCAACCCAAAGGGAGGAAGAAACCGATTGCATCTGCAGGATTAAAACTGATAAAAACAATTTCTTAAAAGTTTAAATAGTATTCTTATATAAACAGATATTTATGAGTAAAAGAATGAAATGAATAAATCAATGAGATTGTTTAGTTTTTATTACATTAATATTCATTCTGTAAAGATTGAAAAAGCATGAATGTTTACCTTAATTTATAATAAATTTTTTATGACATTGTAACAATATTTTCATAAAAAAAATTACTTAAAAAAAGAGTTACACAGTAATGTTTAAAATTATACCTTCAATATCTGCTCCAGCTAAACCTTGAAATGTTTGACCATAATCATATCCTCTCAGTTTCAGTTCCTTATATATATCATTCTGATTCAATGGCAAAGATTTGAGATCATTACTTTTCAAAAATTCGGATGCAACAGTTTTCACACTTTCTTCTTGAGTATATATTCGTCCAGTACAAACAGTCATGCCACCTTCAGAGATTTCAAATTCACCTCCAGCATTTGTTATATCAACCAGGAATTTAGTTGATGCTATAACAATATCCAATTTGTTAATATTAATTTCAAAAATAAAATATTTAAAATACTATTACTTTCTCACCAACATTATTTTTAAAAAAATTGAATGGAAATAATGAAAAAATATACTTAAAACATTGACAGTACTTAAAATAGAGAAAGCAGATTAAAAATTATGATTTGTACTGAACAAAATATGATGATTAGAATGATTTCTAATGAGTTAAGGTATGAAAAATAATTTTATGGACAATAAAAGATACTGATGTCATAGCTTCCAATGACTCAAGAAAAAGATAATCTATTTCTTCAAAGGCATCCAATATTTAAAACTATATTAAAGATTTGGCCAAATCATTAACTATAAGCAAAAGAAATTCCTAGCTTTTTTTATTTACTTTATTCATTCCAATTAGACAAAATAATATTTTTCTTGTTAATAAAGGAGTATTACCTGCTTTGGATAATACAGTAGCTCTATGAATCTTCACTTCTTCAAATGTAACAGGAAGTGATGTAACATCTTTTCCCTTGATTTCTGCCAGAGCTTTCCAGACTAATACCAGATAGCCAGTTGCTGGATAAAGACATCTGCCGTCTATGCAGTGACCCAGTATGTATTTATCAGGCGATTCATCTGAACCGACATTCACTTCGGTGATCATCTGGGACTGGTTTGTATTTTTGTCCCATTTGGCTACACACCAACTCTCAGAATGATCCCATTTTATTAAGGGAGATATCATTGGTGTACTCTTTGGCACTGGGAATTGCACTTGAGGATATAATTTTTCAATATCTGGATTCAGGCCAGCAGTGTAAAGTCTGAAAAAATATTTTGATATAAGAAATTATGGAAACTGAATATATATGAAAAATAATTATAAAATTTTGTTGCAATTTATCACATTATTTACCTTCCAAGGCTTGACAAAAGATGAACTGTGTTATCCACATTTCTTTTCATTAGGCCAATATACTCAGCATCAGGGCCAATAACTCTCTTAAGTATAGCCTGAAGCAGATGATGGGGTGCAATCTCAATGACAATAGCATCTTTAGGAACATGATGTAGTGCTTCATGGAACAAGACTGGAGAGACTAAATTATGAACAAAGTAGGAGGCACCTGCCAACTTAGCAGATGGTTCATCCCATTCTTGTTTTGGATAAGAAGAACTAACCCAACGACTTGTTCTAGGCTTAGGATTGGGAATAACCTACAGAAAAAAGAAATAATATGAAATCTTTATTATTAAAATTACATATAGAATCAATTAAAAATAGTTATAAAAGAAACTAAATATAAGTAAATGAATACTTTCAGTATATAAACAACAGGTATTAATGAATTTTTATCTAGTATTTAACAGAAAAATTGTCCTTTTAATATATTTATAGACTTTATACACACCTGAATTTATAGAACAAATACAAAAAAAAATTAATAATAAGTGTTAATTTCCGAACACAGTACTAAGTCATTTTTTTAAACCTTATAATCTGCATATTACATATTGAAATAATAATAAAAAATGGAGGTATAATACTTATTAGTTCCCACTCTATGCATAAATATTAAAAAGTTAAACTAGACAATTTCTTCAGTTATTGTTCTTGAAATCTTGAAAATGTATTTAGTCATTGTCATATTGTAAATGTTCTTTATTACCAATTTGGAATGCTTATATTCTTTATTAGAAGTTTAAAAGCAATTCAAATATAAAATGCTGTAATAAATTAATTTACATGCATCCAGAAATTAAATTTTCAAATAAAGGAGGGGGCAGGGGAGTTAATACTTATATTAGAATTCAAAACAAAATGTTTTAATTTAAAATATGAGTACCCATCCATAATAAATCACCTTTTCAAGAGCTGTTTGTAGTTTCCCAGCTGCAGGAAATATGTACTGACTGTGAAAAGCATAGCCACAACTATCAACTTCTCGAGCAAAAACATTTTCAGCTTTCAAAGCATCAACAAATACTTTTACACTGTCTTTGGGCCCAGATATAGTAACAGAATCTTCAGCATTATGACAAGATGGAAAGATATCTTTTGGACAGCACTTATTAGCTTGAGACCAAGTTATACCTAATAATAATAATAAAAAAACACACACAATTTAATGAAAATAATTTAAACAAATAATAATTCATAATTCATTTTGTCATATGCTTTATTCCATATAAAAAACTATAATTAATGCTCTAAGATATATTCCCTTTCTAATTTCTAAAATATAAACAAGTGAAGCATTATAATATTTTTTTACTTTCTAATATCGACTTTCGTCATTTAATTTACACAAGCTGTTTGATAAAGATTCACAAATTCCATTTAATAATAAATATTTTTTAAATAATCTATAATTTTTTATATTTTTGCATAATGCATGATGTTGAATTCATGAAATATTGATGCATAATATATTCATGAACTCTCTTATTCTTTTACATTTAGTACATTTTTATTTATTTCATTATTATTCCAGGTGAAAAATACCTGAAAAATTAATTTTTCAAGTTATTTTAATGAGCTACAAACACCACTATTATTTCTTATTTTAGTAAGTCCAAACTTATTTTTCTTGTCTTTTCACTTTACAGAATATGTGCAAGATATAGTTTAAGAATTTTTTTTTAAACTGACATCTTTTATTTCTATTTTTACAGCTTTTCTCACCAAGCACTGTTCCTACTTCATTTGTAATAATTAAAAAGTAAACACTTCTTGCCATGACTATTATGGAGGGGAGGAGTAAAACATGTACAGCTTCAAATCAAATCGAAGTAAAAGGAGGCAAACTGCCACTTGAAAGTCATTAATACACAAATGTTGGAATGTATTTTAATAATTCTTTTTATACACTATGCCAACAAAAAATTTCGGAATTAGGGTTGCAATGATTCTTTATCGCCATACCTTCAGTAGAGACAAAATAAAGAATAAAAAAAATATAGCAAAGTTAATTTAAACATTAAATAGTAGTGTCTGCAAAAAATATCTATCATGTACACATATTTACCAAGTGCTGCCATAGCTCCAGTTTCTAAATTGGAATCCTCTACTGCTTTTCCTCTCCAGTAAGCAGCTAGTACCATTTGTTCAGCAGTGAAACTACCATCAGCATAGGCACAGCCTAATTCACCCACACTATGACCAATTATGCCATCAGGAGTGATGCCAATTTCATTGAGAACATCAACAAGAGCAACCTGAAAAATATATAATATTCAAAATTTATCCATCATCATTAAATACCATAATAATAGTAATTTTTATTTTTATGAATCATTGAAAATATTTTACATATATTTGATTGCAGCATAAATATCGCATGTCATATTTTCAATCACAGAAAATTAATTTAAAATTAAAATATTTTGAAATACACTGTATTAAAAATAACTTTGTAGGGAACTGCCAGCGAAATGATATAATTTAAGAAAAGATTATTCTAAAACTATGAAAATTTTTAAAAAATGTTTAGTAAAAAAATGATTTGCTTAACTGTAAAGATCTGCAAAAAAAAAAAAAAAAGTAAATTCTATTTCATTACGGAAATAATGAAGAAATGTCGATTAAAAAAACTAGTATTTCATGTACAGGTTAGGTTAACAGATAACACAGAGAATAATTTTTTAAATAGCATAGAACAACTCAAAAAAATTTTTTATATACATTTACAGTATAAAAAAATATTTTATACCTGAACAGCAGCTATAGAAACAAAAGCTGGAATGATACTTCTTGAGTTAGATTCATTCTTTACTCCATTTGTAACTAAATCAATGAGATCCAGATCATAAGGTTTTAATACTTCAGCAGATCTCTTGATTGAGCTAGCAAAAACTTCCAAATTCATAAGCTGTTTGGCCATACATGGCCACTGAGTTCCCATACCAGAAAATATGTACCATATAGGTCTACCTTCTACCGACGATTTCTGCAATAAAAAAGATTAATGAGTTACAATTACATTTTATCATAAATATTAAAAAGTGCAATACCTGAATGATTAATACCAAATTTTTTTCTTAATTATGAGAAAAATTGCTTAAAATAAAGGAAACTTAACTCAAATTTGTGTCAAATTTCAAAAACCTTTAATGTATAATATCAAAACAAATAGTTTTATTAGCAAAAAGAAAATTATTTTTAAGATTAAAAAAAAGTCTTATAACAAGCTATCATTTTGTTATTTTTAAAAAAAAAATCTAAATACTGTATTTCAAATGCAAATTAAAAATAAATGTATAAAAAAAGCATGCTTTTACACATTTTATTTTAAAAACTCAAACAACTCATGTGAAGCTCAATTTTATGAGTTTTACACTAAGTTCATAAGCATATAAAAATGTATACGAGTAATAAATAGATGAATTATATATAAAAATTAAAATTTCAATAGTTAACAAATGTTCAGAAGTTTGAAATATAATTAAATAAATTACAGAATTAAATCAAATTAAGTTGTACTTAGTCATAGTAACTGTCAATATTTTTGATTCATACAATTTAAGAGTTCTAAAATAATGTACCTTAATTTCAGAAACTTCCTGATCTTTCACAAGCAATTTATATCCACGATATGGTTTCCCCACAGAAGATGAATACACAGACTTGTGAAGGAGAGCAAAAAATTCTCTGGGTGGTACTTCACTTTGAAGGTAGTCAAATAAATACTGAACACTTTCTTCTGTTCTTCCACTATATAAAGCCAATTGAGGGATAGGCAATTCTTCAATTTGTTTTGGTTTTCTTTCAGTGTTATTTGATTTCAAAACAGCATGTACATTTACACCACCAAAGCCAAAACAACTCATGGCTGCATAATCACCTTCCCATGGAGTTGGGTTAGTAACAATTCTCACTTGACCATCAACTAAAGCTTTGATATTAGGATTTGGCTTGTAAAAGTGGAGATTTGGTGGGATGAGACTTTTCTCCATACCAATGATGACTTTTGCTACACTGCAAAGTCCTGGATAATAAAATGACATTTTGTAATTATTCTTTCAATTATGTGAAAAAAAACTTTCTTTTTTATATTTTGACATAAATAAAAAAATTAGGCAAGTTAAATTATTTATATTCAAGCTATTAATGTAAATGATAAAATATTTATTTAATTTAAGAATTTCCAGTAGAATTTAATTGCCAAGACAGCATAGAAACTCATTTTTTATTATTATAACTTATATAAGAATGTTTTGCATTTAAATCAATACAAAATGAAAGACTAGAGCATGATATGAGTAACATAACATAAATAGAAGTTTATTCTGATATTAGTATTATTTAATTGATAATTATTAAGATATCTATTAGCCTACTATGTGAATTTTTAGCACAAAACTAATTTATAAAACAGATAATTTTAAAATATAACATAACTGAATCAATCAGTTTTTTTTCTTATTTTTAAAATTTATGGTAATGATCTATTTTCAAGAGATTCCCAGATAAAAAAACAAACATTTTTGCAAAAGTTTCAAATTCAATGCTCATAAATAAGAACAATAAATAAACAACCAATTTTCAAAAAAGCAATAATGCAATAATAAATTCTGCCAAAAATATTGACAAAAATCAAAAAAATTTTACAATCAGAAGGAAAAACAAAATAAATATTTGTAATGAATTTCATTTATGTTTAAAACAAACTTAAACAGAAAACGTTTGATAGTTAAAAAAAAAAACATATGCTTCTCTATTAACAAAATGCCCAACATCATTGTTATATTATCAAGTAATTAGAAAATTAACACTCGGATTGCTACCAGTGACTGGTGGGCCCATATAAATTACATTATAAGAAATCGAGTGTGGTAGTCAATGTGTTAAACATTATCATGGAAATATCCTACAATATTCTGTCAACAGCATTATTAAACTAAAATATGCAGAGTCAATGAACTACTACTGCTGTTAGAAGTTAACTTTATTCTACATTTTTAGCGATAGATAAATACTTCCAACTAGGAAAAATACTCTATATGAGGAAGAATTGTATATTTTATTATTTACACTGTATTGTTGAAAAGGATACAATGTATAAATTTTTTTATATAAAATCACCAACTCCTATTAATCATTATCATAAAATATTCTGGGTACATTATTTCAAATAAAAAAATGTTCCACTCTTCTGCAATTAAATATGACTAAGTTTTATTTTAAACTATTTAATGGCTGCCTCGAGGAAAATCTGCCAATCAAAGCATAACATTTTTTTGACGATGGCCACTGACTGGCTTAAAATAATACGAAGTCATACAAATAGACAAAATAATACAAAAGCAGTCAATTTTTAAAAAATCCTGATGTATCAAAAATATTTTATTAAACATGACCAACAATACTGAAAAACTTTATAAAAATTTAGACATAAATTTTCTGCAGTAAATTATTTATCAATTCAACAATATAAAATATCATTCTTCAGATCAACAGTAAATATGTAATCATTTTACATTATTGTACTGTAATTATTGATGAAAGTATAATAAGAATTACTGGTACTGTGATTAGAAAAGACTTTTATAATAACATTCTGAATAGAACACTTACAAAAGACAAACAGTTTTTACCTGAAGTAGGTTCAGAGTGCCCCATATTGCTTTTGACCGATCCAACCAAAAGAGGTTCTTCTCTACCTGGGCAAAAGATTTCTGAAATAGCAGACATTTCTATTGGGTCTCCAGCTGGAGTGCCTGTTCCATGAGCTTCCACATAAGACACCTTCAATGGATTCAATTTACACTCATCATAAACTTCCTTGATTAGTCGTTTTTGCATTGCAGCTGATGGGAATGTAACACCTAAAATAATAAAAGGAAAAAATATTTAAGCTAATTATAGAAAAAGAAATATAAATTTAAAACAATTCCATCAGAAATCATTTTAAAAGTGTATGTCTCTCACCTTGTTCTTTGAATCCATCAGTGTTAGTCTTAATGTGTACAATAGAGGCATACTTTCTTCTAATAACATCAGATTTTTGCAAGAATAATGATACTATAGCTTCACTTCGACCATATCCATTGCCTGTTATATATGTAAAAAAAATAATAATTAATGCTGCTCTTTTAATTTTTAAACATTACTTGAAGTTTCAGTTTGACAAAACGATTAAAATTAAAAAGAAATAACAATCCGAAACAGTTCGTTTAGTTCATTTAATCAGTTACATAATTCAAGCAGAACAAAAAGTCAAAGCTTTAATTTAAAATAATGCACAACACAAAGAAGGAAAAAAGATAATAAAAATATTGCAATAAAAATATTGCATTCATAACACAAATAATCTAATTATTGATTCTAAAAAATTATCTTAATTCATATTTTTTTTTCAGCTGAAGGAAGAATTAGACATGGTTTTAAAGGATATCTCTCTTGAATATTAACAATAAGAATTACTATGAATTTAATTTTATCATGAATTTTTTTAACAAAAAAGTTTTAAAATAAAAAATATAATGAAATCCAAAAAAAATAAATAAAAAGTAAATATAAATTTAAAAAAAAAAGGATTTTGAAATATGTACATATTAAAAAAACTATTATTCAAAAGTACTAGTTATTTTTTAAAATTTTTTTTCATCATATTGCAGTGCCATAATATAATTTGGGTTAAATTAAACATTTTATATCAACTTTATATAATAAAACAGTGTGAATGTATGTGTGTTGCTTATATAAATTCATCAAATCTTTATAAAATTTGTATATGTACTCATCAAAATGTGTGAAAGATCACTATTAATTTTTCAAAATTCTAAAGTTAATTCAAATATTCGTTAACTAAAAATAAGTGCTTTTTTGATATTTTCTATTCCATATTTTGAAAATATTACCCCACAAAACAATTTTTACACAATTTAAAAATAAAAAGTAAGATTTCAATGACTTTACTTTCATTTGCATATAATATTTTCTCTAAACTGAATAAATTTTCAATGTTTACTTCAGACACAATTTGTAAAAATATTTTTTCTAATTATAAGAATTCTAATTATAGATTCTCTCATTTCTAAAAATTCTAGAAAATAAGCATAAAAAAAGTGTGAAGGCACAAAGCTCTTAAAACATCATAGGTGTGAATACAAATCCCAAATTCTAAAATTTCATCAACTTAATCCAGGAATTTCTATGAGCAAAACATGAATATTTATTGATATCCTAATAGCACAAAATATTGCTAAAATATCTTTTAAGATATTGTAACAGCATTGAATTGAATGCCCTTAAATATTTTTTACAATATTATATAGCATTCAGAGCCTAAAAACATTATGGAGACATTGTACAATATATTATAAAATAATTAATATTCCCAAATAGGTATTGGAAGAAATGCTTATTCGAGTCATATTGATGGGACTTGTCAAATCATCTAGATGTAAATTTAGAATATATCCTTCAAAGAATGTACATCATACATCATAACAATGTCAAGCGCTATTACACTAGCCTATTTATACCTATATAATTATTGAATACATTGATTAATTTATCATGAACTACCCTAACCATGAGGATTAGGAAGTTACAATTGGCAAATTACTTCTCTGACCCATCAACTTAAAATTTATGCTTTTTTTTTGTCTTTTAAAATTTGGTGTTGCAAAGGTATTTAGTTTTTATTTAATACTAAAACGCTTTATTTTGAAAATAGGCTCAACAACAACAAAAAAACCCCCCTCTTTTTCATTTAAATTTCAGTCTTATTAATTCTTTAACTGTGAGCTTCCACTTGTGCACTATATTATGGTATTTTTACACTTATAAATAAAGATTAAATCATTCATATGTGTAATAATTTAATACAAGTATAAGGCAATCCATTAACATCTCATGTTTTATGGATTAGCTGAATTATTACTATAAATTATTTACAAAACAAAAGGGATAATCTATTTAGATAGTAGAGAAATTACGTAATTATAAAGTTAATATAGTTATAAATTCTTATCAAATAAAAAAAACTGGAAAACTAATTACAAAAAGCAGAGATCTAGTAATATGGCAAATTAGCTCACCAGCAGCATCAAAAGATTTACAAACTCCATCATCCGACAGCATGTTTAATCTATAAAACTGTAGAGCTGTACCAGGTCTCAGACATAAGTTAGCTGCCCCAACAATGGCTGCTTCACATTCATTGTTTTGAATAGCTTGCACAGCTTCATACAATGCTAAAGCACCTGAAGAGCAGGCTGTGTCCATCAAAAAACTGGGCCCTATCAATTAAAAAAATTAGTAGTTAATTACTTGATAATAACATTAAAACCATAATTTTTTCAATTTCCATTGCCATCTATAATTTTTAATTATTTTTGGAGTAATAGATTATACTTAAAATCTTATCTCTAAATTAAATATTATTATATTAGAATCCAAGTAAAGAAATGAATAAGTTCAATTGCTTTATTTGGTGTACATATTTACTACATAAACTAATAAAGGGAAAATTTAAAAATAAATAAAAGTCATTATAGTATGAAAATTTCACTAGAATGTTTCAGAAAATATATAATGTTTGCAAACAACATTCAAAAATCAAAATTTATTATTTCTTAGAGATGATTAATAAATAAACATACCTTTGAAATCAAATGTGTATGAAATACGATTAGCAAACATAGCCCTACAGCAACCTGTCATGGCATACCCTGTAATTTTCTTGGGATCATAGCAAAAGAATTCATCACTTTCAGAAGAACAATTTCCAATAAAAACACCAATATTTCTTCCCCGAAGTTCTTCTGGATCATATCCTAAAGGTAATTAATTATCAAATTAAAAAAACATCTGTTAAAATATTTTTAAAAGATTTAAAATAATAAAGAAATAAACCTATTCATGAAATTATAATCCAGAGATTTTTATAAAACTAATATGATTTTCAAGATATTTTTTTTATCATAAGAAATAGCAATTTGAAAGGAAACACATGCATAACTTTTAGAAAATAATAATAATAAAATTATTTCCAATATCAAAAAATAAATTCAATTAGCTTTCCTATTTCTAAAAATAGTAATTAATTCAAATAAATTATCACTTTAAACTCAGACAATGCTGTGTATTTAGGATTTTTGAATTAATTATATCAAGATACAAAACAATATATCTTAAGAATACTAATCAGCAATTACAGTAGACTGCTTATATTTTAATGAATGTGAACTAGGATTTTAAAAATTGGGAAGGTAAAATATTCTATAAAGGAAAAATATTCTATTATTTACATAATAAATTAACAATAATGTCTTATAATAATTTTTTTTCCACAATAAAATTTTATTTTAGTTTACTGATTATTACCCCTCAAAAAATTCAGAAATACATTAAAATATAGTGCATATATAAAATTTTTTTAAATTATAATTAAGTTTCCATTTAATTTAAAATTTATCAATGTCTAATTTTATAGAAAAAAAACAGACAAAATTATATTTCTATACTACATTAAGCAATAATAATTACCAGCATCAACAATGGATTCGTAAGTCAATTCTAAAAGGATTCTTGCTTGAGGATCTAACATGTGAGCTTGCTTGTGGTGCACACCAAAAAACTGGCTATCAAATTTGCTGATGTCTTTCAACATACCCATTTTTCTAGGTAAACCATAGAGTCCTGAAAGATAAAAAAGTCAATCAAAAATCATAATGATGTTGTTTATTATATAAAATATCAATCTAGGTTTTACTTATATAACTGTTTCTTTTCAATAATTAACATAACATCCCATTCTTGTGATTTTTTTCATTTCTTTAATTTATTACCCCCCCCCCCCCAATAATTTTAAGTTTCCAACCTGAATATCTAATTTATGCAAATACAGTATGAAATAGTCAATCAAATTGTAGTGCCCCCAAAAAGGCCATTTTACTCTATCAGTTATCAGTAAACCATCTAGACTTTAGTAAGCACAAAAACATATTCATTGAGAAAACTGATGATAAAATAAATCATTAAAAAAAACATTGGCATGGAATAAAAATACAAGGAAGAAAATGAATATAAATACTAAACTGAGATAATATCCGATTGAAAAAGAGATAATGAAAGTGCTTAAGAAGAAAAATAAACTTTTCTATTGATTTATTTGTTTAGAAGTAGCATTTTTTTAAAAGTGAATATTAGTTTTCTTACTTTATCAAATAAATTGGGGAAAAACTTGTAGAATCTAGTTATTTTTAAACATAAATTTTGTTTCATATAAAGCTTTGAATTATTCCAGAAATAAAGTAAATTATTTATCATAAATTAACATTTAGATTATAAGAAGAAATTAAATTTAGATAAATTTATCCTTTAGATTGCAAAAACAATAAATGAAGATAAAAATAAATTCTTAAACTTAAATATACATGATATGAAAAATAAAGATTTAAATAATTTTTTATATAACCACTTATAATGTATTTTGCAGAAAATTGTATCTCATTTAAAATAAATGAAATTTTTAATTTAAAATAACTATTTATTAAATATTACTCTTGACATTTAGTTGATATTGACCTTAATAAATAATTTTTAAATACTTTTAAGTTAAAAAATAATAATGAAACTGCAAGTTTTTAAGATATTGCCATGATAAGCATATTGTTTGTTTTAATTTTGTGAATATTCCATGTTAATTCATATTTAATATTCCTAAGACAGCACTTGAAACAACTTTTGCATGATGAAGGAAGTCATTTAAAAACAATCTACAAAGTAATTAACAAGCTCTTAATATACAATTAAGGTGACTAAATAGGATAAATTAATTTACAAATAATAAGATAATTAAAAAGTCCTTAAACAATAATCATATATACCTGGTTCCCATCGTCTGTTATCTTCAGTGAGAAGGTCTACTTTATTGAAGAGGTTCTGACTAAATTCAGCAATGCTGTCCGATTCTGGAAATCGTCCAGAAATTCCTGAGATCACAATTTCGCTTGCCATGATGATATTAAATAAGGTAACAATCTATTTCTTGAAGAATGAATGAACTTTACATAATACAAAGAAATGATGTATTCTGGAAAAAATTATAAATTATTTCTTAATAATTGTGCTTTTTTGAATAATAATTAAAAAGATCAATCTATTTATCATAATTTGCATTATTCTTATAAAAAATTATCATATCAGTCAAACAAAATAAGTAATATTTTATCTATTAATCTAAATTGCTTTAAAATATTTACAAGATATATAAAAAGTTCCACATTCATATACTTTACACAAGACAAATGAAAAATTCATATTTAAGCACAAATAATTAATAACTCATTTCATGAAAGGAATTCATTTTTGAAGACAAACAAAGGGATACTACTTTCATCATTAAAGAGTCTACTTTCTTAAAAACACAGAATAGAAATAATTTGAATTATCACACATCCCATTCCTACTTTAAAATGCAGATTTAATTAAGGTATAAGAATAAAATACTTTAATTATAATATCATCGATGTAAAACTAACACACATATAGAAGAGATGAACAGCATAGATCCAACCATTTCAAGAGATTTATTTAAGAGATAATTACATATAGAAATTTAAATAAATTGCAGCACCTGTCTTTCTTTTTTTAAAACTATGACTAAAAAATTAAAATATTCAACAAATTTAATATGAAAAGTCAAAATTTCACTTGTTTTTATTAAATCTAAAAATAAGTCAACTATTAAATTGAGGAATACCAATATTTCCCATACAATAATTTAATGAATATTTAACATTCATATGAAGCCTCTAAAAAAAGTTGTATAGAAATTATAAGATTGCTTCAATTAACTCCCATTTTAGAATTTGAAAAGCATAGAGATCTTAATTTTACTAAATATTATTCATTAATGAAGCTGATATTTTCATACATTTTGCAACAGAATTTTTTATTTCTTCACATTCTTTAAAATATGGATATTATATAGTCTGCTTTACCAAAAAGAAAATTAACAGAATTATAATCTTTATCTGCAGAAAACATATCATGACATAAGAAAGCATTAAGACTGTTTTAAATATGGAACTAAAAAAGTTTGAAAGAAACATTAATTCTAATTCATATATCTATGCTTAATTTTTTTGCTGCAAATTAATTTAACTGCAGCAAATTAAATTAAAGAATGATAATGTTTATGTAAACTCTGAAATTCTTTCAAAAATTTGATTGATTTCGTTTTTAATTTTTTAAATATGAATGCAAACAACCATTTTAAATCATCAAATTTCAATATTATGCAATACGACTCCATTAACTTTTAAATTTAAACAGCATAATAATGTTTTTATTCAAAAATATCAGCATATAAAATTAATTATTACAAGGAATAAAAATATCTTATCGTTTTAAAGTTTAAGTTTGCAATAGGCTAAGCAACTGCTTATGTTGAATAGTGCGTAAGCAAAAGAACATCTAATATTAGTAATTTTGTTTTAATATTTATTTTTTTATGAAGCGATTACAAATTTTTAATACTATCTTTAATTGCTTATTTATCACATATGGCATGACAAATAAGATAGAAAACAATTACAAGAATCACATTTTAATATTATAAGATTAAATTAAAACTTAATACCTAAAATAACAAGCTTTCAAATAAAATAAATAAATAAATAGACATAAAATTAATCATCATAGGAAACATTAATACACTAAACTATATATTCTACTTAAAATGTCTCATATTTTTCGTTTTTTACAGCCGAATTCATGTTTCAAATTATAAGAATATTGTTAAAAAAATATTTTTATCAAACTTTGATAGCACAAAAAATGGATTTGACATCAAAAATTCTTCGGAAGAAATAAAATAGACATTAAATAATTAGTTGATTTTTAAAAAAATTGAACTTTACTTCAACAAATATTCTTTTAAAAAAATTACTAGATTTGACAGAATGGACGTCAGAAAAATCGAAACCGGCATTCTTCCGAAATGAAAATGAAAATTTATTGGATTAAAAAACAGATTTAAGCAACTTACTTTATGCGGTGAGAAAGCACTAATCCAAATGAGAGGGATAGTGTCTTAAAGTACTATATTACAAGCAAACGTTTCTTACAAAACGCTTATTTCCATCTAATAACTACCGGCGAGGGCCGCATCATTTCTATATTACTCCTGGATGCAAAACTATCTATACCGCTGCAATGGTCCGATGTGCGGCCGTCGTACCGCTAGCCAATCGGATGCCCAGATTCTCATCGCCTCACACATCACGTGTCAGCGCATGACCAATACCTCCGTTGCATCAGCCCCCTTCTGTTGCGGTCATTAAATGGCCACGCAATGGCTTCATGAAAAACGTTTAAGAAAATCAAGACAGTAAAGGCTGCACATGTCTGAAAAAATTAAAATCTACTTCTATTTCCATCAAATTTATACTAGTTAATATCCATGTGAATGCAAATTAATTTTAATTTAAAAATGCTTTTTGCTTTTACTCATCTCTGTCTTATACATTCTTTAAACACAGGAAAAATAAGGATATATTATTAGTTTTTAAAATATTCATCCATAAAAAAATAAAGATATATTTTATTGGTTGATAAAGGCATTCTATTAACAGTTTTACTATACTTAAGCTTTGATTTAAATAGATATATTTTTGACAATTCGATGATATTTAAAAATTTTAATTTTAAAAGAGGACATTGTTCGAAATAGAACAGGCTGCGAATAAAATAATAAATATTTTGTAAATAATAAAATTAATAATCTTTCAAAAGAAGAATAGTTTTTTAAATTGATATTTTGAATAATATTTTTTTGAAATTTGAAATGATAAGATACTGATTTATTTAGGCATAGTTTTACACATTGTGCGTGAATAAAATTATGGATTATTGAAATTTTCTTAACAAAATAGGTCAAATAAATTTTTCGTTTTAATATCTAGTTTATGATTAACAAAAAAATTATGTTAACCTAAATAAAATTACAACCAAAAAATTTCCAAAAATTAAAATCAATGTAATTTAAAATAATTTTTATTTCAGGTTTGAGTAAATAAATTTTTAACCCAATGGACATGCGCGATTGCACAGCTTTTACTGCCTTAACGGATAGCGAAACAAAAACGGAAAAGCGCATGAATAGATATAAAAACATAATAATAAAAAAAATGGAATAATTATTTCGTAAAGGATCGTGAGGTTCTTATCTTCTCAAAGAACTAAAAAAATTCTGGAGTATGCACTTCAGAGCTCAACAAGTTGATAAATAAATATTCAACCATGAATCATACGTTTCTAATTATAGAAAAAAAATAAAGAATAGCCTGTCTGGAAAAAATTCCCTTTTCTAACGTATGTTTTCACCTTTCAATTGAAACTGATTGATAATATTCACGCTAGTATCATGCGTTTTTCTGCACTTATTGCGTGTTTTCGTATTTGATTAAAGAAGTGAATTTGAGATCAAGAATAGATTTTATGTTAAAAAGTAGCATTGCCAATCTTTTTTTTCTAATAAAATCTAATAGGTGTCAAAAATAAATTCATATAATAAGCAGTATTTTATAATATTATCTTCATGGTCGAATGTTGCTCAAATTTAAATAAAATGTTTTGCGAATTAAAAATGTGATTTAAAAAACTAAGTGTATATTTTATCAGATTTTTTATCTTTTTAAAAAATTTTTAGGTTTTTTTTTTGGATATTTTTTTCTTTAGGAAATCTAGACAAAAAAAAATGTCATACTGATTGAGCCAAATGCTATTCAATGATTCATCTGGATATAATGTAAAAGCAATTAGTATTAAGGATTAATATTACAACATTTTTTAATTGTATAATGAAAATGATGCTTACTAACTTCCATTAAAAACGCTCTATCTGTACTGAATAAACATCTCTTTATGCTTTAGAAATAGTGATCATTCGAAAGCATTCCTTAGAGAACATTTAATCTCACTAAATTGTTTAGTTTTACAGGTTGAAACGTGCCATTCGAATTCCATATCAAATGAAATTTTACATTTGTTATTATGGAACTTGGATTATGAAGTTGCTTATTATATTGTCTGCACTTGTTTAATAATTTTAAAATTATATTATCAATTATTCTTATCAAATGATTGAGCTGAAGTTGCATGCTTTTATTTCCTTTAAAAACACATAATCAAAAATAATTTTATAAAATTCAGTATTAACAAGTGCTCCCGAAAATTAAAAAATAAATTTGTTCATGAGCTATTTTTTTACCTATTAATATTTACATATTCACAAAAAATGCGCCATATGTCATGCCAAATATCGTTCAAAATTCTACTGTAAGGCAGACAAAATATCAAAATAGCAATTAAATTTTCAATTAATTTAAATTCTATAAAATGTTTAATGTTTTTCTTTAATAATTGAAAAAGATATTATTACCCAAAAATCATTTTAATGTCATTTTAAAAATGATTTTTTTAATTAAAAAAGAAATTTAAATCTTGCATCACTTTTTAATAATGTCAATTTCAATAACATCATTCTCTTGAATTTTTATAAAGATACTTTAAAACAATTTTGACGCAATGCTTTTCCTTAAACAAGTACAGCAAAATATCGAGATTGATAATAATTATTGCAAATAGTTTGAATCTGTCGTGAGATTAAGAATTTTTCAGTTTATTACTAACTTCAAAATGTATAAAATTCAGTAATATTTTGTGCTCAATATCTTCAGTTTATAATAAACCAGGACATATTCAACGTATATCAAAACACTTTTTTTTTAAAGTATTATAATGCTTTTTAGGTTGGCATTATTTTTGTTAAGTGTGTCAAGTGAAGCTATTTAAAGATAAAGTGCAAAAATTGAAGCAATCATGCTAGACGAATTAAAACTAAGAAATACAAATCATGACAAAGACATTATGACTTTATGATATTCCGTAATAGAAATTCGTAACTCCTTTCTTATTTTCTCTTACACCAAATCTACAAAGAGAATGAATGTAATCGCCAAAAAATTTGACCTCGGAAAATTGGATGAATTTTCACGTTTCGAATCGTTTCATGAGTTCTAATAACACAAACCTGGCAATTTCTTTTAGAATTATTTCTATCTCTGAACTCAAAAACGTTTTAAACTAGATGGATGAAATTTGGTTTGTGATATTTACACCAAATTTCTATATTTCTATTAAATTCGAACGAAATACATTCACAGGAAATTAATATGTTTGTCTATCCGATTGCAAGGGAAAATGATAGCTACAAAACGGAAAGAGCTAGAATTTAAATATTTAAAGTGTAGCTACTGCGAGTTGACTGTTTGTCAGCCTACACATTAGCATATATGTAAACACGATAGCTTTAAAATGTATCACCTTAAATAAATAAAATTTTGTATCTGATATTTTTACTAAAAACCGTAATTCTGTGATAAATATTGGTTTTAATAGATCGTAAAAAAAGCTTCCAAAATGCATACTCGGTTATTATTACTATAGTACAAAGCACAAAATGGAGGATTATGAAGAAATAAATGAATTAAAAAAATATGATTGTGCTCAAAGTCCAGAATTTTTATGCGGGAAAAGGATAATATCTTAATTAGGCAGTATACGACCACTTCGGTTGGTTTCAAATTCTGTGATTTAAAATGAGTGATTAAATCAATTAAAAAACAATTGGCTGTGTAGTTTAATAAGCGATTGCGTCCGATTTCGAAACAACAAGTGGACTATTTTAAGATAAACCTAATACTTTAAAACCATGGTTAGATGATGAGGACGATTTCTGAGGCGACACACTTCACCAAGTTTCCGCTCCCCCCAAAAGGAAGAATGTTTGGCTTCAATGGATTTAGAGTATATATGTCCGTTTTAGATGATCTTCGATGGTGTCAGGTATTTTATCTGGAATCCTAAATCCTCAAATCTGTAAGTTGTGACTTTACTATTAAGGCACAGCGCCCAACAGTCATCAGTAGTTTAGTTAGGGTAAGCGGTGCCCGGAATATAATATTATTTTATAGCCCCTATACGACTTCAAAAAAGGTTTAAGCATATAAACGCTGTGTTTTCATGGTGCCACTAAGAATGGCGCAAGGAGTAGTTATCCCCCCCCCCCCCCATCCTCTGTTCCCACACCACTGATTGGCACATGGTAAGAAATAAAGAAGTAAGTAACAGAAAATTTCATATATGAGAAATAATCATTTCAACAGAATGCAACGTCCTGTTAGACCTAGAATTATCAGATTTGGTGGATGGTTACTTTTTGTGTAGTTTGGATATTTATTAAAAAAGATTTTAGTAAAATTTTAATTATAGTTTAGTTGATTAAAAACTTATAGCAATTGTAACTTTTTTCTTTGATTGCTTCGTAACGTGTAATTAATTGCAAAATAATGATTTCTACAACACTTTAAAACTCAGAAACTTTAGCTAAAACTTGTTGTAACTTTATGTCCATATAATTTGTTTTGTGTGTAGATTTTAATAAATTTTTAAAAAATAAATACATTTTCCAATTAACGGCTGATGCAATCAAGAAAGACGAATTAAAATTGATACATTACCATGCTGCATTTCGGTCAAGAGGTTCGAATTCAGACCCTTTTACTTTCTCATATAAGAAATACAAAAAAAAAAAAAAAAAAAAAATAAGACCTTAAAATTTAAAAAAAAAAAAAAAAAAATTCTAGATTTTGACCTATTTCCGTGTTTTAGACCTTCCTTAGTCCAAAAAAAAAAAAGTATTTTTGGAATTATCTCTGCTTGTCTGCGAATACAATAACTCATAAATGCTTTGAGCTAGATAGATGAAATTAGCTATGTGGTCTGTGCACAAATTTTGAAGAAAATTCATTTAAAGAGAGTTCCCTTTAAATGAAAGGTAGTACGGTAAATGGTAAAATATGTGAATATGATTTCTACGAAACATATGGAATTATATGAGTAAAATTTAATATACAGATTTAGCATCTAAAATATGCGTTTTCGTATCAAATTTTGAATTATATCCGATGAAGAATTGATCTCGTCTTTGTTTGTATCTCCACATGCAGTTTTAGCATCTATAACTTTCTGCTAAATTTCTCGAAGGTTGGTGGTCTTACAGTCTATACCTTCCTTTTTTTCCCCCCTCTCTCTTTTTTACTATAGTAACAAGAACAGAGCGCTTACATGCGTGCCCCTGAAAATAAAGTGCCGAGTATTTGTGTGTCGTTCACGACTTTGTTTAGAATCCAATATTTTACTTGGGGAATAATACTTTTGCTAGGGAATATGCAAGAAATTTTCCAATAGCCCACTCTCCTTGGTTATTATTAATTTTTTATAAATAATACAAAATAATTAAATAATAAATAATTTTTTTAAATAAAATTATAATTATTTAAATTTAGATTTTCAAATGGCGTTTTTGATAAGTAAGAAATTTTTGTGGGCTATTGGAAAATTTCTTGCATATTCCCTAGCAAAAGTATTAT